>QANY01012259.1:0-133952 GCA_003255025.1 Datisca glomerata
TAGATCTTTTATAAATACAGTAGCAGAATTGTCTTGGATTAAACAACTATTATAGGATTTACATATTCCTCTTTCTTCACCTCCACAACTTTTGTGTGATAGTCTCTTGCTATCTCCTTAGCTTCTAATCATGTGTTTCATACCAAGACAAAACATATTTAAATAGGCTTTTAATTATGTCAGAGAAAAGTATCTCCTTAGCTTCTAATCATGTGTTTCATACTAAGGCATTGCTTTCCCCCAGTTGTATTCCTCAAGGTCCAAATTGTTGCTCTCCTTGTCAAGTATCAATTTGAGGGGGTTGTTAGATGATATTACTTAAAGCATCAAATTACCCTTTGTAGTACTCTTTCTATTTAGCTTAGTTTGCGTTAGTAACTAATGTTTTTAACAGGTATTGTTATAACAATATCAGAATAACTTTCCTTTCTTTGTATTGTTATCCATAATATATACCTAATTCGAGTGATAACATGTAATTAGTGAATGTGAACAAAATACTTGTTCTCTCTTTCATTCTCTCTCAGTCCTCTCTTCATTCTTTCTCAGTTCTGTCCCATTATTTCTGAAAGTTTACATCATCAACTAAAATTATAGGACTACTAACAATTTGATAAGCGCAAGTCAAATTAAATGTGCGAATGGATTTTTTAGATAACTGATTAGATCCACAATATCACAGTTAACTAGTTTATGGTAGTATGAACTTTTTTTAAGTGAAAGATGTGAAGGCGAAGAAGGCTACACTAAAAACATCCTATAACTAGCAATATTTAGTTTCTTTAAAATAGAATTAACAATTAACTCTTTCTTGCATAAATTTGAGCTCTATATTCACATCATTGATTTGGGACAAAGCTCATTACATCCGCCTTAAAACACCGTAGGAAATAAGGAAGAAACAAGGATCAAAACTAGCTAATAATTAATTTCATTTAGTCCATTATCATTCCAAGGGCCAAAGCTTGAAGATCACCTAAATCAGCACTAGTATAAGGTCTTTTCTTAGAGAAGTAATGTTGAAATGGAAGCTGATCATGGTCTTGAATTTCTTCATGACAAGTTGATCTAAATTGTATTTCTTGCATGTTGGTGTTCATTGCATCATTGTGATGATCTATGGATTCAAGGGAGCTTTGAGGTGATATAGGGTTGATGTATGCTTGATTATAAGTTGGAAAATTTGGAACTGCTGCAGCTGATCCAATTGCAATCCCTCCCCACTGATTCTCTATGTTGTGAGAATCAATGATTTTTTGAGCCATTTGAGCCTTTGCTTGCATCAATTGTGCTTGCAAACATGCCACCTATAAGAAAAGAAAACAACATATTTTTAGTTTGATTAAGTTTTTAGTTACTACATAATAAAAAAAGATTTAACTAGTACTTAATTGTATATATAGATGTAATGACGTATAATTAGGGTATATTTGGACCTTTGCCAATTAGAAAAGGAAATTTAAAAATTATAATAAATTGTATTGTCTATTGTTTGGAGTCTTTATAGATGAAGAGAAGTTGATAATAATTTTATAACTTATACCACTTTAGTTCCTTCTCTTTTTTTCTGATTCCTCTTACTTTTCCTTTTTTTTCTTCCCCTTTCATATTTTTGAAGATCCAAATATAGTATTAAGGTCATCAGGGAAGAAGAAAGTGAATCTCCAATCACCGATATCATGAGTTTTAAAAATATACTCGAGTATAATTTCCAAAAATTAGTATTATGTTTTTTTCCAATAAATGGGTGAAAGGAAAATTAGAAAACCATGAAAAAAAAATTTCTTTAAACTAAAAAAAAAAAAGGAAAAGTGAGAAAACTTTGAAACTTTTTTCGAAACTAGATAGAAACTAAATCAAGGATTTTTTTTCAAAATACAAATTGGAATTAGCTAGGACATAATTAAGGATAAGTATTTATTCAACAAATTGAAGAAAGATTGCAACAATTAACTAAAAAGAGAAACATTAAAAGAAGAAGTCAAAACCAAATGACCTGTTGTTGCAAGGCAAAAATATGAGAAACACAACCATAAACAGGATCACGAATCCTAGCTTGAGCTTCATAAGAAATAGTGACAACAGCCTCACATCGATCAGCCAAAGGAACATTGGACAATAGCTTTGACACGTTACTTGCACCAAACACTTTATGTATTGCTGCAAATCTAGCTGCCCCTTGTTCCGAACAAAAATATGGTGCAAATATGCAATCTGCTGCACATTTTCTCCTTAGAAATTTGCATGCTCCACATGGTGACCCTGACCCAGATGCCATTTTTAGAGATAGAGAGAGAAAAAGAATAGTTGGGCACACGAGCACACTAGAAAATGATGCAAATTAAAAGAAGAAGAAGAAGAATTGGGTGTGGAAGAGAAAGTGGGGTATTGGTGATTTTAAGGGACATAAAAGGGGAGGAGAGTCTTTATAAGGAGTGTGAATGGGAGACATGGGAGGTCTCTATGTTGGGTTTTAAGGGAACATTTATTAATGGGTTTTTAAGTTTTGTTTGTTTTAATTTTTTTTCAAACCATAATTTTAGGCCTATTAAGTTAATATCTAGACTAAGTTTTAACTTATGAATAGTTTGCAAGTCACTCTATCAAATAAAATTTAGTCTAAATCTTGATCAGTATAATATTATTATTCTTTTCCAAAACTCAAGGAGGGAAGTTACAATGAGTTAAGTGGAAGAGCTAAATCACTAGTTCTGTTGAGACAATAGACTCCACATATCTCTACATTGATATGAATGATATCATATGCTTTAGGCCCAAGCACGCACATATTTGCTTTTGGACTCTACCCAAAATTCATTATATCAATGAAAATATTGTTCATACTTATAAACTCATGATCCTCCCGACTTCTAATCAATGTGCAACTTTGGTCGCACACCTAACAATCCTTCTCTCGAACAAAGAACCACATCATTCATCATGAATCTCCCCTCAAACAATCATTCATCCGTTCATCTTCCACACTAAGAGGGATCTCCGCTCCATCGACTTCAACTCCTCTTCAATGTGTTGAGGCACACGTCTTATGTGAAGCACTAGAGCATAACCAGTCTAGAGAGTTTACTCTATCCAGGTCAACTCCTCTCCACTGTGTTAGAAGACACGTCTTATGTGAAGTACAGGAGTACCACCACACGTCTTGAGCTCAAACATAGATATATCATGAGTGAACAAGGCATTCGAGGATTTTCTTCACATGGCTAAATTTAGGACATGACTCTGATACCACATGTTGGGTACTATTGAGTCTTCTCAACCCTAAAAATTTACTTGAGAAGTAAAATTTTCTTTCACACTTATAAGCAGACTACTTCTTTCAAAACTGACATGAGATAACTCTAATAAGATCTACCTATTTCTGTAACGGATTTAAACTTACAATATCATATTTTTTTAGTTTTTCTAATAACTCGGAACTTCTTAAATTACCAGAGAAGTTTCCCCAAATACCATATTTTAAGAATTTTTTTAATCCATGCTTCTCGAATTCAGATTAAATTCATATATATTTTTTTTTGAAAAATAGAATAGAGTGACTCGAATAACTCAGCGTTAATCATTCATACTGACAAATTTATTTGATCTCAGAATCTTACTATAAGAAATTGATTGATACTAGATCATAATGCATAGTATTTCACAACTTCTGGTCAATAAAATTTGATAGAAAGAGTTGATAAGGGAATTTTATATTTGGAGTTGCTTTAGCAATTGATTTTGTTTTAACTTAGTGTGATTTTCTAATTATTTTATTCTTTAATAAGTTTGATTTGGAGGGTTACATATGACTTTCTTTTCTTTTCTTTTTCTTTTCCCGCCGAACGCCGCACCTGGGAACTGATGCTGCTATTAGTTGTTTTCTAGCATCGTGTGGCACTGCCACCTGCCTTATAAAATATCATATAATGACAACTACTTAATTGGGATAAAATTTTAAAATTTTTAAAAAAATAAAATATTTGTGCAGCTTACAAAATTACTAGAATATTCCAATATCATTGTTAATTTCCCAAAAACGTACAATAAAATAGAGGTACTGAGTAGCATGTGTTTTTTTTTTTCGTTTTTTTAACATTAATAGAATGTGTACTCGCAATTCTCTTTCTACATACTGCAAAATTCACTAATAGATAATGCAACGATGGAGCTTTAGATTTTCAAGTTTACTTCTAACTATCCTGTCATTAAATTTATTATTTCTCTTTTCCTTTGCAAATTGAAACAATTTGTTTAATTTGGGCTTTCTTTACACGAGTAGACTCAGTAGAGTGGGGAATAGACAGATATAATTAAGAAATTAAGAGAAAAGATTAACAAGGAAGTCAAAAGAATATAGTAAAAATAAGAGAAGAGCCTTCTTCTCTTGGTTTCATAAATTAGAGAAGAAAAATAGAAACTAAAAACTCTTGGAAGTTGGGTCATTAAATAGTCAACACATTAGCTCTCTTCTGTTAATTAAAATACTACTCTAATCTTTATGCTTAGTTCAAATATGTTATATTTATTTATAAATATTTTAAGTTGAAGTGCTTTAATGCATTTTACAATGTAATCATGGTAGAAAACTTTACAATGCCGGAAAATTATTCCGTATTGACGTTAGGTTATTGTGACTTTTAAATTATTTTTAAAGTAATTTGAGCCATACAAAACTCAACAGGTCACAAATTATTTTTTTAAGTTCACCAAATATGTATTTTAGTTCACTAAATACGTACGAGATTCACCAATTACGTAGTGAGATTCATCAAATACGTATAAAATAATAATTCTTGGAAGGGTTCGTCAAATACGTACAAAATAATAATTCTTGGAGGAGTTCACCAAATAGATACTGGAGTCTACCAATTACGTAGTGGGGTTCACCAATTACGTATCGGGGTTCATCAAATACGTGCAAAAGAATCATTCTTGGAGGGGTTTACCAATTACGTAGTGGGGTTCACCAATTACGTAGTGGAGTTCACCAATCTATGCTGGCGGTTTCTCTAACCAATACCGGTGGTTTTTCATCCAATACCGGTAGTTTTTCACCCAATACTGACGGTTGGCGATTTTTTTTTTCATTTTTTGGCGGTTTTGTTATTTTTTACGGTTTTGCATCAATACAATGGTTTTTAGGACCTCTTTATGACGGTCTTTCAACAAATTTGATTTTTTTAAAAATTTATCAGGGTATACTAGATGAAATCGCAAATAAAAAATTTTAAAATTCTTATTTTTTATGTGAACATTAAGTATCTTCACTTATATTTTAAACTAGATTTGAATTTAGTAATGAATTGCTAAAATATTTTATTGAACTCCTCGAAAAATGATTAATTTTGTACATGAAATATTTTAGTGAACCACTTGAAGAATGATTAATTTTGTACAAGAAATATTTTGATGAACTTTGGTGAACTCCTTGAAGAATGATTAATTTTGTAGGTCAAATATTTTGTTGAACCCTTCGAAGAATGATTAATTTTGTACGTGAAATATTTTGATGAACCCCTCGAAAAATGATTAATTTTGTACGTACTGGGATTCACAATTTACGTAGTGGGGTTCATCGAATACGTACAAAATAATAATTATTGGATAGGTTCACCAAATATGTACAACCTAATCGCCATACCTAATAGGCGAATCGTCTATTTTTAACTCCTAAACGCCATCTTGAAGTTGCTAATCGCATCTTCAAAGTCAAAGCACTAGTTTTATGCTTCCAATCATCTGTTTCATCACCAAACGTCATGTCTGAATAGGCGATCGTCAGTCTCCCTCTCAATCGCCAGTTTTTTGGGCCTAATCGCCATTTATATGGCTTTAATCGTCATTCTTTACAATCAACCGTAAAATTGATATTTGTATAATTATTTACCGTACACCGGAAAAATCATTAATAAAAATAGAAAAAACTCGTTATTTCAATGCAAACATTCATGATACTCACTTATTATGTGAAATTATACTAGATTAATTAAGGATTCTCGATACAATCGAACACTTATTCATGAACTCATTAAAAGTTGTTGTTGATAATGTTGTTGTCCTTTCGGGCCTCCGAAAATACTTAAAATAGTATTTTGGACCCGTAACTGAGCTGCGACGGGCAACCCCTATCGCGCGTGTAGTACTTAAAGTACGGAGTATTGGGACTTAACGCGTATGTATTTGGCGTGTGATGCCCAAACACCACCAGCAGACCCCAAATGTCAGTCATGGATGGTGATTCGCCTACCATGACCATGACTGGCGTTTGGGTCCCAAACGTCAGTCTTGAATGACGACCTGGCATGTAGTGATGGTGTTTAGGTCCTCATTGTGATGTCTGACCCTACTTGTTTTGACATGCTTATTTATTCTTATGCACTTAGCCATATTTTTACACTTAGGCATACATATTAATTTCACACAATTATGTCTTTCATATACTTGTAAATTCTAGATCTCTCTCTCTCTCTTCCTCTCATAAAATTATGCATTGCATTTGTCTATTTCACACTCTTAGTTATTTTTACACACTTAGCTATATTCACACACTTGGTAATTTTACACACTTAGCTATATTCACAAACTTAAAAGTTTTCTTACATTTAGTCATTTTCACACACTTAACCATTTTCACACACTTAGTCATTTTCAAACACTTAGTCATTTTCACAAACATACTTATATTCCCACTTAACCATTTTCACAGTCTTATCTATACCGGAGATTTGTGGTTCTATACCGGTAATTTTTTTTAGACTTGGCCATTATACATATTTAGTAATTTTCATACACTTAACCAATTTAACCATTATCACACACTTAGTCATTTTCATAAACTTGTTTTTGATGCACTTAGCTATTGTCGCACTTTGGCATTTTCATGTATTTATTTTGATGCACTAATCATATTTTCATGCACTTAGTCATTTTTTATACTCTTAATAAATCCATCAAAACATAAAAAATTCAATCTAGATTCTCTTTAAAAAAACATCTCATTCATTAGTATCACTATATATGAATATTCTTTTTTTCGTTATAAATCTTTTCTAAACACTCTAAAAATACGCTTCAAAATTACTTGTATACATAACTACACAAATATATTCACAGAGCACGATACATCCTTACTAAAGATATAACCTAATTTAAAACCTCCTGCTATTTTTTAACATATATTTTTAGCTGCATCATTTGTACCCTCATGATCAAGTTGCGATGCATTTCTCATCTCTGATGTACTCTTCGTAGAGGCCCATCCATTTCTTCAAGATCTCTTCGATCATATATATATATATATTGTCACTCACCATTGCTACAAATTATAATATATTTATAAATGAATCATTTGGCCTGAAGAGAAAAAATCACAGTTGACTGTAATACAACTAACTTGAATAGCCATCAAGGAGCATATGCCAACCAAAATAAAGTTTATGCTAAAAAATGTAAGCTTCTAACTTATCATCAAATACAAAAGAAAGAAATTTATATGTTAAACATTAATATAGGACTTGAAATTAATGGAAATGACTAATTCTACATAAAAAAAATGAGTGAGAGCTAAAACCAAAATAAATAAATAAATAAAAACTAGACAAATTAAAATGAACCCAACATGGACTCAACATTCACCAACATATTCAGGACTTTTAATTACTCTAATACCCTACTTTCAATATCATGTGAGACAAGCAAAACATAAATGATCAAATTTATATAGAACTCATCAATGTCCTGTAATGATCTAAAGTTTTTCCAAATGTACATAGAAAAATGAAGTGTAACAGGTCTACCTTAACAAACAGGAATGAAAAATGTCACATGAAAAACTTCTCTCTCAGTAGTCGTGTGTAAATTAAATCATAGAAAATAACATTTTTTTTTTCTAATTGCATATCAGATGTACTATTTACAGGTGCAATAATCTATACAATATACTTGAGTAACATCGATAGGCAGTTAGAGGAAATCAAATTATTGCAGAGTCATAAAATTATAGATTAGTATATAAACAATGTATATACTTATCAGATGTACCATTTATAGACTAGAATAGTATATCAACTAGACAGATGAAGGAAATGACCTCTGATGTGTGCCCTCCAAAAATAACAAAAATATTTTTAATGTCTTTGAAGCTAGAAAATACTTTACTAAGCTTTGACGAACTTGATGTTCTAGGAAAATTTCTTAAACTACTAAATAGTGCAAGATTGGGGAATCGCAAACAAGCACGGTTAATAATAATCCAAATGATGTTTGAATGATAAAATCATCCTGCAAAATGAATTTTTTAGACAGTTTGATGGCAAAATGAAAGGCATTTAAAAATTGAATGAGAACACCCAACCTGCAAAATGAGATATGACACTCTTCCTAGTTTACCAATTTAATGTCTGTAAAAACTAGTAAACATTACCATGGAATTGAAGCTCCATATAGTCATTTAAAATATAAAAAAAAATCTAACAATTATCTTAAGGAACTAGAAATAACGCAAAGAGACTTGAGGTAAAACTCACACCTCACTCATTAGAGTAACATATCTTCGAAAATGGAGTATCTCTGAAATTATTTTATTTACTTTTCCAATGCTATCAACCATATCATATGCAACTGTAACACCAATGCTTGAACCCGTTCTTGCTGGTTTTACTTGGATTGCTTAAAGAAATTAAATAAAATCTTTTGCCTTACATAGCAAAGTATAGTATACCACAAATGTGCATTACAACGTTGAAGTTCACAACCTCTAAAACATGCCAATTACCATAACTTTCCAGATTCAAGATCAAGTTGAGTTCTTGCGAACCACTTTGAGAGTTTAGATTTTCATTGATCGCCACTCTAAAATAACTATCCCCATGTTACTAACAACAAATATTTCATCTATAAAATAACAAAAATATGAAGAAATTACAGGTTAAAGCTTTACCCAAATGCTCATTCAGCCGTCAAAACTCCATCTTCCTTATATCCACCATCTATGTCAAATCAAAGAGAAAAATGACATGTAAGTCACAGAAGAAAGGAAAGAAAGAAAGTACCCAAAACATGTTTTACAATTTGCATCCCAAGCCAAATAAAGCATCTTAAACAAAATGCCTAAAACTCATATACTAATCTCACTTATGGTATTTCCCTTCTGATTCTCGCTGCAAACCTATAGATCAGAGGAGGTGAGACCGAATTTGGATTTTGGGTGTCTGATCGAGGCAACGACAACCTTCATAGTGCCGGCAACTTCTTGGCAATGACAGCAACTCTAGGGCAAACTCACGGGGTCTAATAGAGAGATGAGCATCATGAAGAGAGACAGAGAGAAGCTTTGCTTGACAAGGGGTTACTCATGAAAAAAATCCCTAAGTCACTCAGAGAGAGAGAGTCGACGACAGAGACAACAGACGACATAGAGAGAGCCGACAAATAGAGAGCTAGATGACGAGAGAGAGAGTTTCAAAGAAGAGAAAGAGTTGGACGAGTTTGGTGAGTTTGGTGAGTTTAGGGATCCTTCGGAGGAAGCTTGTGCGAAAATGAGATTTGCCAAAAAATTGGTAAAACTTCTCAAGGAAGCTTGGGGTGAAAATATAATTTAAAACAAATTTGATGAATCTTTCAAAGGAAGATTGGGGTGAAAAGTAGATTTTTAAAAATTTTGGTGAAGCATCTCAAGAAAGATTGGGATAAAAATAAAATTTTTAAAAATTTGGTGAAGTAACCCGCAACTTGCACCTCCGGTTGCAAAGAGATTTAATCCCTAAATTGATTTAACGGCTGAGATTAACCTGACCAGATCTTACAGTCAAGATTATCCCAGCATCACTTGTCGGCATTGGAGAGGGTCCCTTTCATTGTACTTCAAATATTTTAAAAGAAACGTCATTAAAAAAAGGTGTTTCTTTTCAAAATGCTAGCTTTTTTGTTCCTTTTCCCTCTATATTTTTCTCATAACTTTCGGATTAGTACTTTAATTTAATTTCGAAGCAACGTTTGAAATACTACATTGATTAGTTAATTTTTATAAAGATACACATTAGATAATTATTTTATCATTCTTTCTCTAATCTCCTAATCATTTGAGTACACATGGTCATCGGTCATCTAAGAGCGTTTTTTCTTGCATTTGAAGAGAATTTAGACTTTGTAAGAAGCCCTTGATAGATGCAGTACTTTTGAGTTTACAAAAAATGTTCAAAATCAAAACATAATGTTATGAACAAGTGAAGCTACAAAAACCATTTTTAAACAAAACCACTCTCAACCCTAATTAAGGTTTTCTTCTTTTTCACAAACAATAGGATTCTAACTACTCGATCGAACTATCAATTTAAATGAATGTATGTGTAACTGTGTACAAATATTATCATCGGAGGAGAAGGAAAGGTTTGAACTCTTGCACTTGAGGGCAACCCACACGCCAAATGAGCTAACCCTAGTTGAGTCAAAGCTAATTAAGTTGATTTATACAGAAATTGAAAAGTATAGTTCATCAATAGAATGACTCGAAATAATCAAACACTACAATGGCAGTAACTACGCTTTTTTATTTATGTCACAACATTCATTGCATAAACGTAAAACATTGAATACATATCAAAATTCAAACCGAATAGAATCCAAATTCCCGAAACAAGTGTAGAGAAAAAGAGGATGAAAATGGTGCAAAACAATACACGTACGTCTCCATGACTACTAATAAATATATCAAAGAAAAGAAGAAGGTAAAATACAAAACAAGAGTTGCATCAATGAAAGATTCGTCAGCAAACCAAGGAAAATGGAAGTTTGCAAAACAAAAGAAACAGTCCGATGACATGGGTTCTTACTTCAGCTTTAGGTTCTTCTCTTCTCGTATTGCAATGTGTTTTCATTAATCCCCAATTGAAAACTATGTGTTATGGGTTTGGATATTAATTAAAGAAGGAAGTTGTTTGAGGCAAGCAACTCTTTTTTTGTTTGTTTTATTTTTTAGTCAAATGTTTATATCATCATCCATGCACACGGCTCACATGCAACCTTTGCCTTCAAAATCCACAAATCTTCAATTTTACCCATCTGAGAAACAAAGTAAATTTCAATCTAATTGTTCTCTTCCACAAGTTCTTGATTCAACCACTATAAATTTCAAAAATAAAAAATAAAACAAAGAAATTCTAAAAATTGATGTATACAAGTTAGCTAGCCAAATAAAATTGAGAAATGACATAATAATGACTTATAAAAAATTGCAGGCTAAAGATGTATTGGAAAAAAATTGCATGAATTTATGTAATGTAGGTAAAGAGAAATTAGATAAATTAAGAAATGTCCATGTATGTTTTAACATTAGAGGGAATGTCCATGTAATTAACGATGAAAGAAAAATTAGGATAGTTATGTCAGTCAAGAAGAGTCAAGTGTAAGATACAAACCACAAGAGAGGTGAATATAATAAAATCTGCTCTGACTTGGAATTGTTCTTAGGGATCATTTGATTCGCGCAATCGAAAATGATCATCGTTATATAATTATGTGCAATTTAAATACTTGTAAAATGATATTATCATGTTTGGTCATACATAGTAATTTATGATGTAATGAGTGATAATTAATAATTGTTATGCTTGGTATACGTTAACATTTGTTGTAAATTTGTGTAAATAACAATAAGTTACTTAAATACTTTTTAAATTATATATTAACTAAAAAATATTTTGATGAATAATTTTAAGACAAATTTTTAAATTAATTTTAATTAATATTTAAATAAATTAATAATGCTAGACTAAATTTAAAACANTTAATATTTTAATTAAAACATCAAAAAACTAATTAAATGAATTTTAACTAATTTTAATTAATATTTAAATAATTAATAATGTTAAACTAAATTTTAAGAAAATAATTATAATTAAATTAATAAAACAAGAAATATAATAAAAAATATTTTCATGTAAAATTTTAACGTAATTTTATTAATATTTAAGAAAAAAAATATTACTAAACTAAACATTAATAAAATTAATTTTAATTATAATAATAATATGAGAAAAATATTACAATAAGAGTGAGAAAATATTTTTTTTAATATTAAAATTATAATGAAATAAATTAAAATTGATTCTATTTTATTCTACAATTCAATTGTCTCAAAAAATTATAAATTAAATCCTTTGACCAAAAAATTGTTAAATTAAGATTACAGACAGATTAAGATTGTACTTTTATTTAAGAATTATTTCAAACATGATAATTCAATTATAAAAAAATTATAATATGATTATATAGAATAATAGCGAAACAATCGGGTATTAGACTTGTGACACTCAAGCGGTATTAACGTAAAACAGTAAACCAAAATTAAGGTTTAAACAGCGGAAAGACACGAGACTAAAAAGGCGAAATAATTTAAACGTGTTTACACCAAAATATACATAATTAAAAAAGGCGAAATAATTTAAACGTGTTTACACCAAAATATACATAATTATCAAAAAGCAAGAGTGAAAGATCTCCAGCAAACCCCAAAATGAGATCTCACCAACACTTGCATAGTATCGTCGATGACGACCCAAGTTTTAGTTAAACTAAGTGATTTTATACTATATTCTCCAGACTATCGAAGTTTTTCACCTTTTATGATGGAATCTCACCTTGAGCAAGAACTGCATCTTCACCTGTCAAAAGAAAAAGGAAAATCAAACTCATCACGTCACTCCAACAGACAACAGACAACGAATTTAAACACGAAAAATCAAGTTTATTATGATTCTCAATTGGGAAGTCCAATTTTCCCAACCTAAGTGCTCAAAGCCTGATGTTTTTGGTCGTCTACGGTTATTCAAGTTTGAGACTATCAAATGGACCCCAATCGAAACATTTTAAATTATTCAAGAACTTATCGAGAATCACCAAATCATCCTCCGAATATGGAAATATGGGACAAAACAAAGAAGATGGAAATATGGGACAAAACAAAGAAGATGGAAATATGGGACATACCTGAGAAGTATTATAGACAATGTACTCATTATACATCAACTCAGAGTTTTTGACTCTTGATGCCACTGGTTTTCCACAAGGAACAGTAATGTCGTCGCGCCATTTCAAATGTTCTGATTCCTGAGGTATTTTCTTGCCAAGTCCTTTTGTAGAGTGCTTTCCTTTGGGTGGCTTCTCCATATACTGAATAATCACAACCGGAAAGAAATGGTTGAATTAGAGTCAGAGAAGAAATGTCAAGTTATCTGTACGAGTGGAACTATTGCCTAAAAGAAGAATGTACAGATTGTTTGGATGAGTCAGGGAGCGGGAGCGATTCTCACCTCAGCCTTCTTGAGCTCGTAGATCTCTCCCAATGCGACTTCACTAAGAAGCATAAGGCCAACAGGACTTTTCTTATTGGTGTAGCAATATTGAGCACTTTTACTCACCAGGTCAGCAAAGTAAACTCCCTTGCCAAACTGTAAGTGAGATATCACATTTAGTATCCAGATAACATAGCCAATTTATCTATTCAAAAGTTCTCTTGTGTGAAAAAAAAGCAGTATACTAACCACAATTACGAAAAAAACTTGCTGGATTTAATCAATTTTCTACACTTTGAAGCACTTCCTCAACAAGGAGTTTGATCCAAATGACTCAAGGATTAAAAAAAAAGGTTTTAGAGTAGGTAGTGCTACAAATTTAAATGCTCACTCGATAACTATTAGTTAAAATAGCGCTTTCATATACCTAAAAGTGCTCTCAAACATACTCTAATCACGTCACAAGCATGCATATTGCATAGGCACACCACAACCACACCAAGTAGCTGGAGACAAGAGAGAGAGCAGGCTAACCATATAACCAGTTGCTGGAGCTTCAGGAGGAGCTATTCGCAGTCCTTGGCTAAGTATACCAACAAAATTTGTCAACCGGGAACCTGCAGCGGATACAATATTTTAAGATTTACTTCTAGCTTGATACTATTATGCTCAATCTGAGATTTATTACCAGCTGAAATATTAATTTCAGAGTTAGTTCTAGGCTTCTAGCTTTATCCTGTTATGCTCATCTTGAGATTTATTTTTAGCATAATCAATATTATCTCCCACAATTAATTACATCAAATTGATTGCAGAGATAACTCAACATTACACCAAAGACAACTTTTTTGTGCAAAAATCTAATAACGGCATCTTACCATGCCAGAGGAGCATTCTGTTCTTAAGTTTTTCTAGACAGGGCGCAAACTGATCATATTCCCCTTCTCTTTCAAGTGAAAAAACTTCTTCGAGTTCAAGAGTCCAATCCTGAGAATATCACAAAGTGCAGAATTCTCTAAGGGAAATAATTTGATAGGATGGCTAGGCAATAATAGTGGAATTTTCAAAAAGAAAACTCACCGTATGAGTTGGAGCATGAGTTGTCAAAAGGTACTTCTCAATCAAGCGATAATCTTCACTATCATGAGGAAGTGGAGCCATATCGCATCGGAGCTTCTTGTACTTCTCATCGAGAGAGTCATCGTTATCCGCATCAAAACCTACTAATCTGGAAGCAATTTCAATATCCTGGAGAGCTTCCAACATTTTCACCTATGCAACAATTGTGCATTAACCCACACAGATAGACAAAGAAGAGGTACATTATTTCGACTAAACAGAGCTCTTATGTTGTTTAGAAATGACAGATCTTAAAAAGTTGGCCAACTTAGCTTATATGGTAAACTTCATGAGTTGAGATTAGTCATTTGGAATAACAGAATCAAGGGCCATTCAGCAAACTTACAAACACATACAAGGAATGAAAAGCAGGAAGAAACATGGACATAACTAGCTGTTGATGAAATTCCATTTCAGACTTCTGATATCGTAGTATCAAGCATGACAAATTAAATCTCGCACACACGTCTCTGTGCATGCACACATGCGCACAATATAAATGTCTCGATATTTTTTTTTAGCCTCATGACAAATATACAATAAATATCATAGAATTACTAAGTCAATTTCGCGATGAAAACAACAATAGGAAATGAATGACGCCACCCACAATATAGAAAAAAAAATTAGTATGGAATCTTCCATCGATCTCTCCCGAACCTCCACTTATTTTAATTGAGAAAATAGTCACCCAAATGTTTGAGTGCTACAATCACAATGCAAGAGGTACATCCTTCTACCGGACTGTTGAACAACCACGACCAACATGCAAAAGAAACTTTATTCACTTTTCGGGATTTTTAGACATATAGCAATTTCGGACATCAATATGATTCAAAAAGATGGAGAATCAGTATCTAGACATCGATAGTGGCATCCGACGTAGCTAACTTATAGATTCAGATAACTGTTTCAGCTCATCTGAAATGTAAATCAAAGAGCTCTGTAAATATTTAACAAAAGACAACCAAAGGTTAAATGAATCCAACATGGTAATGGATCTTGGGAGGAAAAGAGAACAAACAAAGATAGCATGAGTTGACATCATCTCTAGTAACAAGTACAAAGGAGATAAATGAGTACCTTGGATTTAAAATCAATCTCATCCCTGATTATGTGCGGATGAATAGAAGGAATCATAGTGAAAAACCGATTGCTGGCATCTATAATCAAGCTTTCTTCGATGGCAGGATCATGCATACTATTACTATTTAACAGATTCTGTATTTCTGTTAATGCCTCAAAACCTAATGTAGGAGGCAGGGAAAATGAAAAACATTTAGGAGTCAATAAATGGAAAAATAAACCTTATTTTCCAGCCTGCATCACCAGTTAAACTTGAGAATAAACAGCAACATACAATGAGATCCTCCAGATATTTACCCTTTTGAATATTACTTTTGCTTAGTTTCCCAAGCGGCATCTCTGCCATGTTAATCTCAAACTCCATCATTGCAGCTCTGCAAGACATAAGAGTCAGATTCTCAACATTTAAAATTACTCCAAATTAAGGGAAGCTTGGATGAGGATACCTGTATGTCTCAACATTGAAAAGCATCTTCATCAACTCTGCCAGTGGAGGAGAAAGTTTACTTTCAGCATCTCTTTTAGTATCCTTTCGTACTTCTTTGTTGACCCCATAATCCTACAATTTCAAAAATCTGAAAAACTTAGAACATGGCCTTATGCCCTACCTTATCAAATGGTATCCTCTTTGGGAAAACAGAAGCAGCAGCAAGAACCAGAAAAAAAACACTGATGAATGATGGCAGTAATGAGGAAGGAAGAAAAAAGAAGAAGATATCAGTACAATATCCAACGGAAAGAATCTGCCAGGTTGCTTCTGAAAATTTTGCTTCCGTTCCCATGCCTCCCATGGATTCCCAGTCTTCTCAAGGAATAAACGTGTAAATTCATGAATAGCATCCGACTTCGACATCTCTTCCAGTTTGTTTCCTCCAATTTTTTCATTCCCAACTCGGCCCCACTTGCGGAAAACATAGCATTCTGAACTTCTATCATCTTGGATGATTTGGAGAATATAATAGCTTCCAAAAGGCGAATACAAAACATCAGAAAAGATTAAAGACATAAAGAAACGAAGTGGCGACGAAAGATAATTAAGGTAAGCATAAATACTAGTCCAATTTAAGAAGCAGATCAAGGAGAGGGCATCGAAATAAAAGCAGATCTGAAATACTGGAATTCTTCGCACTTGGAAGTAATTTAAGAATACGTATTATTTTAGAACCCAAATGTAGCAATGGAAGAACCTACAAAGAATAAATCCCTGGTGCCAAATACACGACTAATCAACACAATACAAGCTAGTGGATCATTCAAAACAAAAGTTGATGCAGCAAAAGAGTAATGAACAGAAAATGTACCAGCAGTCGTGATACATAGCTAAGCTGGGAACTGTAATGTTCTATACAATGGGCCATTATTTTCACTGTTTTATTCTATTCATTTAGATATAGCAGATGACATAAGCACGGTATATTATTAAACATTTTCCAGGTTACCAATATGTCATAATCACTAGCAATCTGATCTCTCAAACTTATGGAAGTAAAACTTCACACTACTACAGTGTCCTTCCTTCAGAGCTCAAATCTCTTATCACATTAATTTTCACTGTTCACAGAGCAGGAAAATCCATAATATTTCTTGCTTTTGATTTATTCTATATGATTGTCCTGCATTGATATATTAATCCCCCCAATTATCTACGAAAACCATAAGCACCATAAATCCTAGGTAATTAATAGAGCTGAAAATTAACACTGCTTCATAAAAGCATGTACAACTTGATGCAGGTAAAAGGGATAGGAGAATCATAAAAAACAGACATAACACGCTCTCCTGGTTGCTATGACAAGTCCGGTGGAATGATGAGAATGATACAAGCTGGCTCTCTACATGTATAGAGGGACTGCTTTGACAGCATCAATTGCCATAAAATATTTTACCATTTAGATAGAGTTCTACTATGTAGGATGCAAAACCACAACTATAATTTTTTGGTAAAATTTCTCACTTAAGTAAAATACATTTTAAACCCCTAAAGTTTATGATGCAGGAGCATATAAGAATTATAAAGGGGTTATTGAATTTAGTTTTATTCCTTTAATTGCTTTTGGTTTTATGTTTTTTATGGTATTTAAACATTTTAATCTTTAGTAGGCAGCGCCTGTCATTTAGCTTTTAGTGAGTCTTGATGGCTTGGAATAAAAGAGTTACAAGAGTATATAAGGGCTAGGACAGTTGGGATTGTCTTCTAGAGTAAAAACCTTTTTTACGTCATGCGATCAATTTTTTTAATCAGTAATCTCAGAAAAAACAGATCTTAGACTCTCTGAAGGCTAGAGCACCTTGAGAATAACGTTTTTTGTTTCTACCTCCATTTCAGAATATTGGACACTTCTGATCAATTTTCACTGCAATTCTTTTAAAATCTGAAGTAGCATTTCTATGACAGCATATTTACACCTCCTACATCAGCTTGTCCTTGGTATCAATTTGGTCCCTAAGGATTCAGTTCTGTCAACTTAATGAACTTACAAACCATTAGCAATTAACACCCTCCATCAACTTCTGTTAAAGGCTTTCATCACTCTTTTTTTATCAGTGATGCGTTTGTTATTCATGTGAAATCTACTTATAGAAAATGATGTTAATTTCTCATTCAAAGAGTAAATAATCAAGCTTTTCCCAAATTTCTCAAGGAAGCAATTAAGGAAGGTTGACAAAGAGTGTTAATTGCTAATAATTTGTTAGTTCAAGGACCAAGTTGACAAAGTGAAACTGCAACTGCAAGAGCTAAATTGACAATTAGAAAATCAAGGACCAAAATGACAGCGAGCCGAAGTTTATATGTTATCCATTTTTGGGTAATTTTGAATGATTAGGTTTAGGGATTTTATGTCTATTTGTGAGTTCTTAGTCCTAACAGGCATATGACTTCAGAGGTTTGGATGAATAACTTATCATCCTTTCTTCTTTGTTACCTTGTAAGTTTTTTCTCTCCGAAAATTTGTTTTTGTTTCTGTTCAAAACAAAACAAAAAAGAAAAAAAAAACAACTTACTTGGGTATGTGTTGATCAGCGTTGAATCTATCTTTGTAGGCCTATAAATATTCCCCAACAAGTTGTTGTACAGAAAAAGCAATGAGTATTCCTCTCACTCCCATCATGGTATTGCTAGGGAATTAACAGAGTTCAATTAACTGTTTTAGAACTTTAGGCAGAATTACAGACTTTAGTAATGTTTTGAATTTGTTGGCGACACAAATCTATGTCATAAACATATACACCCCTGTAGAACCCTGACGCTTCGTACCTCATATGCAAATTAACATCATCATAAGCTGCTAAAACCTACAACTTAACTTAGATTTAGGTACTGACCAATGCCTAAATGAATAAAACAAGAAAGCATTCAAATGTAACAACTAACAAGGGAAGAAGTGATGTACTCATGCGGTCATGCTCATGCCTAATATCTGAAAAAATGGTTGAATGGATGAACAAAAAAATTATATAACCATACCTATTAACACCAGTAGATAAGTCAGAAATGTTTAGAGTTGTATTGTAGATGCTTTTCCCATCCTCGAGTATGTGTCCTGTATCTTGCATACCAGATGATTCGTGGACAGCGCTTCGCCCTTTCACTTTTACAGTGACCATGCTAGAGGACTCACCAATAGATTCCACTTTGTACAGATCAAAGGGAAGCTTCTTCTGTCTCTTAAAACAGTCAACAAGATAATCTTCCCTTACAATTGGTAATTTCATTCTCCTGTCCATGGAACATTCTGCTGCAATTAATGACATCAAAACAAATATGTAAAAATTTTACTAAATTCAATTGATTTACCTTGCCTTCCTCGTCTCAGAATCCATATCATCCAGCAGCCCGCCCACAACTAAGCAATTAGTATCTGTGCTTGATTCACACATTAAATTGAAGTCACACTAGATGGAGTCACCCTAAGAGCAAAGACATAAAATTTCAAACAAGAGCGTGGAAGAATACCTTTCTTGATCTTTGGATGAACAACTCCACCTCCGTCCTTAAGTTTTCGTTTCCATTCTTCCTGCAAAATCACACTTGATAAATTACTTCAAAGACTCGAGCAATTATGAATGATTTTTTTCACAAAAATGCAATAGATACATATAATATGTGCTCCTAAACAAATCAAAGAGACATGCCATGGACTCCGTCTGCATTCCAGAAATAGCAACTTTTAAGTCCGCAAGGCTTTCACTCTTTGCTGATTGAGATTGGCTGTCAGCAGCATGACTTCCAGAAGGATTATTAGATGATTGTGGAGGCAGTATTCGAACAGGTTTCACACCCTTTTGCGATTTAAACCACTGCAAGCAACAAAGTAAAAATGAAACTACAACTTATACGAAACATTTCATTGCATGAGTTTGAGTTGATATGACACCCTTACTATTCATTCCTTTTCTGTTCTTGGATAAGTATTTGACACATTTTTCTATGATCTAAACCACCACAAGAAATTATCCAAATCATCACGAGAAAGCTGAATTTGCTTTAATTTATCATAAGCTCAAACTTCTAGTTATCTACCTTGTTAAGATATTGATTACTCGTGTCTTCTGGGACTTTCCACTTCCCTTTAAGACGTTCTGGCTCAAAGGTAGAGTAAGAACACTTACTCCAAGCAGACTGGTACCCATGACAACGATACATGCCCCTAGAGTAGCGAATTGAACCAGAACAAATTGGGCAGCTAGCAAGTGCTCCAAACATCATCCCATCAGCGCTAGACAAGATTACATCAATGAGATAATGCAGGAATTCCAATCATAAAGATGAATAGCATGGTCATAGTTATCAACAACTATTAAAGGTGAAATCAATCTGACTTGAGTATCTTTAGATGAAAGAACTAGTTCAAACATATGAGAACAATCTGCACATTATGCATTGGCAATCATGTGAAATTAGATGGTCACTGCAAATATACAGTTAGCTGTCAACAGTGATCTAGAAAAATGCATTTTAGATAGTGGAAAAAGGAAGAGTACCAGTGATCACGTAAATCAAGTTCTGATCCTGTTGAATCTTGACCATTAATCTCAAGCATTTCACGCAACTCTGCTGTTGTCACATGCTTTTTTAGATCATCTTTTAGCGCCCATAGTCCCTTTGTTTGGGCCTCCAGCTTACTCTCCAAATCAGATAACTGTGGTTGTTGATCCCTCAAGTCCTTCCCATTCTTCAGAGATGCAGAGCTGTTGATGGAAACATTTCCTTCAGCCTTTATGACTTTAGATTTTTTATTGGCACCTGCATCGTTTCTGCGTTTTACGCCAGCTTTTGAAGTTGACTGTTGCATTCCTTCATCCTCTTGTGCCTTAGCTTCTGATCCTTACATAACAAATGTAGTGATAAGTAACAATTATCAGTAAACATAAGAGATAAGTAATACAATCGCAGAGATAAACCTCTCATACATAATATGCATACCACTATTTGAATTCAAAGGAACCTTGGAAACCAAGGCATTGACAGCTGCCTGATCAGAAGCTGAGAGGCTCTCCCATCCAGACAACTTCTCAACTTGGGTTGATGGAGACCGTTCAATGAAGCAGTTGGCATGGTGCCAACCAAGGCCCTTAGATCCTTGCCCCTTAGGCTTGGTGTACAAACGAATCTGAACAATCATGGAAGTAGAGGTACAGCTCAAACATTTTGAAAGAACAAATATGATGCAACAAAACTGCATGGATGGATAAAGCTAACACGTCAAGGAAACACGCTAAAGTAAAACGGAAGCACGTTTCCACATTTTTTTCCTCTTTGAAAAATTTGAGAACTGGATTCATACTTGAGACTTCTTTTTAAGACGAGAGGTATAGTTACTACTAGGTTATGCCCTTGACCACATTAAGTACCAATTTTACCGGCACATGTAATCATTGCTTAAAATGTCATAGTCTAACAACCACATCAATAATCAGACTTTCCAATTTTGGCTTATACTTAATTTTTACAGATGTGATGGGAAAGAATAAATGGTTAATTTTTTTTCTGAATGATATACAATGGCTCCCAAAGGGCCTACTGGTTTGGGCATGTTGGCCAGGTGTTTACTCCCTCCGTTCATGTTCAAACTACAGCTGATGGAAAAACCCAAGCTCACTTTATCGTAAAGTTAAAATACTCATGACATCAGGACATATGCTCATGTTTGCCTCTGGACCCCAGCGGTCTATAAAGGGAGGGTCCAAAGGACTCCTCAGCATAAACAAAGAAAATAAAAGTAAGCAAACAAAAGTATGTGAAACCCACTTTGGCTTACTTCCAGAACGAGACAGTGGACTGATAAAAAGACTTTAGTTCTATAAACATATTTTAGTCGTTAATGATTCCACTGGAAGGAGCATCAGTGTTACTGAACATGAAAGTCCAATTGTATTCCACCTGCTAAGATTCCGTTCGTACATTGAAAGGCTAAGTCTACAACAATTAAAAACAGAAAACCACTCTAGATATTAGATAACAACTATTGACGACAGAAGAGCTATATAATAACATGCCAAACGAATAAGCATCGCAACACCACCATTAGCATGACAGATTAGGATTGAACAAATTTGATTACGTATAAACGCTTAACAAACTCAAATAATCAAAAGCACATTTTAATAACATTCTATACTACCAAATTCCGAATTCCTGTTTTAATGCACATAAGAAAAGAATTAACTATGTTTCAATTTCCATGAGCATCAACTTGGTGTCTCATACCTTAAAGCTCAAGATATGCACAATATACAAATAGGAGAAACTACTTTCAGAAGTTTGAAACAGGTGAAGAAAAAAAATAACTCACTTCTCCCTTCATAATCTTTTGGTTACAGTAACGGCAAGTAGCACGAGAAGTTTGTGAAGCTTCGATACCACACTCGACATCAGTGACAGCCGTGACAGCAGTAGTTATCGGGAGTACACTGGCCTCTACATATTTCCTGATCTTCTGTTGATCTTCCCATCTTATTGACTCAATTCCTTCAACATCATCAACCCTGTAATCACAATATATGCACACATTTAGTAACTCTGTCCATTGGTTTATTCAGTAGAATTATGGCAATAACAGCATAAAAGCACGTACGATTTTATCTGCTTTGATTTCTTCAATATGCATTCAGCATGGTTCCACGTCTGGTTCAGAAAAGAAAACTAATATCAGGACTTTTTAAATCCATATGCATGTAGATGAAGAAGATTCGTGAAATGAAGAAGACTGAATGCTTGAATTTAGGAGTACTCATTCCATTGTAAAATCTCTCTATAAATAGGGTGATTACCTCCAGTCCAACAAAGAAGCTAATAATGATGTATCATTCATGCTTACAAAATTTGAAAAACAAAAAAAATCTAAATCGAACACTCCTATTTACTAAAATTTCCTAGATGATTCTTTGTTTCTTTTGTGAGCTTAGCAGGAAGCAGCTGAGGTTCACGATTTTTTCGTGTAAATGGTAATATCAAACCAAAAATACCCCCCACCCCCAAAAAAAGGCAAAAGCAAAGCCTAACTTTATCAAGACAAAACATCTACATTTATCAAACTAAGTGTGAAGTAATCCTTCAGGTACTTAATTGTCTAATAATTAGTCAAAGCGAAATAAAAAAACGACGAACCAAAAGGATAAATTTAGCAAAGAACCCCAGCTTTCATGGTAGAAGTAGAACCTATGTGTCAAATTGGGAGAGTAGATTGGAGAGACTCCAAAGCTCCAAACTTTATCGAGTTTGCTATAGTTTTTTTCACGAAAAGGAGGATATAAAGATAGAATTATTTGAAAAAGGCAAAGCAAGAAGAAGAAGAATATCGCTGAAAGAATAGCACAATGGTGATAATAAGAACCTTATATAAACAAAGTGAGATAAAATAAAAGGCTAAAGAAAAATTGCATGTTATGCTGAAGTGACAGCAGACCCGGAAACAAGAACTCACCTTAAGAACGAAGAAATTTAATACAGAAACACAGAAACATGGTTACTTGAAAATGAAATTAGAAGGAAATGAAAAGGTAAAATGGTTAAAATCGAAAATGGGGAAAGAAAGTACGGGCATGAAGCCGTCGAATTGGGTGGCCTGAACCATCTTGCCAAGGCGGAGCTTCTCCTTGTCAATGGATCTCTTACAGGTTTTGCACGACGATCGAGACGACTTGGCATACTCCACTTTCCATGGCTTCTGAAGGTTCGCCATTATCACCGAGTCACCAACAAACAGTAGCAGATACACACTCTCTCTCACTCTCTGCCCTCGCTCTGAGGCTATATATACGTATGGCTGGAGGATCTTTGACTTCGACTATGTGAAATGTTTGTTTATATTGGCTTCTCTTCTACTCATTTGCGAAATCATTTGGGGTTATTGACTTCGGCTTCTGACTTCTGAGGCTTCTCTTCTACGCTTCGAAGCACGACCATTTTTCTGGTGTTATTTTCACCATGAATGAATCTAGGAATGCTTTTCTTAAAAAGTGCTTTTGTGTTTTTCGAATTAAAACCATGCTGTGTGTGTCATATTGTAAAATACAATATTTAATGTAGTTGGAAAATCCATCGTTTTCTCCTACAACGATAATGTTGTTTCGTACTCATCTTTTCAGTAAGAGATTTTTACTAAATTATACTTTTTGATAAATTATTCTATAAAATTATACTTTTTGATAAATTATTTGATAAAATTATACTTTTGATCTAATTTTTGTTTATCCTAACTCATGCTCCATATTTCCTTCAATTTTCTCTTTTGTTTTTTTCAATTGCCTTCTTACACATCACACTCTTTTTCTTCATCTTCCATATTCATCTCCCTCTCCTAGAAACTCATTTTCAACATCATTTAACACAACAAAATGAGTTTTGTTAATTTTAATGGGTTTTGTTAATTTTTTAGATTTTGTTAATATTTGTTAGTTTTAATGAGTTTTATTGTTAATTTTTATGATTTTTGTTAATTTTGAGAGAGAACGTAGAGAAAGAAAAGCCAGAGCGTAGAGCGTAGAGAGTGAGAGAGAACGTTGAGAAAGAGAGAGAATGTCGAGAGCGATGGGGTACATGACGCTTATGTACCCACCATGTAATCTACAAGATGACTACACGATACATGTGTACCCATGGTCCACCATCCACTTACTTTTTATTTATTTTTTTTCTCAATATTTTTCTTACGCAACATCAAATCAAATATCAATTCATTTTTTTCAACACTCAGCCTCCATATTTATTTATATTTACATAAATATATAAAATTAAATATATTACATGTATAGTATACACGATAATTACACGGCGATCGTGTAGCTATCTTGTACACATGGTCCACATAAATATATAAAACTAAATATATTACTTTTCTTACACAACAGCAAATCAAATGTCAATTCATTCTTTTTCAAGACTCAACCTCCATATTTGTTTATATAAATAAATATATCAAATTAAATATATTACATGTGTAGTATACACGGCGATCGTGTACCCATGTCCCACCATCTACTTACATTTTCTCCATTCTTTTCCTTCAATACTTTTCTTACACAACATCAAATCAAATGTCAATTTATTCTTCTTCAACATTCAACCTTCATATTTATTCATATTTAAATAAATATATAAAATTAAATATACCACATGTATAATGTACATGATGGTATACGGGCATCATGTAGAGTACACGATGAGTACACTGGTTTCTTATAGACTACACGATGAATACACGGGCGTCATGTAGTCATCCTGTAGACTACACGATTGGCACGCGTGAGTCGTGTATCCCCTCTCCCTCGACGTTTTTCTCTTTCTCAACGTTCCTCTCTATCTCTCTACGCTCTATGTTTCGTCTCTCTCTCTCTCTCTCTACATTCTCTCTCAAAATTAACAAAATCCACCAAAATTAACAAAACCTACAAAAGTTAACATAACCCATTAAAATTAAAAAAATGTTAAAAAAATCTATAAAAATTAACAAAACCCATTAAAATTAACAAAACTCATTTTGTTGTATTTAGTTATGGAGAAAATGAGTTTCTAGGAGAAAGAGAGATGAAGATAGAAGATGAGAGAGGGCATAGGTAATTGTGTAAGAAAGGCAATGGGAAAAAAGATAAAAAGTGAAGGAAATGTGGGTCAAGTGTTAGGATATGCAAAAATTATGTCAATGGTATAATTTTGTAAAATGTTTTATCGAAGAGTATAATTTAGTAAAAAATCATTTCAACAAAGTAGTCACTACTTAAATAACGGAAGATGATTTTTTACCAATAGTCACAAACATGAAGTTTTTGATTAATTTGTCTCACGCTAAATTAATATCATTATTTGTGAAAAAATCTCATATCATTTTTGAATGTTCATTACTCATATTCTAATATGAAAAAAATATCAAAATCGATCAGTGGTCTAAGTCCATACAAACAATTGTCAACATTGCCTTTCTTACAGGATGGCTACACGATGCATTATGTATAGTATATACGATGATTACACGGCGATCGTGTAGCTATCTTGTACACATGGTCCACATAAATATATAAAATTAAATATATTACTTTTCTTACACAACAGCAAATCAAATGTCAATTCATTCTTTTTCAACACTCAACCTCCATATTTATTTATTTAAATAAATATATAAAATAAATATATTACATGTGTAGTGTACACGGAGATCGTGTACCCATGTCCCACCATCCACTTACATTTTCTCCATTCTTTCCCTTCAATACTTTTTCTACACAACATAAAATCAAATGTCAATTTATTCTTCTTCAACATTAAACCTTCATATTTAAATAAATATATTACATGTATAATGTACACGATGGTATACGGGCATCATGTAGAGTACACGATGGGTACACTAGTATCTTATAGACTACACGATGGATATACGGGCGTCATGTAGCCATCATGTAGACTACACGATTGGCACACGGGCGTCGTATATCCCCTTTCCCTCGACGTTTTTCTCTTTCTCAACGTTCACTCTCTATCTCTCTACGCTCTATGTTTCGTCTCTCTCTCTCTCTCTACGTTCTCTCTCAAAATTAACAAAACCTAAAAAGGTTAACATAACCCATTAAAATTAAAAAATCTATAAAAATTAACAAAACCCATAGGTGTTGGCATGTCCAGCACTGCCGGGATCTGCTCTGAATTGGCTTATATTCCATGTCGTGTTACCAATTGTCCGAGAAACTTTCCTGAAGGTATACCAATGGTACACTTTGTGCGATTAAGTTTCATTTTATACATAATGAGTACCTCAATAGCCTATCCAAGGTCTTCTACATGGTCTTCAACTATGAGAGATTTGACGAGCATATCGTTAATATGCACTTCCATTCTGGCTCCTAAGTACTCTCTGAACATATGATTGACAAGTCGCTTATAAGTCGCTCCAGCATTCTTTAGGCCAAAAGGCATCACCTTATAACCATAAATTCCCTGCTTTGTGATGAATGTCATTTTTCCTGATTTGATGGATGCACGAGTATCTGATTATAACCAGAAAAGGCATCTATAGTCGTCAACGAAAGTGATAAAATACTCATACCCACCTCTAACTTGTACATTGATCGGTCCACAAACATTATTATGTACTAACTCAAGTGGTTCCTTGGCTCTTTAGTCCTTTCTTGTGAAATGTCTCTTGGTCATTTTACCCTCTAAACAGGATTCACAAACAGGAAGAGTTCCAACTTTTAGCTCTCTCAAAGCACCATGCTTTGATAACTTGTTTAACTTATCTAGATTAATATGTCACAACCTAAGATACCATAGATATGTGTTATTATCATGATAAACTCTTTTTCGTTTGTTACTTTTAGGTTTTGCTACTTTAAATAATTAAGAATTATTTAACGCGCATTCAGTCGGTTTAAACATATACAATCCGTTTATAATTTTAGCATGACAGATATCGAATTCATTCTTAGAAATAATAAACTCTTTATTAATGAAAGAAATTTTGAATAACTGTCCTTGCAAAAAATGAAAGAGAAATCAAATTCCTCGAAAAATCAGGAATATAATAAAAATTATTCAAAACTAAGTAATTATCTCCAAAAAGTAAACTGATTGTCCCTAATGCTTTAGTTGACACGAGCGTACCACTGCCAACTCTTAAAACGACCTCGCCACCAGCCAGCTCCCTTGACAAATCAAGCAAAGAAAAACATACATGGTTAGTGGCTCCTGAATCAAGTATTTAGGATGACAAATCATATTCCACTAAACAAGCTTAGAGAACAGGTAAATGATATTTACCTTTCTTTTTAGCTCAGAAAGGTACTTGTAACAGTTTCTCTTTCAATGACCTTCATCCCTACAGTGGAAACACTTTCCTTTGGGCTTACTGTTTTTCTTGTTCTTCTTGAATTTCGGTGATGTCTTGGATTTCTTTACTTTTTGTTCTTATTCTTGTCCTTATCATTGTTCTTCTTCATTTTCTTGTTCTAAACAATATTAGAAGAAGGCTTTTGCTCGACAATATTTACCTCGCCCTTTTTGTTCATTCTAAGGTTGAGTGACTCAAAAGTCTGCAGTTCATTCAACAATTGTGTCATGTTGAATTATAACTTGTTCATAACATAGTTGGTCGTGAACGCAGAAAAAGCTGATGTGAGCTACTCTAATATGATGCTAACTTGATTCCGTTCATCAATGGTCGCCTCATGTACTTATGTCTCATGCATTATGCTGATCAAGTTCAAAACATGTTCTCGAACAGAAGTACCCTTCCTCATCTTAGTTGTCATATAGTTCCTAGTGGCCTCATTACGACTTTGATCGGACTGCTGCCCAAACATTGCCTGTAAAGATTTCATAATCACATAGGCAGTCTCCATGCTTTCATGCTTGGTTCCCAGAACACCATTCATGCTCACAAGCATGTAGCACTTCGTCTTGTTGTTTGATATGATCCAAGCATCATATTTTTTCCTAACATTCTTAAGGGCGTTAGCAGCGGGCTCCTCAGAACATTTCTCAGTAAGAATGAATTTATTGGTTCTCACAGATCAACATTAAGTTCATATTTGATTTCCAACGTATAAAATTATCACCATTCAATTTCTCAAGAGCGAGTAAAGCAATAACATGGTCGCCCATGGAAGACATAATATTGATAATGAAATTTAAAATATACATGATTCAATATAATTGATAAATATCTAGAATTCGAAAAGCAAACGTGATGCATGAATGTGATCATAATAAACACATAAATTTAGCACTTACTAGTCACGATAAAACAACCCAACAATTAATGTGCCGCCTTAAGGTCAGTCAGATTAATCTCATACTGTCTATGAGACATTCTCATCCTTATCAATTAAAACTTGAAATATCTCATATTTTCTCTTTTAACAATAAGGTATCGCTTGTTCAGTCAAGTCACAACTATCCACATTGTTTTTTATATGAAGGAAAATCAAGAAATTCTAATTGTTCTCGGTAGACTATTTTTAGCTACGAGAAGAACTCTTATTGATGTGCAAAAAAGAGAACTTATTCTGAGAGTGCAAGATGATCTGATAATTTTGAATGTCTTCAAAGCAATCAGACACCCAAATGATATGAATAGTTGTTTCAGATTTTATGACTTAATTTAGAATATGTCATCTTAGGGTCGGTCAAAACTAAACTACATCACTTCCTCATATCTTCTTAAGAAGTTCAACCTTGGT
Organism: Datisca glomerata; assembly: GCA_003255025.1. NCBI lineage: Eukaryota > Viridiplantae > Streptophyta > Magnoliopsida > Cucurbitales > Datiscaceae > Datisca > Datisca glomerata. The sequence continues at coordinate 29,169 of QANY01012259.1, forward strand.
ATCAGTACAGCTCGAAACCTTCCTTAGACGGATGAAAACAAATCCATCTTGAGGCTCTCACTACATCTCTCGGTGTTGTTCTAATGATAGAGAACCCTAGGTTACATTAACATGTCAACATTCTCTCACTCGCTATTTTAGGGTAATGTGTTTCTATTTTAATTAATCAATTAATACTAAATTAATAACTAGTTAAAATAATAACCCTATGAATATTTAATTATCAGTTAATCCAATCTCATTGGTCTAAATTTATTTAACTTTCTGAAGCGCCTAAGTCATAATTAGGTGAACCTAGATTAACTAATTAATTATATTTATCAAACTTTAATAAAACTCTTTTATTAAAGTCGGTTAACCTAAAGGTTACTATAGCACTTAGTGTGGTGTGATTACAAAATTTTAACTAGCTAAAACCTAGTAGTTTACACGCAACTGGGTTTATAAAGCAATACATATAAACATATTATGACAATCCTAATAAATCATGTTTCTACAGATGAGATGTATGATTAAATAAAACTGTGTGAAATTTCATGTATGACATGTGATCGACTAATGCATGGACATGTTATCAAACATAACAATCGAATAATTATTTAACAATTAAATAAAATAATAATGGACCGATTGGTTATTGGGTATTTTTAAATTACAACTCTTGAAATAAAAAAATAAAATTACAAATAGGACTTCAAGAATACATATTTCCCAAATATTTCATTCTCCTCCTAATATCCATCTTCATATTCTTCAAGCTTTGAACAAAATCCTTTTGAATTAGAAAAGACTATTTTTCTTAAGTAAAATTACCCTTTTTAATATAGTTGACTTTGACTTAGCCAAATAAATACTTTATTTGATTTGGTCAAACTTGGGTCAAACCCAATCAACCTATTAATTTTTAATTTTCATAAAATCAAATATTAATAATTAATTTTAAAATTACATTAATTTCAAAATTTAAATGGATAATTGAAAGAGTTTGTGTTATAATAAAACACTTAGGTGATAGAGTTTGTTGCATGATTTGTTGAAAACTTTCTTAAAACATGACAACAGTTATCACCGATGATAGGACTCTCAAATCGCCGCCCATCACCATTGATGCCCGTCTCACAGCCGGCAGCCGCCTGCCGCGCCGGACAGCCACTGTTCACCGCTGGTACAATACCAGCGGCACTATTCACCTCCACCGGAACAATAAATATTTTGCATGAATAGTGTTTTCGCGGATGAACAATGTTTTCCCGTGAACATAAAATTTCTACCATCCGTCTCGTGCATCCTTCGTCTTCACGTCTTCACTATCAGCTTACACAAAATCTAGGAAAATTAAAACAAAGCATAACCCAATAATCACAATATAATTAACGATCCATTATTTTTCATACATTCAAAAAAAATATAACCATCAATCATCATACGTATCTCATTATAAATGAATAAGCCAAAAAAACCCACACAACATTTAACATATAAATATAAAGACCGCTCTGATATCACTTGTTGGTTGTTGCAATGGAAGCGTGGAGGCTTCTGGCCTTTTAAAAAATTAAACTTTTAATAAAAAATGAATTTTAATAAAATAAAACTTACGCAATGCCACGATAACCAAATAAATTTTTTTTATTGAAAATTCATTTTCAATCAGTTAGGATCCATTATATATTTATAAATTAAATCTACAACATATAAGGTTAGAAATCATATACTTTTTGTAGTCTATATCAAGTGTCCTTGTAAAAACTGATCGATCATCCATTCCCATAAAATCGTTCCAATGATTAATAGACTCTGAGATCTACACATAGATCTTCCAAGTCAATTCCCAACGTACTAGGAGGTGTGTGGGCACGTAAAATATTATAAGACACTTTTTCTGTCTCTAGATGTTCTCAACACATGAGATCTAGAGATTTACTGAGAATGACTTTAGTGAGACGATTCTCTAAAAGAATATGATGATTATTCTTTTATAGATTCGATTAACGTTTGATCACTGAATAAAATCTCTCTGACACCAATCGTGTTCTCAATTCAATTCTTGATTGATGAACTAATGATCTGATCAACTAATTCTCTCCTCATATTTCAACAACCAAGGCCATTAGAAATATTTGTATATATTTTAGATAATCGCGTATAAGATTCTCAGGGATAAACTAAAATAATATTTAATTATAAAATTACCAATTGTAGTGGGATCCATTGTAATTGTGCACAACTACAGTGTCGTGTGGCACTTCAGTGTTGCACACTCACTACTATCATGCCACGTGGCACCACAGTAGTCCATGTCAATTTCTGGTACCATATCAGTGATTGACTCATGGCAATCACTGTGAATTAAATATTTATTCTAGTCAGATAATTATCTAGATATCAGTTAATTCAAAATTAACATATCTGATTATCCTTATTAACTAACTTATCTGTTATTTCACAAATAACAGATTTAGTTGATTTAAATTTTATCTAATAATAATTTAATTATCTAATTTCACAAATTAGATATTCTGTCTCACTTATCGATAGTTAAAAAATTGATAATTATATATATAATTTTTGAAAATTATATTAAATAAATAAATAAATAAATTCTTAATTAATTAATCACACATAATTATGTACTTGCCTCAGAATAAAAATTTATTTTACAAGTCAGTCATTTTCTCCTGTCCTGAAATATTCACACCCTAGACAACGCAGTATGGATGTGATTTGTAGACCATGGACCTATAATCCTACGCTCTAATAAATCAAATTATTAATTAATTTTTTTAATTAAACAATCTTTTTTATTAATGACATTATTACTCCATCATAAATATGGAATTGCACTCTTAGAGATTATAAAATGTATTTACATAGTATTCTCATATAGTCCACTCACATAATCATTTCATGTAGTTCTGTCCTCCAATTATTAGTTCGTAAATTAGAACCGATCAAAATTATCGTTCTACCCTTCTAATTACCTATTAATCTTTAAGTACCATTAATCCACTAGTGAATGGATAATTTATAATCTTATTATAAATTTGAGCTCAATAGCCATTCAGTTCAAGAACTAACACTTAAGGGAACCAATATACGATCCGTTAGAAAAGCTTAGATTCCAAATCTTGTAAGATCATGTTCCCAGCCATCCACTTCACTGAATCTCCAATACAAAAGTCACTAGCCTAATTAACAAATAGACCCTAACGAGTGAATCAAAAGATCCAGTAGACATGCATAGAAATTCATGACTAACGAGTGAATCGAATTGATGTGTATTAAATCTTAATGATAAACGACACGTTAATAAAGACATTAATTCACATCAATCCTTTCATATATAATCTTATTATATAAAGTACATTCATTACGATGTCTATCCACATCAATGATCTGGATCTAGATCACACACATTCGCAATGCTTAGTGAACCTTACTAGCAATCATTCGTTAAAGATTCTATACTTTAATATGTTGTTGACAATTTTATTTATTATCTATGATCTTAATCATCTCGTACGAATACATGATCATAGTCTCATGAATGAATATGAAATCTTCATATATTTATATAAATTATTCAACAATAATTTAAAAGAATAATTATAAAAAAATTATCTTTAAATTTTATATCAAAATGTTAATACACATATTTTGAGGGCATGACCCCTAACAACTGGTTCATCTAGCACCTTTGATTCACAAATGCATGAATTTGGAAGAAGACCACTTACAAAGGCAACTGCGGTCGTAGAATCATCACAATTCACTATTCTCGTTTTTTCTCGGGTAAATCATTTTATGTATTCTTTCAGACTTTCATCAACACCTTCTATGACCCTATAAAGATGGTGAGATCAACGAGGAACCTTTTTGCAAAAACCATGTTGAGTAATAAATACTTGAGCGAGTTGACGAAAAGATGATATTGAACCTGACTTCAAAGTGTCGAACCAGGTGAGGGCCTGTCCCGTAAGGCTCGATGCGAATAGCATGTGTAGCATTGCATTTAATCGATCATGGGGAATTTCTGTCGTAGTCATAGCTTATTTATTACGGGTGATATGATCAGATGGAACTTTGGATCCGTCATACAACTAGAGAGTTGATGTGGTAAACGTTTTGGCCGCTCAACCACCAATATCTCCTAGACGAATGGTGATTCGGCTAGGCCCCTGATAGCAGGGTCATCCTCTTATCGTGTTTTCACATCAAGTTGTCCTAGTCTTCTATCTATATCCTTGATTTTCTCCGCAAAACTATTTTCATTTAAACTACTCTTATGCGCTTGTTTCCATTCGCCATTTCTCCAGTTCTGTACATTTGCCCATTTTTTGAGTCTCGGGATCTTGGTCTCGGGGAGGAACTTCCATGCGAATCTTTGGAGAGACTTCTTATATTTCTTTGTTGTCTTTGCTCTGTAACGGTTTTCTCCCCTCATTCTATGATTTACCTCGTGATCTGGTTCAGTTGGGGTATCTCTTGAGCGGAGAGGTGTTTCGGTCTTAGAACTTCCACTTCTTGTAGGTCAGAGAGGATTGGCGGAACCATTTAGATTTATCTTGCTCCGCAACTCATAATTCTATTTCTCAAGGATATCTAGTTTCATGTTTAATTACCCCACTACTTTCATAATCTCCACTAGAGAGATGTTTTCTTGCTCTGGTGACGCCAAAGGGTCTCTGGCGGGTGGGACTAGAGATGGCAAGTGAGTCGGTTCGGCCCACGAAACTGGCTGAACTGGCCCTTTGAAGCCCGAACTATCCCGGCCCGTATATGAACAGTACTAGGCTGGTGAAGGCTCGTGGGCCAATCCCGGGCCTTCACTGGTCGGGCACTTAGGCTGTGTAGCCCGACCCGGACCCGTCTGGCCCGTGGGCCTTAACCAGCCCAGCCCGTGAACCAACCATTTTTTTATTTCAAAAAATTATTCATTGTATATATATTGAAAATTGAACTTTTGACCTATCACTCATTAAACAAACTCCTTACCACTAGACCAGGGAAATTTTTGTGAAAATATTATTTATATTATGTTTTTATTATCTTTCAATACATTTTGTCAAATTCTTTATAAAATATATTTTTGAGATAAATAAATTTAATTAAATAAATAGATAATATTTGTTTATTTAAATAAATATTTTATTCAATCAAATAAAAATACACTAAGGGTCCGCAATTGCATACCCTGACACCAATTAACATGACACAAATGTAAAAAAATGCAAACACAATAAGCTATCATTCAACATAATGTAGTGTTATAACTTACAGTACACTACCAAAAGATTATAAACTAACACATAATGTAGTGGAAAGCCCTTATTTGTGTTAAGGATTGAACTCATGTCACCAAAAGAAGACAACAATGAGTGAACGACATCCTTTGGAATTTTCAACATTTAGATGTTAATGAACATGAATTATAGATTAATTATTAATTATTTAGTATATTTGACATAATTTACATGTAATTTTTAGATTGTTGCAAGTGATTGATAAATAGATAGGTGCCGGCCGTTCAGATGTACCTAATTTATAGTGACGTAACTCTTAAATTCAATAAATAAAATAATATGATACTTAGAGAGTTAAAGTCTCCATTATTATATTATTTTTTATAATTATTTTAATTATTATTACAAGTTTTTATATTGAAGTTGTGAAGTAAACAAAAAAATTATTTAAGGTTTACAACATGACTTCTATTTAGCTTAGTGTTATTCATATACATTTCATCTCTTTCCACCAAGGTTCAAATCTCCTCATCCACAATTTTTGAAATTTCAACATTTAATACAACATTGTTCACGGGACGATTCAACAGTTCAATACGGGCCTTCCTGGGGTCAGCCCGCGAACCTGCTTAAAAAGCCTGGGCCCGACCCTTGAACCGGTCGAGCCCTGGCCAGCCCGTTTGCCACCATTAGGTGGGACTGAGTGTCGCTCAACTGCTGACGGCGGATCCAATGATGCGACCCTTCGAACAATCCTTGCATTCATCATCATTTACATAACAGAAATAAAGGAGACAAACAAAATTATGAGATTTGTCGGTTCCCACATACGACGTCAAGCTGTAAATGCTAGAAATCCATTGTCGATGATGTTGGCACGTGTTACTTGATTATCGCCTGGTGAACACAAAGGAGAAAAAGAACGTGTATATATTAGCTTGACATCAGTGTGGTGCCTAACTAATACACTCTGGCGCTCAAGTGAATGGAGACTAAAATATTGAGAGTTCAAATGTTTTGAAAGTCATACCTCATTTGAGAATTGTTCACCTTTATACAGATAACTCAACATCCATGTTCAAATACGAAGAGGTTTTCTCATTAATTACAGAAAATGAATAGTCTTTCATTAATTGAAGACTATGAAGGGATTTCTTATTTATTGAATCCAATCGCCAGTTTCATTATTTTGGGACACTATCGTATGTCATTTGGTGTATTACCATTTTTAGTCCAATTGACTAAGTCTGAGTTCGGGATTCGCCCTTTTGTGAATTTGGACTTATTCTATTTAATCATGACCTCATGTAAGACTCGGTTATATTTTGGTCATATTCCGTCTTGTATGAGATTCAGCTAAATTATGACCTGATGTCATCTCGTTTAAGAGTCGGTTATATTATGACCTTATGTTATCTTATATAAGACTCGGTCAAATTAATACGCTATTCCGTCTTGTATAAGATTCGATCTCATCTCATTTTCAACTTACAATAAAATATTTTGAGTTTTGTAAAAGATCTCACACAGGAATTGGGCCGAGTAAGTCATTATTAGAGATACATCCATAATATATTTTATTGACCCTCTACAGATAATTTAATTTTAATGACACAACATTTTCTTTAATTTTTGAGAGACGCTTCTACTATAAGCTCTCATATTTTGTTCTATTTGAAATATGATGTTCTATAATTTAGTTAAAATAATAGTAATAACAAATTAAAAAACATTATACATAATAACTTGTTAATTTTACTCATATAACTTGAAAATAAATAATATTGTGCTCAATACATTGCTTTTTAATTCAAATAAAAAAAGTATGATTATAAGTGATAAGTTTAGTTAAAAATATAATAATTAATTCAACTACAAGCACATAACGTGTATTGACTGGTTAAAACCACTCTAACATTTCTTCTAATGTTAACTATACGAAGACTCCCTCTATTTTATTAATTTTTAATTTTTAATGTAACTCGAAGTACCTAAACTCAATGTAGTTGATAGAATTGTCATAGTTACCTCAAGTATACATGTTTCTGTAAACTTTACACATGTCATGATTTTATAGAACCTCTATTGCTCCTCTATTAATATGTGTACAGTGGAACTGATTTTTCTTTCCTTACTAGGCAACAATAGAGCCCACGGTTTAGTTAGATTTCACGGTCAGATCTTACCGATTTAAATTTGATTCAACTATTTTTATATTAAAATATTAATTTTTTAATTATTTTTAACAAATTTGGTCTGTTTAAATATAACTGAATGGACCAGATATAACATCTTTTATGCCGTTGCTAAGACGTAGGATCTGGATCCGTGTAAACTGCAAAACCTAATAAAAGCCTAAAGTATGTGTAAAAGTTATAAAATATGTAATTTTACACGTAATTAGGATATCTCTGATGCAAATTAATCGATCAAACTCCGTAATGAGGATTTTTTATGTGAATTAATGGAGGGTAAAATATTTCTGTTAGGATATATTTAATTATATGGTTACAATAAACTTCAAGTTAGGTACACAAGTTTTTAATATAGAAAGGATGTTAAAACAAATAAGCGAGGAGGTAAGTGTAACCATTTGCAGAATTATCCACCTATTTACAATATTTGACTCTCCCTCATTTTTCCTACTCTCTTGCCTGTTTATTTGCAAACCTTTTAAACTAATAATAACCACTCTGACTATATGTGAAATTAACTGTATATTAAAAATGTATTTTCCCCCTTTTCTATTATCAAAGAATTCATTTTCAACGTTAATACTTTAATCATTTTTTAATATGACCCCTTTTACTTTAACTTCTTCCTAATTTCTCCTTAAACTATTATGAGATATCAAATACACCCCTTCTATTACATTTTTCATCTTCTACCTGTTATTTTGGTAGGTGGATAAATTTTGGACAAAATTGCTCTTCCTTATACAAAACGTGCGTTTTGCGTTTTGGACAGAGATTAAAAAAAAGACAGAGGGCTGCTTCTTCGTAGGGGGGGGGGGGGGGTNNNNGGGGGGGGGGGGGGGGGGGTTCTTCTGAAATTTTTCTCCACGACGCCTTTGCCATCCCATTCGTACTCCTACCCCAATTTTCATTCTTGTCTCTTCGCTTTACAATCAATAAGAGTGTATAATTTTTTCAGAATGGTGCAGAGCAATTAGAGTAGTAATTTGAGCAATTTTTCAGAATTTGAACCATCAAATTCAAATTTGTTGTACAAGAGAAAGAGACCTCTAATTCAAATTTGCATCTTGAAGGATCGCCCCCCCACCCCCGCGCCTCGATTTTTCACCTCTGCGACTAAACCAGAGAAGAGGTTCTGCAAATAACCCTCCCCCTCGATTTGAGGTTCTGCGAACCAGAGAAGTGGTTCTCCCTTCGATCTCTCTCTACTCCGTTCCACTCCTCAGTCCAAAATCACAATCGCCGCCGTGAAATCCACCGCCGATAGCCATGGCTTGATAGTGAACAGCTTCTGCAAACTTGAGTCCCTATTTTTTTATTTCTGTAAAAAAAGAGCGCAATGGCTCGATGAAATTTGGGGTTGGAGTAATCGTATGTGCTGGAGTGCCCATTCTTGCTTGGCCATTAATGGAGGATCAATTCCTTAATGCGAGAATGGTGGTGGAGGAGGTGAAGATTGGATTGAGAGTTAAACATTTGATGGGGGAGTGAGAGGGCCTGTGAAGGTTGTGAATCACGGTTTTTTTACTCAGCTATATCCATTGAAAAGTAAATTTACTAAACTATATCAAATCTTAATTTCGACTGATCTAATACTATGATTACTCTCTTCATCTTTCACTTTCATCTTTCTCTTAGAAATCCATTTTTCCTAGAAACTCATTTTCTAGAAAATCTCCTTAAATATGATCTATAACAGAAAATTCAAGTATTGAATCTCTGTGTATTTTGCTGAAAAACAATAAAATTCACATAAAACAACAACTAAACACAATAAAATGATTGATAAAGACAACGTAGAGAGAGAAACTGTAGAGAGAAACTGTAGAGAGATAATTAGTTTTGTTAACTTTAATGGATTATGTTAATTTTTGTGGGTTTTATAAACATTTGTTAATTTTAATGAGTTTTGTTAATTTTAATGAGTTTTGTTAACTTTGAGTGAGAAGGTAGAGAGAGAGAGCGAAAGATAGAACGTAGAGCGTAGAGAGACAAAACGTTGAGAAAGAGAGAGAATGTTGAGAGAGAGGCGGTTCATGACGCCTGTGTACCAATCGTGTAGTTTACATGAATTATGTTTGTGCTTATATTTGTGCTGATACTTGTACTTATATTTGTGCTGATACTTGTACTTGCTTGATCATAATTCGACTATGCATATCCCCTTATTAACAATCTAACTATAATTACTTCACACTTAAACTTGAATTTGTAACGTGAACGTGAACATGACAGAATGAGTGTCCTTTAAAGTTATCTGAACTTTGAACTTGAGCTGGTGTCGCTTAAGGTTATTAGAACCTTAAGGGCTCGTTTGACAGTCATAATAGTACCAGATAGTACTGTACTAAATCTGTCAGACTGTACTGTACTGTATTGTACTGGATTAAATAATACTATCCAGTATTTGGTGCGTATTAGTTAAAAAACTTCAGCACTTATACAATGTTTGGCACGTTACAATACTAAATTGCAAAGCTGTTTGTTATGAATTGATCTACAAAGCCTATTTGAAATTCATTAACATGTTATTTTATATTTTCAACTATAAAATAAATTATCTAATTCATGCTATCACCGTAAATTCCCTAATTTTTGACTAAAAATACAAATTCATTTATACCCGTAAACTTTAAAATAATGATAATTTATGAATTAGATAATTTATGAATTAGATAAACATTGAAATCACAAAAAAAATTCATTGACTTTTTAACACACAAAATAAACCGTTTAAAATATATAAATAATTACTGAACCACTCATATGATTGAGAGAACTCTAAAAATTCAGAAAAAGATAGTAAATGACTTTGAAAATTGGTAAAATTAACTCATAAGTAACTAATTTTGCACTTTTCAAAAATTCAAAAATTATTTTTGTTAGTGAGTAAAGTTCCTGTAAGATATAAATTAAAAAATTATTTTAATAAAAAAATCATTTTAAGATATAAATAAATAACCGGTGTAGTCTTCCCTAAAAGAAGAGAACTAAATTATCCCATGTGGATGAGACTAAAGAGTCTCACCGTATTAGCTAGTACGGGCTCCATATTTTTTCCAAACGTCGGACAGTTCTAAAATAGTTCTATCCTGCTTTTAGTATTGTACAGTACGAGCTACCAAACAAGCCTTAAAGACGCTCACATGAATACGGTGACACCCAATCGTATAGCTGATAACATAACATAAACAATTGATTACTTGATAACCAAGAGACATGACTAAGTCTATCTCTTGTTTATTTAACACTTTACTTGAGTTAAAATTCATAATTCACATTATTGAGTAAACATATAATATATAACTTGTTCATGAACATAACGATATAGCCATTACGAATGTAACTCAAAATATAATCATGCATAACATGGTAAATAATTTTGTCTTGATATAGAAAAATAAATAAAATACTTGATCATAAGATTGAGTAACATAAAGAAATTAATAAAAATAATTTTAAATTAAATATGCTACAGTCATAACATATGAACCGAATTATCATGTAAGTTCACTTACCTGGTTGCTATGAATTAAATTCAACAACTAATGACCTGAAACTTAAGGATCCCAGATCACAAAATATTCATGTAATAACTACAATTAATTAATAAATTAGAAGAGTGAAAAATAAACTGGGTAATGATCTAATCAAGCGGTTCGAATTGCTTCAACTAGGTCTGGTTGGTCTGAACTAGTTTAGTTATGTTGTGTTGGACCTATTTGATCGACCTAAACCGGTTCATGTTGGTTTGACTGGACCAGTTCAGCCTAGTTTGACTGATCCAGTTTGATTGAACCGGTTCATGCTGTGGAATAATAAGGTCAGGTCAGAATCAACTGGATCATGGGGCCCAGTTGCAGGCCAAATAGAGAACAAGAAAGAAGGAAAAAGAAAGAAAGAGAGAAAGAAGAGAAGAGCAGTAAAGGAAATTAATGAAAAAGAAACAAAAGAAGGCAAAAGAAGAGAAATAGAGGATGAGATAGCTTACCAGAGAATGGGTGGAAGAAAAGATGGTGATTCGTAACTGCCATAGAAGGAAGGAAGAAGAAAAGAAAGGAAGGAAAAAAAATGCAAACCAAATAATGAATTAATTCCGAGAGAGAAAAGAAACACGCAACAAAATTTAGAAGAAAATAAATAACAAAAATAATTCTTATCAGAATCGATTAAGGCTGACGAAACTACCGTGGTGCACAAACAGAGACGGGAGAAGAACGGTTTCAAATCTCTCAAATTGAAGAACCAAATTTTTTAGAGAATGATTTTGCATTAATTAAAATTCAAGGTTAAAGGGTGAAAGAAAAGAGAAAAGAAAAAGAAAAGAGAAGAAACAAAAAGAAATTATTTACCCGATTAATAAAAAAGAGCTGCCGGCGAAGAAATGAAGAAGAAGATGTAGGGGGTTTCACTGGGGAAGAAAACTGTAAAAGAGAGAGAGAATATCAGTTGGGGAGAGGTTCGTGCAAAAGAAATGGAGGATGAGGGAGGTTACACTAGGGTGTCGTGTGAGTGAGAGGGTTAAAATTATAAAATAACACTTAAGATACTTGGGGTATTAGAGTTCTGTCTCTCTCTACGTTTGTGGCCAAATTAACAAAACAAACCAAAATTAGTTAGTAAAATTCATCAAAATTAACAAAACTCACTAAAATTAATAAAACCCATTAAAATCAACAAAACTCAATCTCTCTCTATGATTTCTCTCTATCAAATCTGGACAAAAACTAAAATTAACAAAACCCATAAAATTGCGGCCAAAATTTTCACCCATTTTCCATCAATTCCAAATATAAAATTATAATTTTAGCTCTCAACTCTGATTTTTCAAAAAATGAGAAAGTTGTAAAATCATAAAGTAAATGAATGATGAAGAAATAAAAAATGAAGAAGGAGAAATGAGGGTAATAGAGGTGAGTAAGGAGGTTGAGTGTTGAGTGGAGAAAAAATTGACAATTGATGGATAACTTGGAAGAAAGACATTGGGGAAAAAAGAGAAAAAGTAGGGAATGTGGACTAGGGGTATAGTTTAGTAAATTAATGACTGGGGCATAGTTTAGTAAATTTAGTTATTCTGGAGTATAATTTAGTAAAAACTTTGCGAGTCGCCCCCTTCGAGTTTCACCCTGTGTCAAAACGTGCGTTTTTTTAGGGAAGGGCAATTTTGTTCAAATTTTTGTTTGCAGTTTTTTAGGGAAGGGCAACTTAACGGGTAGAGGATGAAAAGTATAACAGAGGAGATCTATTTGATAGCTCATGAAAATTAAATGAGAAATTAAGAAGAAGTCAAAGTTGAAAGGCTCGTGTTAAAAACGGTCAAAGTTGAAGGGACGTCTGTGAAATTAACCCTTTAATATATTAACGTTGGTTAATATATCAAAATCGTGTATTAAATTTAATATGACTACATTAATCATTAACTTTCAATTTTTTTCTCATTTAGTCATTTTTGTTAAACACCGCTGATTTTTCTATTCACATTACTGATGTGAACACCATATGGGTGACACATGGATGCTAAGTGTACTTTTAATTAGTGTTTTCTAACTTTTTATCATTTTTTTACTTAACACATTTGAACCCATATCAACCATCCATACCTTACCATTCCTCCTCTTCTATCATTTCCTCATTTTAAATTTCACTTGACAACTAAGAATAAGCTGCCTCGGCTTGTAAAGGATTCATAACAAAAACATTAATTGTCATTTTAATAACATTGTTATATTAAAAGTTAATGAACCAGAAATTCTGGTATATTTATCAAAAGTTAATGAACTAAAAAGATAATTTTCCCTTAAAAAAAGTATTGTTTACATAAATAAGGTTGAATTCATTACATATTTGACCAATGATATCAATTTGAATAGAACAATGAACAAAGAAAAGTAAACTCGTGACAAGTGGGAAAAAAAACTCCTAACAACATGCCAGGGAAAGTAAATTTTAAATGGCAATGTGAGGAATGCGATAATATGCAAAGAAAAAATTTGAGTGGGGAAAGTGAAATTTACCCTGGAAACTAAATAATTTGTAATGAAGAAATCCCACCATCCATTTATTAGAAACTAGTTAAGAACACGCGTTGCACATGTTTAAACATGTGCAAACACAGAAATTTTTTTAGAATTTTAACATTCTAAAAGTTGCTCTAATTATCAAATTTTATAATGTCTTTAGTATTCTCAAAATTTTTAATTAATTTATTTAAATTATTCGTTATTATTAAATGCTAAGACAATTTACGTTTTCTGTTATGATCTGACCATGCTATCTTCATTTATATCTACACATATTACCGACAAACATTAACAAATTTTGAAAAAAAAGGTGATTACCAAAGGCAAAATCTTGCAGACTAATCATTTGTTCCTCAAATAATTGAAATCCTAAAATTATCATACTAATGTGGTAAAATGTTTTGCGTAGAAAAAACTATACCAAAAGCATAAAGCTTGAGCTTGTGACAAGGACACTTTTGGCACATGATATAAATAGTCATAGTCCCTCCTTTCAATAATACACATTATAATCTTAAGGTATGACAAGCAAAATGCATGAAATCTATTCCCAACGATGAAGCAACAAAAATTATGAATCTATTAGAGGATGAGATAAATAACAAAGCACCAAATATTTTCTCTCGTACAAAAAAACTTTCACCCGATGATAGTTCAAAGAAGTACATAAATTAATATAACCTCATGGAGAACAAATCTTTTCTCGTTAACGCGACAAAACTTCTTTCAAAAGAAGAAGCAACAACACAAAAGTAGATAGCAAGATAGGAAAGGCCTCCAACCAAATCCTACTATCTCCATTCAAACTTCTATTCGGAAGAGACTGAGTAATTCTCCCTAGAAACATAAACAAATTGCAACTTCTTGAAAAAGGACAGACAATGGAGAATATAATCAAGAAAAGAGGCGTTGTTCAGATTTTGGATGACCTCAAAAGCATTACAAAACACCAATAACATGGTTAGATTCAAAATCTTTATCAGTATAAACCATATCTTAAAATTTCAAGAATTCATATTAAACACATCAAGAATGAAATAACTGTATAGCGGAAGCATACTTGAATCCATGACGATAGATCGTTGTTTAGAATTGAGCGGTTGATCTTCCAGATCTCAACGATTCTCTTTCAGAGAGTCCCATTTGATTAAGGTTCTCCGTTTTCTCTCTAACGATGGGATATTAGGGAGAATATAATGGTTTTCCTTCATCGTGTGACCTGGAGACTATAGCCACTTATATTGAGATAACATATCTATTATCTTTTGGTATTTTTATTTTAACCCATAATAAAAATAAAAATTACCTTAAAATCTCTACACATTAAAAATGTCCACATCTTATAAGATACATTAAAACCCAAGATATAAAAATCTTAGTTGATCACTTTTAATTGAGTTTCACTTTATTTGACAGTCTGCAACACATAATTATTTACATATAAGTCCAACACTGGATTAAAGATCCAATAATCTCTCACTTGGACTATATGTGAAACCTTATAATTATGTTTTACAAAAATAACCAAACGCGTTCAACTTTGTTGTCATTACCGTAATGTATCTATAACCAATACGGTCCATCAATCACACCAATATATGATCAATTCGTTACATCAATCGTAACTTAACCTATCAATGGTCACGTATATCAATACAACTGAATGACATGGATTATGATGTGGATGTGCAGTATGGAAATTTCATGTAAAGTGATATTAACATGCCTATTTCCAACTGGTCATTCAGAAATCTTAACGAGATCAAACCATACCAGAATCAGAATGTGAATAAACCAAAACTTTATTTCTGTAGAAATTATCTCAAAATATTCATAAACTGAAATAATCGAAAGTATGTCTACATAGAAGAGCATCCAAAATAAAAAACTTCTACTAAAACTGAATATCATCAACCAATATGACACCCATAAGAGCAATATGCTCATGAAACTGTTTGGCTGCCAATCCCTTAGTAAGCGGATACGGTCCAACATGCTCTATAGATAACTGTCCACTCTGAACTTTTTCCTTAACAACCAGGAACTTAAAATCTATGTACCTCAACTTTTTTGAGCTTGTATTATTATTAGAATATATAACATATCTCTTTGGCTGCCAATCCCTAAGTAAGTAGATACGGTCCGACTTGTTCTGTAGTTCACTCTGAACTTTTTTTCTTAACAACCAGGAACTTGAAGCCTATGTACCTCGACTTTGTCGAGCTCCTGTTGTTATTAGAATAGATGACTGCTATGTCTCCCTTAGCCACAGGGGTATCACCTGGTTTGCAGTCATGCATATCATATCTTTTAAGAATATTTTTTATATAATTTTTTTGTGATAATCCTAGAATACCTCGAGAATGATCTCGATGTATTTCGATCCCTAATACAAAAGAGTCATCACCAAGATCTTTCATCTCAAAATTCTTAGCTGTAAATCTCTTAATGTTGTGCAATAAGCCTATATCACAAGCAATATGTCATTGGCGTATAAAACCAGAAAATATGCTTACTCTCATAGAACTTATGGTATATACAATCATCGACCAAATTCATCATAAAATCGAACGAGATGATCACCTAATGAAACTTGAAATATCATTGTCGAGATGCCTGCTTGAGCCCATAGATGAATTTCTTAAGTTTGCAAACCATATTCTTTGAATCTTCCGACACAAATTTTACTGGTTGTACCATATAAATTGTCTCTTCAATGTCACCATTGAGAAACGTTGGCTTTACATCCATCTGATTCAGCTCAAGATTGAAATGCGCCACCAATACCATTATAATCTTGAAAGAGTCTTTCGTAGAAATTGGAGAGAAAGTCTCTTTATAGTCGATGTCTTCCTTTTGTGTAAATCCCTTTGTGAAAAGACGAACCTTGTATCTTTCCACATTACCTTTTGAATCTCTATTGGTCTTAAAAATCCATTTGCAATCAATGAGTTTTGCACATTCTGGTAATAGAACAAGATCCAACATGTCATTGCCTTTCATGGACTTAATCTCCTCATTCATGACATCGATCCACTTTGAGAGTTAGAACTTTTCATGGCTTGACGGAAGTTGATCGGATCATCTTCCATCACACCAATGTCAACCTCATGTTCTTGAAGAATATGATGTAATCATCTGACATTGCACTTCTCCTATCTCTAGTAGATCTCCTTAATGACATAGGTTCTTGATGTGCTAGAGTTTGTTCTTCCAGAACATTTTCTTGAATGTGAGGGTTCTCCGATATTGTCTTGTGTTATGTCATGAGCAAGTACTAGAACACAGTCCTGATCAATACTAATAATACATGTGGGAATATCAACGTATTCTTCTTGAAAGATAAAATCTCTAACTGCATCTCCCCCATAAACTCGACATTCTCAAAGAACCGAAATTTCCAGTCTAAAAAATCGACTTAGTTATGGGATCATAAAACTTGTACCCCTGAATTTTTCAGAGTATCCAAAAAAATAGCAACTCATCTTCTGTAAGTTTCTTTCATTAGGCCTATAAGGCCTTGACTTAGCTGGACATCCCCAAACGTGCAAATGCCTTAGACTATGTTTCTGCCGGTCCAAAGCTCATATGAGGTTTTGACAATCGCTTTAGGTTGAACTCTACTAAGGATATATGTTGAGCCTTTAGTGCTTCACCCTAGAGTGATTCTGGTAAGGTCGAATGACTAATCATACTCCCGACCATGTCCTTAAGCGTTCTGTTTCATCTTTTCACAACATCATTCATAGTAGAAGAACCTAACATATTGTACTATAGGATGATCTCACATCCAGCTAGGAGTTTAGCAAACTGTCCTGGACGTTGTTCACCTGAACCGTCATATCTACCACACTACTCACCACCGGTCAGATCTGACGCTTTTTATCCTTCTGCCGAGTTGGTTCTCAACTTCAGCCTTAAAATTTTTTGAACACGTCTAATGATGGTGACTTTTCATGAATGAGATATATGTATCCATATCTAGAAAATTTGTCTATGAACATTATAAAGTATTGTTGACAATTCCAAGCAATCGAAGGGAATGACCCATAAATATCCTTATATATAAGTTCTAAGAGGTCCTGAGTCCTGTTGGCTTCAAATCTCCTTTATTGGTTTGTTTACCCTTTGTATAATTAATGCAAAAATCAATGTCTGTGAAATCTAAAGGACCGAGAATTTCATTTGACACAAGTCTCTCTATTCTCCTTCTGGAGATATGACCTAATATCTTGTGTCGTAACACAATCGAATTCTCACGGATTAATTTTCTTTTAGTACCTCATGTACTTACTTACATGAATTCTTTTATTGGAGTAATTGTATCAAGTAAATAAAGATTATCGTAACCTGACAAATAACTAGAACCAACCAGATTTGAATCACGAAATAAACCATAGTTTTCATCTCCAATGATCAAGCATAACCAACTTTGTCCAAAACAGAGACAAAACATAAATTTCATCTGAAAGGCGGGACAATAAATGTTTCATTATGATTCAAATAAAAAATTCAGTCTTTAATAATAATCCAAAATTCCTTATTGCCTCAATTTTAACCATATTGCCATTGTCCACAAATATGTATCTTTCAACATCACTTGGCCTTTAACAAGTGAAGCAGCCCTGTATAGATACACTGATGTGAGTTGTTGCACTAGAATCTATCCACCATATGTGTCTAGCAATTAAACTTAAATTAACCTCAAAATAAACCAAATTAAGAAGCACGTATTTCTTAGCACGCCAAGTGCGATAATTGGTGTATTGCTTCTTCCTATGCCCTTCAGCTCCACAGAAGTAACAACTATTGCTTTCCGAGTCAAACCGTTTTTGTTGCTATTGTTTCTTGTGTGGCACTGCATCTGTAACTACCTTATCCGGTTTTCTTTTCTTTCCCTTGCCCTTATCCTTAGAGGTAGAGGCTAGGTAAACACTTCTTGTCTTTTCATGTCCTTAGAGAGTTTGAGCCTAAGTGATTTCAACCTTGAAACAAGATGAGACATTTCCATTATGTACTCTCTGATGTTGCCTTTGCCTTTGTACCTCATCAAAATTAGATCTACCAAGAGCTTCCCATTTTCTGCCTTTTCATTCTTGACAAATCTCTTTTCGATATCCACAAGAAAATCCTTAACCGCAGTAATATTTTCAGATATACTGATGTTTCTAGAATGACCTTCTTCATGATCAACATACACATGCAATTTGATTTCTCCCACCTCTTCCTATCCTTCTTTTCATCAGAGGTACTCTTATCCGTAAGAGGTGATAGAAATCAATCCTTAATATAAGATCAAGATCCATAACTCCAAGAACTATCAAGAGATTATCTTTCTAGGACTTGAAATTTGAGTCATTTAATACTTTATTTACTTGATGTCGGCATTAACTTGGGTAATAACTTGATAGAGAAAAGTTAACTAACCTAAAAGCTCACATAAATCTTAAATTACAATAACAAATTCAAACAATAATAAACCCCATCTCAGACACCAGACACTCCATTAATATTTTGACTTTGGCTAAAATTATTAACTTGTAAGTGATGCATTGGTGCAGTAATCAAACATTGATGATAAAAAACATATCGAACAAGAAAATTTCCTTTGGCCAATTTATTATTTATATGTAAAACTGAATAATCATCACGTATTTATCACCACATAAGCATATATAATTCTGGCAAATATTTTCCTTCCTTTGGGCTGGTAAATATTCAGATAAGTTACACACACAACCTTTTATATTTCAAGACAAATTAATTTTCACAAGAGATGCCACTTTGACGACATGTTGCTTCAACTAATTCATCTTAAAATATATAACATACTAATGTTAGAATTTAAAATTATACCGAATTTGAACCTTAAATTAATTGATAAGATTAATTTTACGATTCTTAGAAAATTATTTTGAAATTTTTTCAAAAAAAAAATCTGAAAATAATCAAAACAATTTATTTAGAAATCTTTAAATTAAATTAGTTTAGAATTATTAAAATTTAATTAAAAAACTAATTTAATAAATGATCCGTAAAATTAGTTTATAAAATAATTAAAACAATTTTTTTATTTCAAAAATGAGGGCCGGGGACTTTGTGGCTATGGGCAAAGCCCATAGTCATCCCATATTTTTTTTAAGAACTTTCAATTGTGGGCTTTGACCCATAACTTGACCCGCATGCCATGGGCCAACTCATGACCCACATGTCCACGGGTCATGACCCGTGAACATGTAAACCTTAGGGTTTCTATTCTTAAGGGACTGGCGTCGACGCCGTGATCGAGGCCGCGATTCTCCTGAGTCAGACGTGACTCTCCCTTATGGTCGCGGTCTTTCCTGCAGTTCCGGCATGCACCTGAAGTCGTGGCTATGGTCGTGCCTTTCTCTGAATCATTGCTGCCAGGCCACTGCTTTCTTCTTGACGCCGCGGTCAGGCTGCCGCTTCATCCCTACGCCGCTTCTTCTTTGCCTTGCCGATGCAGCCAAATAGTCGCGCCAGTCACCTTATCACTGGTGATGGCGAAACTGCCGGTCGGTGGTTCCAAAACCAAATAAATTCCTAATTATTTAACCAAAAAGTGATCTTAAATCTTAATCCAAAAACATCAATAAAAAAACCATCGAAACGAAAAATTGTTCTCAAATCTAATAATTCTGTCATACAATTATCAAATTCAAGAACCCCGAAAACATAATATATATAGTCATGGATCTAAACTAAAAAAATCGATTCTCAGTGATTCAACATGAATAACCCTGATACCACTTATTAGATTCAAAATCCTTATTGGTATAAACCGAATCTTAAAACCCCAAGAACTCATGCTTAACACAGCAAGAATCAAATAACTGTATAACGGAAGCGTACATGAATCCATGACGATAGATCGCTGTTTAAAGCTGAGCGGTTGGCCTTCCAGATCTACATGATTTTCTATTAGAGAGTCTCATTTGATTAGTCTTTCTATTTTCTCTCTAACAGTGAGATATTAGAGAGAATATAATGATTTTTCTTTATCGTGTGACCTATGAACTATAGCCACTTATACAGAGATAACATATCTATTGTCTTTTGATATTTTTATTTTAATTTATCATAAAAATAGAAATTACCTTAAAGTTTCTACACATTAAAAGGTTATCATCCTATGAGATATATTAAAACCCAAGATACAAGAATTTTAGTTGATCACTTTTAATTGAGTTTAACTTTATTTGACAGTTTACAACACATAATTATTTACATATAAATTCAATATTGGATTAATGATCCAACATTAACTCTTGGTCGAGGGAGCACTACAACTCTCTAAACTCACATGCAAAACAACTTTACCTTCATACTTATAGGAAAATTGTTATTGAAGGCTTGCTAATAATAATAATAAAGGACTGGTTGTGATTTTTAGTTGATTTTCTAACTCCTGATTATGTTTTTAACGTTGAATTGTAATTAAACTTTCGATTTCGTAACTGGCCATATGTTTTTCAAAAAAAAAAAACTGGCCATATGTTTACTCTTTCGGAATTCTATAAATCCACATTTTAGTTTAGCAATTTTAATTGGGAAAATTGAGATTTAATTTTAAAATTAATATTGTCATATTTATAATCGAATACTTATATATTTTAACAAATCATTATTATAATTTTGTACATGTAAGCATGATTTTTTATGTAGTTTGATTTCTATCCATTAGATATTCTAAACGGATGGTATGATGTTATGCAATTTTATATATCCAATTTTGTTTTTTAATGGAGATTTAATAGCCTTTAATAAAAAATCATGAAAACTTAACTGGCAATAGTTACAACTCATAATTAGTCCTTTATGAATCAATTTCTTCTATTTTCTTAACGCTTCTGACATTGCGGCATTGTGTATTGTTTGATTTTGAGTGTTTTCGTTTATTACAATTTAATGTCTCAACCTCAATTATTTTCTCTATTTACGCTTATAAGGATAATTCAGAAATAATATTATTATGACAGGATATAATGGTCCACAAAATGTTTTTTAGACCCTACTTCGTTCTTTTACGGGTGAAAATGTCATGTAATCCATCACTCATTCTATACTACTAAACATTAATTTATTTGAATTCAAAAGCGTTTGTGATCAATATAACTCAATTTGATCTCTTATAGATAGAACAAAGGAAGAGGCAAGAAAAATAACAGGAACGAAAATAATAATTATTGCAGAATCACTGCATAAAAATAACTTATATTGAAGTATGAAGACTTAAAGTCAGCAAATCAGCCTTTAAGAGGCGGTTGCAGAGTAAAGCTCCCGTTTATTTCCTCCCGCCGCACTGCTTATACTTCATTCATGAATTCTCACTTTCTTGTATCTATTACAAGAGATGTGTATACAGGCTAAACGAATTACTGCTGCACTAGAGGAGATTGCATGAAGAGGTACTGCAAGAAATTCAACAAGCCAATTGTAAGAAATATTGTTATATTGTAAAGCATATAATAGGCTGAGATCTGTAGATGAATACCTCAAATGATTTTCCAGATCTTTCATATTCTAGCATGCTCAGAGCAACCTCACAGCTCTGTGAGACAATAGGCTCGGGATCCATCGAAAACTTCTTTAGCAGAGCTATACTTTTGTCATCTGGAAAACGGAACACAAGGTTCAAAGTAATTACTAAGAAAGCAATTTAGTAATGACCCACAAGTCGCATAATCCTCTAAGCTTGATATATTAATAATTAGGTTAAATGACACTAAACCCCACCTAAACTTTGGATATGGTTGCACCTTAGTCTCTCACATTCCAAAATCTGGCACTTTAGTCCCTGAAGTTTTCTTTTTAAACACTCACAGTCCAAAATTAATCTTTCGTTACATTCAGTTGGTCCTCTGTCAACCTTGTTCATCTCTTATACCGTTAAAAATTTTTGCAGACCAGTAATTCAATTATAACTACTCTACAACCTTCCCCTTTCCCAAAACCAAATGGACCATTTGTCGCTGAAAATTCCAGTTCCTTTGATATTAATGACAGTAAGCAGTTTCATGTGCAAGCCCTTGTTGATATCTTACAGCCCTTTTAACACGAGAATGTCTGGGACACTAAAGCAGTGGGAAGAGGCATCTCTTCCTTTGCTTTGTAGCTCTTTTTCTTTTAACATAAATTTCATTTCCTATCAAAATAAATTTAATTCACACATGCATGAAATGATATCATCCATCGATCATACCTGCAATAGAACCAAGAGCTTCTGCAGCTTCATGTCTAACCATTGGGTGTTCATTCACGTCTTTAAGTATATTAGAAAGTGCAGCTGAAGCAGTTTGATTTTGCAATTGACCCAATACATATGCAACCTAAAAATCCAGTACAAAACAGAAAAAAGAAAAAGAAAAAGGATCAACGGTGGCATTAAAACCATTTCAAAAAATTGATTATATTGAAATGAAAACTACTTTGACCTTACAATAAACTAAATACGAGCCATGCAAGTCACTAATGAATCAAATGTCTTGACTGTGAGGTGCAGCACAAAGAATGGCTTTCAGGGAAACAGCCTGGATTAAAAGAATGGCTTTAATGTACTTTAATTTAAGTACATTGAATGAGCATCAAATCAATATAAAAAGAGAAATGACCCAGGAAACTATAGAATGCTTCAATCACTGTTACTAAAGAAATGTATTGCCAAATGTGTATATTAAAGCCATTCTTTAGTTTCCCTTCTTTATTTTCAGAAATAGAGAAGCTAAAGAATGCTTGACTCGCTCCATTTCACTGATTTGGCTTTAATGTACTTTCGGCAATCTGCTGTTTAAAAACTAAAGAAATAACTATAGCTTTCTGAGATATCATAAATCCCCACCACGTAACAAAATTGCTAGCCTTATCATGAGCTCACCAGCAGAATAGGAGAATCAAGAATATAGTTAAGATTTAGGTGAGAAACGTAACAAACCTCATGTTTTAGCAGAGCACTCTTTGATCCCAAAGAATCAATAATAGAAGTAACAGCTTCATCCCCACCATCATTTCGAAGTGCAAAGAGAGCTGCATACCGCTCATACATGCTTCTGTCTTCATCCAAAAGAACTTCCCTTGAAATGGACAAATGAAAAAAGACCACCAAGTATAAGCAATACAAGCTTGACTTGGTCGGATCCTTAGCTATTCTTTAATAGGTGTCTTTGCGAGCATTTTAAGTGTAAATCATGTTAAAGCACAAAAGATAAATCAAAACAGGGCTGTAGCTATCGAATAAGACACACCTAAGTTGACGTATAGAAGAATAAGAAGATGCTGGAGCAGCTGGATCAACTGACATAAAAGGCGATTTCTCTGGTGATAATCCATCTTCACTGGTAGCATCCTTCAACTGTTCAATTCTTTTCAGAGCCAATTCACATGTTTCTCGAACCTCCTGGGCGGGATCTAAAGCTAAACTATTCTTTAGAAAAGGAATGTTACTCTCTGAACCAATTGCACCAAGAGCCTCTGCTGCCTATACCATTATAGGAAAAGCAACCACAATCCACGTCTGAAAGAGGAAGAAAAGAACAGGATTGAATTGTAAAGGAGGAAATCAAACTCACTTCATGGCGAACAATTGAATTCAAAGATAGATCATTAAGAACTGCGACCAAAGCTGGGGTAGCATCTGCATCTTGCATTTGACCCAAAGCAAAAGCGGCCTCATGTGCCAACAGATTTGAAGAATCCCGAGTCACTGAGCATCAAATTAATACAGACTCTTATATTTGGTAAATCAACTATAAGGTACTGTTAGGTTTAAGCAAACGAAATGTAATGTAGTGAAAAATGCTAATGAAGATGAAAAAAATTACAAGGGAGTGGAGATGACCTATAAAAATAGTAAAAGAGTGGAAAAATGTGGATTATGAATGTAATTAGCTTTACATGAAGGACGTAGAGGAATGAGTATTCATGTACCCGTACAAATATTGTTCCCTTTCTGAGCAAAACAAATTAGTAACTAAACACGAGAATTAACATTTTCAAAGAACTCCACATTGTATGCTCATTCCATTCCATTCAATCAATCAAACCAAACACCACCTAAATTTCTTAACGGCACAATGACACAATCTCTCCACAAAAAGATATAATCGAAATTTTTTATAATAAATACCATGTTTTTACACCATGTTAGCAACATTGCGATTACATTCATTTTTTGCAAAGTTAATATTACATATCCATGAGATATCATTAAGGAAGAAAATCATGAGAGCAATTCCGGGTAATACGAAAGATATTTACATTACATAGTATTCATGCTTGGACAGTTCAATAAGTAACAATGCAATACAACTAGTAAAAAAAAACATGAGAATTACGAAGTGCGATCGAGCAAACCTTAAAAGAGGACGGCTGATTTGATCATCGAAATTCAAACAGAAAGTTGCATACTAAAATTGTTTTGTTTCCTAGAACAGAAAACAGTGAAGAGCACATTGATTTCAAATTATATTTTTAGCGCCAAATAAAGCAACTTTCGCTTTAAAAATCAATTAATCAACAACAAGATCAAAATTTTCATTAAAGTAACGAAAAATCGTAAAGCTCTAACACACCGAGAATGAGGGCATTGCGAGGGGCTGCCCCTTTGAGATTTCGAAGGGAGAAGAGGGCTCTGAATCGTTCTGAAATGGGCTGGGTCGAGTTCAGTAACCGTTCGCAGAGGAATTTCTCCATTTCCGGCGAGGACTCGAAGGTAGCGAGGGTGGTGTAGTTCTCGTCGTTCAAGGTGTCCAATTCCATGGGTCCGTTTCGGCTGAGAAGTGAGGACTGATTCCGAGGTTGTCGAACTGAAGGAAAAACCTGAATACGGCCTTAAAACGAGGGTCTCAGAGAAGGGTTTTTTTTGGCTAAATTGTAAGGGATTATACCATTATCTAATTTTTATTTATCATAACCACTCTCACATCCTCTTCATCTTTTTTTTTTACATTACCCTTCATATTCATCACTCTCTCTTCTAGAAATCCATTTTCTCTAAAACTAAACACAATAAAATAAATTTTGTTAATTTTAATAAATTTTACTAATTTTTATTAATTTTGTTAACATTTGTTAATTTTAATGAGTTATGTTAATTTTTGTAAGTTTTGTTAATTTTTGTAAGTTTTGTTAATTTTGGTGGATTTTATTAATTTTGAGAGAGAACGTAGAGGGAGAGAAAAAAAGAACGTAGAGCGTAGAGAGAGAGAAAACGTTGAGAAAGAGAGAGAATGTCGAGAGAGATGGGTACACGTTGCTCGTGTACATATCATGTAGTGTACAAGATGGTTACACAATACTCGTGTTTTCATTGTGTAGTCTACATGATGGCTACACGATATCCATGTACCCATCGTGTAGTGTACACGATAATTACACGACGATCGTGTAGCCATCGTTTACCCATGACCCACAATCCACTTACTTTTTCTTTATTCTTTCCCCCCAATACTCTTTTTACACAACATCAAACCAAATGTCAATTCATTATTCTTCAACACTCAACTTCTATATTTATTTATATTCAAATAAATATAAAATTAAATATACTACATGTGTAGTGTACATGATGACTACACGATGATGGTGTAGTAATCGTATACACTACTTGATGACTGCACGTCGATCATGTAGCATCGTGCACATTACATGATGACTACACGACGATCATGTAGCCATCTTGTATATATGACCCACCATTCACTTATTTTTTTCCAATATTTTTCTTACACAATATCAACTCAAATGTCAATTCATTATTTTTCAACACTCAACCTCCATATTTTTTTATATTTAAATAAATATATAAAATTAAATATATTACATGTGTAGTGTACACGATAATTACATGACGGTCGTATACCCATGACTCACCATCCACTTACATTTTCTTCATTCTTTCCCCCAATATTTTTCTTACACAATATCAAATTAAATGTCAATTTATTATTCTTTAACACTCAACCTCCATATTTATTTATATTTAAATAAATATATAAAATTAAATATATTACATGTATGGTGTACACGATGATTATACAACGATCGAGAAGTTATCATGTACACTACACAATGACTACACGAAGGTGATTGTGTTTCACACTCACATTTTGGATAATCTTGACTTTAACTTTATTAATTTTTTGAGTTTTATTATTTGATTTGTATTTGTTTTACTTTTATTTTGTAGGTAAGTTATTCTAGTGCATTTGGAAAGATTTGGAAGACAAAAATGTGGATGAATCGTAAAAGAAACGGTATTGGATAGAAGGGCCTGCGTCGCCAGCGCCACGACGTCAGCGCGACATCAAGAGAACCGGAACCCCAACCCCGGGACGCTGGCTTTCAGCACCGCGATGCCGGCGCGATAATAATTTTGTTATTTCTGATTTTTACACCAATTTTATTCTTATCAAATTCTAGTGTATAAATATAGTATTTGAGGGGTTTTAAGAGGATTTTTGAACGTGGGAGAAAGAGAAGATATCTTTTTGGAGAGGAAACGAAGATGGATCCAACCGAGAGACAGATCTCAACTTCAATTTCATTCTCAAATCTAGTTTTTCTCTCTCTTTTCCTCTATGTTCATGAATATTATTAGGATATTTTCTTATTCTAGTATGTTCTAATTTCTTATCTAGAGCTACGACGTAGTCAAACCATGATTGTTCATATATATTGATTTTCAATTCAATCGATGTTTATTCAGTATTATTGAGTGTTATAATCCGTTCTTAATGCTTGTGATCGTCTGGCCAAGTATTGCATGATTTTAGATTTAATTCTGAGACTGAGAAGTGATGATTAAATTTGCTCTTTGTTTATAACACCATTAGAATTTCATAAGTTAGAGATGATTATGGATCTAGTATAGCAATTATAATTTTTTGTGCTTAATGAGTTTCAATTTATTTAATCTTGACAAAGATGCGAGATTAGTATTTTTGATTCATTGTTATCGATGCTTGAGAAAGATTGATAAGAACATTAGAGAAATTCGCTGTCAATAATTTGATAAACATTGATTGATTGAGATATGAAATTTAGAGCATGTTTGGCTTGGTGAAATTGAAAACTCAGCTTTTAACTATCCAAATTTGAATTATTTTATCTTTATCAAATCTTTATCATTTTAGTTTGATTAGAATTTTAGCTTAATTGACTCCCAACTTTTTTTTCATTCTCAATTACAATTAAGGTCTAGTTGATTTTAATATTTAATATCAATCAACCATGTGGACGATACTCTATTTCATAAAATTTATTACTTGACAACAATAGTGTACACTTGCACTCTAAAAAAATCGTAACACACGACGATCGTGTAGCCACCCTGCGTACTACATGATGTGGTACATTACATGTGTAGTATACACGATGATCATTTAGTCATTGTGTATAATACACGATGACTACACGCCGATCATACAGTCAGTCATCTTGTACTACATGATGTGGTACACTATAATTTCTCTCTTAAATTTGGGCAAAAGTTAAAATTGATAAAATTCATCAAATTTTGGCCAAAATTTTCATCAATTTTCCGCCAAAGTTCTAAAAATAAAATTACAATTTTAGCTCTCAACCTTGATTTTTCAAAAAATGAGAAAATTGTAAAATCATAAAAAAAATGCAGCATGATGTAATAAAAAACAAGAAAGAGAAATGGGAGTAATATAGGTGTGAGGGATGACTTTAGGAAAATGATCAGTTTATGCGAAAATGAGAGAGAGATGAACATGGAAGATGAAGAGAGAGAGTGTGGGCTAGTGTGTACGAAGGGCAATAGGAGAAGAAAAGAGAAAAAATGAAGAGAATGTGGACGAGAGGTTAGGATAAACAAAAATTAGGTGAATGATATATTTTTGTAAATTATTATATTCGGGGGTATAAATTAGCAAAACTTCTTTATAGAAAGAATCAGATGCTCTAAAGGAAGACGACCCAAGCCATGTGCTATGTTACAAACCCAAGCCATCCACCTCTGTCATTGCCTAACAACGATAAAGAATCTAGATGATAATTTAACCATGTTTATCTTGAACTTTTCGGATAGATACGTATAGTTCACATGTGAATGTTGACAATTATATAAATAATATTTTATATCTGCTAAGTGTTAAACTTAAACACTGGTCATGTAGACGGTTACGATTGCCAACACAAGTGGTTACATTGTAAATATGAACAGTTAAAGTTGGTAACATGTGTGGTTGAAATTGAAAGACGTGATAAATTGGACAAATTGGGTTAAAACGGCTACAAAATGAGCGGGTAGTTCCAGTCGAAGTGGTTACTTACCCAAGAAGAAGGACAAGCACACACTTCCAAACAAATTCAACCTGAAAATTGCGCACTTCAATTCTATCTTAAGAGTAGAGTTAACATAGTCGTGATTTTTGCAAGAAGTAATCATACGAAAAGTGTAACATAACTTGATTACTTGTAATCACTTCATCTTCATCTTTGTCATTATAGTTATAGATTAGTTTTAATCTTTCTTCCATTCTATTCTATTACTTATAAACATTTAAGGCTTTCGAGCATGTACTCTGTTTTATTTATTTAAGTCAATGTGAGTACTTATTTACTTCCATTATATTTTGTCATTTTCTTTTAATTCAAATGTCTTATTAAGTGAAGCATTGAACCCATATTTTTAATTTGTGTGAGTAAAGGTTAAACTTATATCTATATAACATGTTCTACAGAAATTAAAAGCGCAACCATTTTTTGGCACGCCCGTGGGACAACTTTGGAATATGAAAAAAAAAACAAGAATGAATTAAGAGGTCAATATGATGACCAAAGTTCTGTGGAAAATGAAAATAGTTTAGATCAAGTGCCTTGATCCATTTAAAATTAGTGACTGAGAAGATTGGGAACCAAATAGCTAGTGGTCTCATCGAGAAAGGGTTCAATGGCTACTATGACAAACATTGTTCCTATCTATAGGAAAAAGTGAGCATAAGTAGTCATTCGAGCGAGGTCCCAAATTAGTAATTGATGGATATAATAGTGCGAGAGAAAGAATTGTTTGGGGTACAGATTTATAACATAAAATGTTCATACTCCTAGAAGAGAACCTTCGAACAAGAGCCAACCATGGGGTCGACAAGTAGACAAATGTGTAGAAGGCGAATGTACCCAAAGAATTCGAACTCATGGGGTCGAATGGGACTAATAGGCCTAGGAACGAAGGTTTTAGGAAAAAGAATTAAACAAATGATGGTGTGACCCACTATTTGAGCATGAAAAAAATGTTAGATTCAAAATCTATTTCGGTATAAACCCCAAGATCTCGTGTTGAACACACCAGGAATCAAATCAATAAAGAGCGGAAGCGTATCTGAATCCATGACGATAGATAACTGTTTAGAGTCGAGTGGTTGACCTTCCAGATCTATACGATTCTCTATCTGAGAGTCCTCTTTAATAAAATCTCTCAGTTTTTTTTCTAACAATGAGATATTAAGGAGAATAGAATGGTTTTTCATTATCGTATGACCTGAAAACCATAACCACTTATAAATAATTCATCTTTTGATATTTCTATTTTAGTCCATCATAAAAATAAAAATTATACTAAAATCTCTACACATTAAAAGACCCACAACCTATTAGATACATTAAAGTCTCAATTATCCAAACCTTAGTAGATCACTTTAATTGAGTTTAACGTTATTTGCCAGTCTGCAACACACAATTATTTTACACATAAGTCCACCTTTAGATTAAAAATCTAACAATCTCCCAGTTGGACTATGTGTTAAGCCTTATAATTATGTTTTGTCAAAAATAACTAAACGCGTTTAACTTTGCTGTCATCACCGAAATGTATCTATAACCAATCTGATTCATCAATCATACCGACATAGGATCAAAGCGGCATCTGTTACATCAATCGTAACTTAATCCATCAATGGTCACGTATATCAATACAACTGAATGACATGGATTATGATGTGGATATGTAGCATGAAAATTTCATGTAATGTGATCTTAACATCCATATTTTCAACTGGTCCTCCATGAACCTTAATGAGATCAAACCATACCTAAATCAGAGTGTGAATACCAAAGACTTTATTTCTGTAGAAAATAAACTTAAAATTTTCATAAACCAAAATGACTGAAAAATATGTCTATATGAAAAGAGCATCTAAAAATAAAATATAAACTCCCACTAGAACTGAATATCCTCAACCGATATGACACCCATAAGAGTAGTGTGCTCATGAAACCGATTGGGTGGCAATCTCTTAGTAAGCGGATTCACAATCATGGAGTTTGTTTCGACATGCTCTATAGAGAACTGTCTACTCTGGAAATTTTCCTTAACAACTAGGAACTAGAAGTTTATATACCTCGACTTTGTCGAGCCCTTGTTGTTATTAGAATAGAGGACTGCAAACTCATTGTCCCAAAATAACTCAAGTGTCTCTCAATACCGTCCACTATCTGTAGTATTGTGATAATATTTCGCAATCATATTTTGTGATTGGATGCTTCATAACATGCTATCTTGGCATCCAGTAAAATCAGAGTCATTATATCCAACGATCTCAATCTGATCTAACCTCCGATAAATGAGCATGCAGTCTTTTGTTCTATGAAAATACCGCAAGACCCGTTTAGCTACTTTCCAATGGTCTATGCCTGAACTGCTTAAGTATCTGCCCAACAACCCAGTCACGTACGCAATATCAGGGCGTGTACAAACTTGAGCATACATTAGACTCCCCACTACCGATGCATAGGAAATCTTTTGCATTTTTTGTTCCTCAAAATCATTCTTAGGGTACTGATTGAGATCAAACTTGTCTCCTTTAGCTACAGGGGTTTCACCTGGTTTACAGTCTTGCATGCCATATCTTTTAAGGACCTTTTCAATATTGTTCTTTTGTGATAATCCAAGAATACTATGAGAACGATCTCGGTGTATTTAGATCCCTAATACAAAAGAGGCTTCACCAAGATTTTCATCTCAAAATTCTTAGCTAGAAATCTCTTAGTGTTGTGCAATAAGCCTATATGATTTCTGGCAAGGAAAATGTCATCCACACATAAAATCAGGTTGAAATACGCCATCAATGCCATTATAATCCTGAAAAAGTTTTTCGTAGAAACCAGAGAGAAAGTCTCTTTATATTCGATGCCTTCTTTCTGTGTAAAGCCATTTACGATAAGACGAGCCATGTATCTTTCCACATTACATTTTGAATCACTTTTGGTCTTAAAAATTCATTTGCAACCAATGAGTTTCACACCTTCTAGTAATGGAACAAGATCTCACACACCATTTCCTTGATGGACTTAATCTTCTCATTCATGGCATCGATTCACTTTTGAGAGTTAAAACTTTCCATGGCTTGAAGAAAGTTAATCGGATAATCTTCCATCACACCAATGTCAACCTCATGTTCTTGGAGAAATACAATGTGATCATCTGGCACTGCACTTCTCCTCTCTCTAGTGAATCTCCTTAATGACATAGGTTCTTGAGATGCTAGAGTTTGTTCTTTTAGAACAATCTCTTGAATGAGAGGTCCTCTGATATTGTCTTGTGTTGTGTCATGAAACACATGTGGGAATATCAGCATATTCCTCCTGAAGGACAAAATCTCTAACTGTATCTCCCATCGCAAACTCGGCATCCTCAAAGAATCGGGCATTTCCTGTCTAAAAAATCGACTT
Organism: Datisca glomerata; assembly: GCA_003255025.1. Lineage (NCBI taxonomy): Eukaryota > Viridiplantae > Streptophyta > Magnoliopsida > Cucurbitales > Datiscaceae > Datisca > Datisca glomerata. Next base: position 61,338 of record QANY01012259.1, read on the forward strand.
AATTGTGGGATCATAAAACTTGTACCCCTTGGATCTTTCAGAGTATCCAACAAAATAGCAACTTACCGTTCGTAAGTCCAATTTCTTTTCATTAGGCCTATACAACCTTGCCTAAGCTAGACATCCCCAAACATTTAAATGCCTTAGACTATGTTTCTTGCCAGTCCAAAGCTCATATGGGGTTTTGGTAGTCGCTTTAGTTGAAACTTTGTTAAGGATATATGCTACAGCCTTAAGTGCGTCACCCTGGAGTGATCTTGGTAAGGTCGAATGACTAATCATACTACTGACCATGTCTTTAAGTGTTCTGTTTCGTCTTTCAGCAACACCATTCGTAATGGGAGAACCCGACATAGTGTACTGTAGGACGATACCACATTCCTCTAGAAATTTAGCAAATGGTCCTGGACTTTGTTCACCTGAACCATCATATCTGCCATAGTACTCACCACCACGGTCAGATCTGACGCTCTTAATCATTTTGTTGAGTTGATTCTCAACTTCAGCCTTAAAATTTTTGAACATGTCCAATGATTGTGACTTTTCATGAATGAGATATATGTATCAATATCTAGAATAATCGTCTATGAATGTTATATAGTGTTGCTGACCATTCCAAGCCACCAAAGAGAATGACCCACAAATATCCATATGAATAAAATCTAAGACGTCATGAGTCATGTTGGCTTCAAATCTTCTTTATCGGTTTGTTTTTACCCTTTATATAATTAACACAAACGTCAAAATCTGTGAAATTTAAAGGACCGAGAATTTCGTCTGACATAAGTTTCTCTATTATTCGTTTGGAGATGATACCTAATCTCTTGTGAAATAACGTAGCTGAATTCTCATTGGTTTTAAGTATATTGTGTACTTAATTGAAAATATTCTATAAATGAAGCAATTTTTTCAAAAAAATAAAGATTATTATATCTTGATAAAAAAACTGAAACCAACTAAAATTGAATCACGAAACAAACCAAATTTTCCATCTCCAAAAGAACAACAGAACTAATTTTGTCTAAAATAGAAATAGAAATCAAATTCCGTCTAAAGGACGGTACAATAAAAGTTTCATGAAGATCCAAACAATGTTCAGATTTTAATAATAATCTAAATTTTTTTATTGCTTCAACCTCAATCGTCTTGCCATCGCCCATATAGATGAATCTTTCAGCATCATTTAGCTTTCGGCAATTCAGGCAACCATGTATTGACACACTGATGTGAGTTGTTGCACCATAATCTATCAACCACGATTGTCTAGGAATCAAACTTAAATTAACCTCTGAACAAACCAAATTAAGAAGCATACCTTACTTAGCACGCCAAGCGTGATAGTTGGTGCATTGCTTCTTCCCATACCCTTCAGCTTCATAGAAGAAACAACCATTACCTTTCAAGTTTACCAGTTTCTTTTGCTGTTTCTTACACGGTGTTGTATCCGCAACTTCCTTATCCTTTTTCATTTTCTTTCCCTTGCCCTTATCCTTAGAGGTAGAGGCTAGGTAAACACTTTCTGTCTTATCATGTTTCACTCTTTCCTCTTCCTGAACATAGTGTGAGATGAGCTCATTCTGAGACGAAATCTCTTTCTGACAATTATAGCTCACCTTAAACTGACTAAACTGTGCCGGAAGGGATAAAAAATCATATACACAAGCAAGTCCTCAGATAGTTCAAGCATTAGTGCTTTTAATCTTGAAACAATGTGAGACATTTCCATAATGTATTCCATAATATTGCCTTTACCTTTATACATTTTTGAAATTAGGTCTGACAAGAGCGTACTAATTTCTGTCTTTTCGTTCTTAGCCAACCTCTTTTCAATGTCTGCAAGAAAATCTTTAGATGTAGTTATCTTTTCAGATATAGTGCCCTTGAATGTTTCTAGAATGACCTTCTTCATGATTATTATACACGTGCGATTTGATCTTTCCCACCTTTCCATCTCCCTCTTGTCATCAGAGGTACTCTTATCCGTAAGCGGTGCATGAGAATCAATCCTTAACACAAAATCGAGATCTATGACCCCAAAAGATTATCTTTCCAAAACTTGAAGTATGGGCCATTTAGCACTGGAATTGAATTGGTGTTGGTCGTGATACTAGCATGAGTAATAGTTGAAAAGAGAACAATAAATAAATTAAGCTCACATAAATTTTAAATAACAATGATAATTCAAATAATAGTAATAAATAACCCATCTTAAGACACCGAACACAACATTAATATTTTGACTTTGACCAAAATTATTAACTTGTAAGTGATGTCTTGGTTAATAATCAAACACTGCTGATAAAGACCATATCAAATAAGAAACCTTCCTTTAGGCCGATTTATTGTTTATATGTAAAACCAAATAATCATTATGTATTTATTATCACATAAGTACATGTAATTCTGTCAAATAATTACCTTCCTTTGGGTCGATGAATATTCACATAAATCACACGCACACATATCCTTTTATATTTCAAGACAAACTAATTTCTACAAGAGATGTCACTTTGACGACAAGTTGCTTCAACTAATTCATCTTAAAATATATAACATACTAATGTTCAAATTTAAAATTGTACCTAATTTTAAACTTTAAATTAATTGATAAATAATTAATTTTATGATCCTTAGAATTTATTTTGAAATTATATTAACAAAAAAATCGTAAAAATTCAAAACAATTTATTTGATAATCCTTAAAAATTATTTTGAAATTATTTTAACAAAAACTAAAAATAATCAAAACATTTATTGAAAATCCTTAAAAATTAAAATTAACTTTACGATCCTTAAAATTAATTAAAAATTAAATTTAATAACTTTTCATAAAATTAATTAATTGATCTGTAAATTAATTTAATTAAAATAATAATAATAAATATAAGGGTCAGGGCTGGGTTTCTCAACCCTCCCAAAATGGTTGTGGGGTTTGACCACAGCCTTTCTACTTGATGACTGTGGATTAGCCCACATACATTTACTTTTTTTTTTTAAATTACTGTTCATGGGTCAGATCAACCCGACCCGTGTGCAAACTTAAGTGACTGGCAGCCATGGTCGCCGCCAGTCCTTGCCACCACGACCTTTTCCAGATCCCAAAGTCGCGGTCGTGGCCGTGACTTTCTCTGAATCACCGCGGCCAAGGCCGCGACTTCCTTGCAGTCGCAGCCTTGGCCCCGACTTTCTCTAGTAGCCTTGTCCACGACTTTCTCTAGTAGCCGCAACTTTTTTTTTAGCAGCCGCGCTTCCCTTAGCCGCCGCGGCCAGACAGCCGCTGCGGCCAGCATGCCGCTCCTCCTCCTCGATGGCGCTGCCAATCCGCCACGCCGGTCATCTTCCACTGACCACGGTGAGACTGTCAGTCGGTTGTTCCAAAACTAAACAAAAATAGTGAAAAATACCGTAAAAAATTATTCTCAAATCTAATAAATCGTTAAACAATTATTAAATTCAAGAATACCAAAACGTAAACACAAAAAACACCTACAATCATGGATTTAGAACTTAATAGAACAATTCTCAATGATTCAACATGATTAGCTCTGATACTAGTTGTTAGATTCAAAATTTCTTTCAGTATAAATCGTATCTCAATAAAACTCCAAGATATCATGTTGAACACACCAAGAATCAAATCAATAAAAAGCGGAAGCATACCTGAATCCATGACGATAGATCACTGTTTAAAGCCTCTCAGTTTTATGATTATAGATGAAGGAAAACCAAAAAGTAGGTATTGCTAATAAGCAGTCATGGCCATATTTGAATGACATAGAAGTTCGAATATGTCATGTGAAGAGATTGGTATGATAGAAATCATCCAAAAGATTTTGTGAAAACGAAGAATATGAGCATTTATCATATGATTTATAAGACCAGACCCCATAAATGATGATAAATGTGAGTCAACTTAGCCATAAAAAAACGAGCAAAGTATGACATGGGAATGGTTAAAAAAGGTTAGTGAAAATCACATAGAATACCTAACGATGCTGTTTTAAGAACCATCAATATGAAGTCGACGTGACATGTTTGAAAGCTTAACGGCATCATTTAATAAACCATTAAGTCAAACTTCAAACTTGTTCATAAATCATGATGTTGAGTACCTAACAATGTCGTTTTAGAATCACGATTAAATCTTGACACAACTCAAAAGCTTAACTATGTCGTTTTAGCTTAGTGTATGGCTTCGAAAGCCAAATGATATTGTTCACTCATAAACTTGGAGTTATTTTAATGATAGAAACAATGACATCGTTCTATTTTTTGAGTGGTTCATAGAGTGAGATATAAATACATAATGATGTTCCTTGCCAAGACTCGATGTAGTACGTTCAAAAGAGTAACAGTGTTGTTCAACAAACCATTGTGTTATAATTGGTTCCATTTTTAACTTAATGTGGGGCATGTTTACTCTTAGGATTTTTCATTGACTCACACGTGAATGCTGCGGATTATGTAAAGTCAATAAATATTGCAAATGCTGAATGTTAAGTTGAACATTGCCACATGTTTGACAACTAAGTCAAAAGTAAACGCAATCAAGTATCATAGTGGGCGGTTCCAATCATCAACATGGGTGGTTAAATTTTACACATGGAAGGTTGAAGTCTGAACCTGGGTGAATTAAAGATGTGGCAAAGTGGTTATAAGCAGTTACAAACATGAGAGTGTGTAGTTATAATTGAAAGCGGTTACTCACAATAGGGTTTATAATAGTAGAGTTAGCCAAATAATAAGGACAAACACACACTTCAGAATAAATTAAAACGAGAAATTACACATTAGATTCAAACTTAGGAGTAGGGTTAACTTAGTCGTGATTATTGTGCGAGGGACGAGATAGTTATAGAAGTAGTGTAACATAGTTATAGAGGTAGTTATATATGTAGGGTTAACTTAATCACTTTTATCTCCATCATTGTGATTGTATGTACATGTTCATTCAAGCCTTTCTTCCATCTTATTCAATCACTTGTAAACATTTAAAACTTTCGAGCCTATTTTACTAAGTTTTATTTGTTTAAGTCCACATGATTGTTTATTTACTTCAACTCTGTATTTCCATCTTTTTAGTTTGAAGTATTTCTTAACTGAAGCTTGAACTGATATTTTAAGTTCTCGAAGTGAAGGCCATGCATCACTATTTATCTGTCTCTATTTTGAAGATTCTTAGGTCTAACATCATAGGGATCCACCTTTTTATGATTTCATACCAAGGGGAACACAAGAAATACATTGCTTTATTATAAAGCATTTTTATCATATGAAGTAAAATGCTCCAAAATTATAAACTAATGTGCAAAATATTCTAAGAAGCATAATAAATTGGTTAATTACAAGTGCGTAAAATATTTTTGTTAATCACTAGCTGAATTATTCAGCTTGTACAAAACAATCGCGGCGTTTACCAAATTCTTGAACAAAATTTGATGGACTGTTTTTATACTGTTTGTAAATTATTCAGCTGAATTATCTAATATAATTATTCAGTGTCTTGATTGAAAAACTAGAATTTGAATTTTAATGTTTAGTAACATCTTGTTTTACTTTCATTATTTAGACCTAAATTATATTATTTTACTTCATCATTTTATTGTGAAAAATACTATACCAAAATCTAAAAGGGAAAGATTTAGCATATTATGTCAGCTACAAGTTAAGATTTGAGAACGAGATATTGTTTTCTTGAGAATCACGTGCATCTCATTAATAAAAAATGTATTTTGTATGAGAGTTCTTTTGCTTCTTCATCTTCTTTATGTATTCATTTCTCCATTTCTTCATCTCACGCAACGACGAATTCTCCTAAATTCCACAGATCGTCCATCTCAGTGTAGCTCGTCTGTTCAACGTCGCTGCTCAACCTTGCCATGTTATCTCGCCGCTCAGCCCCAAAACCTCTTTTTGTGCTAATAGATAACAACAAAATCTTGAGAGAAGCTCAAATTGTTTTAAAAATTTTACTTCAATTTTGTAAATGACAAAAATAAAACCTCATGGATTTAAATGACTAATACCTTCTTAAAATGCCCAAAATCTGACTTGGAGCAAATTGTTTAAGGGTATTTATGTTCATAAAAAAACTTAACATTCCATGATGGATTTAAGTGTCTTGTTTTGAAAGTACAGTGTATACGACTGTGTCTTTAAGCATATTAGAGATGAAATGTAGGTATTTCACCCTCTTATGCTATTTATTTTTTATCTATGATTTTTGAAGATGAAGATGAAGACAAAGATTATGAAGATGAAAAATGTTGGAGATAATAAAGGAAAGCGAAGTCAAAAGAAAGAAATAAAAGAAAAAATGTGAATGAAAGTGTGTGATGTAAAATTGAGTGGGATTTAATCCCATATTGGAAACTCAAGAAAAAGATGTTGGGTTTATAAATCCAACTCTCATGCCATTGTCTCTAGGACATTGCTTATGAGCAATTCTCGATCTTCACCTATTTCTGCTTTAATTATTGAAATTTTAATTGTATTTAATTTCTCTATTTATTTTTGAATTTTCGTGTAAGAATTCGAATTATTTTCGTTGTAATCGTCTTTATTGCATTTAATTGTATTCGTTCCCCAATTTTGTGCTTATCTCCAATATCCAAAATTCCGTGCATTACCTTATCAGCACTAACCGGTTTCTGTTACTTACTCCTCAAGCTGCCCATGTTTTAAATAAAGGCAGTGTGTGAGCACATAAGATAATTCAGTTTTGATCATCGTTAGTGACTTCATTTTTATCACCATCATCACATATCTGCATATTGAGAGAGATACATAGAGTTCAGAGAGAGTCTGAGTTATTGGTTGCTATACTCAGACTTAGATCGTTGTATCCTGTAGAGGCGATTCGTCATAATCTCCAAGCATCCTGTGGAGGACGATTATTGTCTTTAGGACATTGCTTATGAGCAATTCTCGATTTTCACCTATTTCTGCTTTAATTATTGAAATTTTAATTGTATTTAATTTCTCTATTTATTTTTGAATTTCCGTGTAAGAATTCAAATTATTTTCGTTATACTCATCTTTGTTGTATTTAAGTTGTATTCGTTCCAATTTCATTGTATTGTTGATTTATGAAAGTATTTTATTTCATCACTACCTTCAACAAAGAATACCACTATTCATGCCTTCAGAAAATAGAGCTCCAAACGTTAGGGCAAAAATAGAAGAAGGTGAGATAGTTGACATGTGGATCTCTCATGAGGAGGAGAAAAAAATGGAAAGAAATGACATGACATTTTGGATAGATAAGTGATATTGACACATCACTATTTATTATTTATTATCATATAACTGTAAAAATGATCTATTTTTCAATTCCAACTGTCAGATTTTTTTTTACTAAAATGGATAGAGTAATGTAAAATATTTATTTACTTCTGTGTAATTTTTGTAAGAGAATTATTTACTTTGGCCATTTTTACAAAAAATAAAATAAAATTCTGGCCATTTTTGTAGGTTAAGTTGAAAAATAACAATAATTGACTTTTGTTGTCATTTTCGGATTTATGTATACACTATCTATCTAACTGTCCATTTAATTGTATGAGTGAACATCTGTAAAATATTGAGATGTAAATTGGATTAACAGACTAATTTAAAATATCTATGTACATATGAGATTTGAGAAATTATTCTGTCTGTCAGCCACAATGTGGCCTGCAACCCACAGTATTCAAATTTAATCCGTTGATTTAAATCTGAATGATTCTGATTTGTTTAAAATGAAAATAGAAAAAACAAATATATTTTTCTTTTTAAATTAGAACAGATCTTAACCATTCATATTTTAATCCAACATATATCACTGACGACCACATTATGACCACCCGTCTATATAATTTCTCCTAAGATCTAGTTTATTTTTTTAATACAATTTAGAGTCTAATGTATGATGAAAACTACGTAAAAAATGTGGGATGAAAACCATAATATATCAATACAAAAATATAAGGGTTATTTGGATAAATATTTTTTTTTTATTTTTCATAAGGATTTTTATACCCCTTTTGAAAAATCAGAATTCTATATCTTGAGACCCACACAATTGAATTAAATATTAATAATCTCACCAAATTTTCTTCTCTTCCAAATGCACAATCAAATCAATCCATTCATCTATTCTTCTTTCACTTCTTCTCCTTCTCTTTTATTAAACGAAGATCATATTTTGTTTTCTTCTTCTTTTTCATCTCCACTTTCATCTTCATCATCTTCTTCTTCTCATTATAATTATTATTTTTGTTATTATTTGACTCTATGATTATTTAGTGAGAAAATGAGTCATTATTCTTCTTCTTTTTTAACGAGACTAATTTTTCTTCTTTAACGAGACCTTTTTTTTTCTTTTTCTTCAACGAGACGCACTCGAATTCTTATTCTTCTATTTTTTTGAATCCTTCAAATAATAATTTTGATTTTGAAAGTGAAAAAATAACTACTTGAAGGGTTCAAGTAGTTGTATCTGACTACTTGAACCCTTCAAGTAGTGACGAGGATACTGGACAACAGATTTCAAGAGAAAAAAACTACTTGAAGGGTTCAAGTAGTAAAAAACGACTAGTTGAACTTTTCAAGTAATCACATGCTCACTGAAAAATTGACTGTCAGAGACAAAAATGACTACTTGAAGGATTCAAGTAGTCATTTTTTACTACTTGAACCCTTCAAGTAGTTTTTTTCTCCTGAAGTCTGTTGTCCAGTAACCTCGTCACTACTTGAAGGGTTCAAGTAGTGTTTTATGACTACTTGAACATTTCAAGTAGCCAAAGGTTCAAGTAGTGTTTTATGACTACTTGAACATTTCAAGTAGCCATTTTGTTTCATGTAATGATTTATATAGATAGTATGTGGCTACTTAAAGGGTTTAAGTAGTATTATTTTACTAATTGAATCCTTCAAGTAATTTTTCTCTCTTGAAGTCTGTTGTCTAGTAAACTCGTCACTACTTGAAGGGTTCAAGTAGTAATTTTTTACTACTTGAACCTTTCAAGCAGTTTTTTTCCTCATGAAGTTTTTATCGTCTAGTTAACTCGTCACTACTTGAAGAGTTTGAGTAATAATTTTTTGCTACTTGAACCCTTCAAGTAATTTTTTTTCTCTTGAAAGTCTATTGTCTAGTAAGCAAATTACTACTTGAAGGGTTCAAGTAGTAAAAAAGACTACTTGAACCCTTCAAGTTATTATTTTGTTTTATGTAGTCATTTATACATAGAGCACGTGACTACTTGAATGGTTCAAGTAGTAAAAAAACACTACTTGAACCCTTCAAGTAGTTAAATAATTTGTTATCGTCGGTTTTGAATAGAGGTATGTAACTACTTGAAGGGTTCAAGTAGTGTTTTATGACTACTTGAACTCTTCGAGTAATTATTTTATTTTATTCAATAATTTATACAGAGAGCATGTGACTACTTGAAGAGTTCAAGAAGTAAAAAAAATATTATTTGAACCTTTCAAGTAATCATTTTTATCTATTGTCAGTGAACAATATAGATACATCAATTGACGCATTCACACAGTAATTAATCTTAAAACCATAATCGATTTATAATTACTTAATTTTCAATCAACAAACATATTTAATCAACAAATATATAATCCAAAGAAGTGTAAAAGAATTCACAAAATTCATACGAAAACCAGTGCGATTGAGAGGAAGAACTTTTCAGAATAGGAAAGCATGAAGGAAACAAACCTTCTTAACTTCGTTGAATAGGAAATTATGGAGGAAACATAATAGAAAGGATGAAGGAAGCAATGAGGGGAAGAAGAAGAGGGAGAGAGTGTCTATTAATTTGATTTTTGCATGAAAAAGATTGAAAGAAATGATGATGAAAGAGAGAGTTAGAATATTTTTATATTAATTATGATGGACATGAATGTAAACTTCTGAATTTTGAGAAAAAAAGTATAAAACTCCTTAATCAAAATGAAAATTGTATATATTTACGAATAACCCAAAAATCATTTGTATTTGCTTTCTTCCTATTTCTTTTTCGTATTTCTTCTGAAAACCATTTCTTTTTCGTTGGGTGGAACGATTTCTGCTTCCCTCCAAAGGTATGTCTTCACTTCGATATTCTCTTCCTTTTTGCTCCTTATTTTTGGTATCTTAATCTCGGTGAGATCTGGACCCTTCTCAGTTCTGATTAGACTTTTCATGGCGGATTATTTGTAGACTCTGCCATTTGTTTTACTTCGTCCCCGGGTTTCCTTGAATTCTACCTCATGTTTGATCAATTTCCATGCTTCTTGTTAATCTTTGCGAAAATTAAATTTAAACAGGTACATCTATTATAAGATCGAACAGCTTCTACTGTACGCTTAACTAACACAGAAAACGAGCTCAGAATCAGCATCCTGTGAACCATGAATGCTAGAAGGTCCGTCACTCTCATCCTTTGTAATTCTGCAAATCTGCGCTTCTCGGACTTTAGATAATCCTTTTAGGAGTGTAATATTTTTCATGAAAATTGACGGTATTTTCAATTTCTACAATTTTGATGGTGCGAAATTTGGATGTTCGAGTTTACGCAATTATATCACGACTGGTTAATGGTCTGGAGAATCTAAATTCATGTCTGGATTACATAAGTGATCTGTATATTGTATCTTGTTTCTGGGACAATTCTTGATTTGTCGCAATTTCGGGATCGTTGTGCTTTTTTTTAATGAATGATGTAGCTAACTAGCTACATCTTCAGCTGCTTATTTCTGAAAGTCCACTAATAAGTAAGATGTAGCGGCCTTCGTAACATTTTCACGTGTTTGGAATTGTTTTTGTTGAGTTACGAAAAACTTGACCTCTTTTAGAAGCACCATTGTGGCTTACGGTAGGTTCCTTTTAGACTTTAAGTGAATCTATCTAATTGATTATGAACTATTCGGGAGACAAAGTTAACCCTTGGTGCTTCCTGGCATTTATTCTGTTATGCTAACTACTTATGCATTGGTACTAGACAAATGCCAAAACTTACATCCAATGAAGATAATCACATTTTGATCATGGCTGAAATTCAGTACGGTACTTATTTTCTATCTTCTTAATATATGGACATTGGCTGGTTTGCTATTTTGTATGGTATTTAGTTTTTATCTTCTTAATTAATGTGACCACATACACATTGGCTAGACTTCCTTTTTACCTTGGACTTTTAAACTTCAGATTGAGGACAAAAATTGCGTAATAATAATTTGTATGGGAATTAAGTCCATGTGTCTCCACACTCTCTGGTTTCCCATGATAAGAACAACTAATTTAGCTTAGTTACTGTAGCTATTATGGTGTGAATTGTTAGAGTCCACGAAAATGTTTTTTTTGGAGTAGAGTACCATGAAAAGAAAGGAATTAACTCTATTATTTGATTATGTATCATAAAAGCTTGTTTCTAACATCATTTTATTAAAGTTGTATCTCTCCCATCCTATGGTACTGGTTGTTACATCTTATAACTCATGGTGCAGTTGTTTATATAACTAGTAGAATTTGAATAAGAGAATGTTTTCTGAAATCTGGTTAGGAATTATTCCTCCAGTGCTGATGCCTTTTATAGTTTGGCCAGTTAGCTACTTAGTTCACATTGAAATCCGTGAACATGTTCTTATTGACATATTTTTCTTGGTATTTATTGGTAATATGTGGGATGCTGAGTACTTCCAGAAGAATGCAGTTAGCATTCGATGATACTTCTCTTTTACACACAACACACATGTGCACGTGTGCGCACACACATAGACACAACTGGTCGGCACACATCAGGCATTTACCCTCTGACACGCACATGCATCCAGCAAATTAGGATTACGGAGCACAAGCATTTGGCGTGAAATATTTTGAACTGTCTATTCTCCTAATCTGAAGCTTATTATCTCAGCACATGCTTTTTTTATCAGTAATAACATCAGCTCATACTTTTTTTTTAAATAAGAAACAAGATTTGTATTAATGTGCAAGAATAACAAAGAGTTCTGAGAATGAGAAGTCCAACTGAACGCCAAACAAAACAAACAACTCAGACATATCAGCTGATGTTGATGATATATTGTCACTAGTCTAGGAATATTTCTGCAATTATCTTTTATCTGGACCATTATGTTGATTTTGAAATTCAACCGCTTACTTTAATGCCAGCAGAAGTTAATTTGCCTTTATTAGTCTCGATCATTAGCAAAAATATCATCTGCTCACTCAAGTGTTTTATAATCAAGCGAATTATTACAACGTTTCATCCAATAGAATATATTGGCGTTATGTTGTCTGCTTGTCATCCTGGGTTCAATAAGATTAAATTATGTCCAGGGAACCCCGTAATAATAAGGTTGCTCTTTTTGATGGCATTGAGGAGGGAGGTATTAGGGCTTCATCTTCATACTCTTCCCATGAAATAGAAGAGCATGATAATGACAGAGCGATGGAAGGGCTGCAAGATAAAGTCAATCTGCTGAAGAGGGTGAGTTGCTAAAGCCGATAAAATGCACTCAGAGTTGTTGAATAGTTTGAGCATGTTTGTTTATTTGGTCAAATTAATTGGAGATACATAATTCTTTTGCGCTGTAATCTACCATACAGAATATAGAGGGTAAAACGAAAATTTTGATTTTGCCTTTCTAATTACTTAATTAAAGCGGTTTAAATGGAACTCAACATTCTTGCCTTCCTTTGATCTCTGCCCTTGAGAGATTAGGCGGTGGAAGTTCTTGAGAAAATTTAGACTGTTCTTTTATTGATACTAATATCTTATATCTTTTACCTCTGCAATTCTGGACGCAGCATCTTAGCTGTTAGTATTGAATAAGAATGTTTAGCAACTACAAATTTCTTTTTCTTAAATAACTCACAAGGATATTAAAAAAGGATGCTATTTGAACAGTTGTCCGGTGACATACATGAGGAGGTGGACAGTCATAACCGCATACTAGACCGCATGGTACGTGTTAGGATTCACGATAATTTCCGTTGTCTTCTTTTCATAAATAGTTTAATCACATGACATGATCTGGTTCAGGGAAATGATATGGATTCATCAAGGGGGGTGTTGTCAGGCACGATGGATCGGTTTAAGATGGTATTGATACTGATACATTTAACTATTCATTCATAGCTCTATTCATTTTGAACTTTCTAATATTCGCTGGAAATTTGGATTCTTTTAGGTATTTGAGACCAAATCAAGCAGGAAGATGTTAACACTAGTTGCATCATTTGTAACCATTTTCCTCATTGTATACTTTCTCACAAGGTAAGCACTTTGTGAGTATCTGAATTCAGAGCTTCAAGCTTCGTGCTCGAACTGGGTAGATCATCACTGCTGCCTACTGTAATTAATATTTACTTCCAACTACCTGTAAGATTTTCTTGTATATTTGTATAAAGATATTCAAATGTATATGGGTTTGAATGAATTTCAATTGCTAGTCTCTCATCTAGTTAAACTGAATATAGATCGTTAAAAATTGGAACAAAGTAACAAATAAGGATTTCCGGTATTCCTGGAGTATTAGAAATGCAATACTCATGTAACTATTCTGTTATTACATGTATTAAAATATAATATTTTATTCAAATTTAAAAGATATATAATGAATTCATGGAATTTTAAAAAAATGCACACATGACATATATGATATGAAGAAGAGAAATATTGAGTTTTGAATAGTTTAGGAGTATCGAACATTTTCTGAAAAATAGGTTATTCATTCTTTTGGCTACATCTTTTGTTAACAATGTTTGAGCTAAGGAAGAAGAGGAAGAAGGGGGTAAAAGAAGCAATAAACTATAGAGGTCTAACAGAATTTTCTGGTCCCCCCAAAATGTTTTCGAAAAAATCACTTCGTGAACCGGGAATTGAACCGTTAGGCAAAAGAAAATACTTGTGCACCAGCCGGGAATCGAACCCGGGTCTGTACCGTGGCAGGGTACTATTCTACCACTAGACCACTGGTGCTTCTTGTTAGAAAAAGAGATTGCGAAACAGATATTTTATGAAAGTAGGAGAAAAGGGTACACTTCCTCAATGTGTGGAGAACCAAGAACCCAGAGGTAAAGGACTATGCTATGTGGCCCTTACAATTGACAGTGAAGGTAAAGGTGCCAAGTTAATTGGAAGGAGAAAGGATGGGTGGTATTCATATACCAGTTATTTTTAGGTAAAACCAAATATTATTGTATCAAAGTACTGTTTTAATACTTCTTGTTTAATACTTCTTGTTTAATACTTCTTGTTTTATTCGAGGCCAAATTAATTAGGACAGAAATAAATAATTAGTCTTTCGCCATGTAAGATTGAATATTATTGGCATATGAAAAATAAATATAAGATTGAATAGAGCATCAAAATTTCCAAGCTTTCACACATAAATTGTCTTAACCCATGCCATGACAAGATAACATATAAGATAATAATGCCAACTGTGGTCTGCAGGCTTCCACAACCATGATTAGGGTGTAGGCCTGCCTTTGACACAATACTATTTCAACCCATAGTTCAAACTTTATCTAACTATTTCAAAGAAAATATAAAAATCAAAGAATACTTTTAGGACTAAGTCAATGACAAGAGTTTGTTCAGTGATCAATCCCATGCCCATGTAATGTAGATTCTCATTGTCCTTGACAAAATAAAAGCACCAATCTAACTTCTTGTATGGGTGGTATTTTCTAAATACTTCGATTAATTGAATTATTATACAATTGATCATTTTATATTGATTTATATTTTTTTACAATATAAATATTTCCATGATCATATAGTTACTCAATACTATTTTAAGTCATTTGTTGTGACGTTTCTATTCACTCATAAGTCTTAAATTTCTAAGATAATTATTAATACATCTTTTGATCTTATGATGTTATGCTAAATTATTATTAATCATAAAAAGAACTACCAGTCGGCTAAGAGAAATTTGTAACACCCTTATAAATAATTTTTCTTATAAACTTAGTCCTTGTACTTTAAAAAAATATAACTGAACCAATTTATCTTATTACACATTTGTGTGACAATTCACGATTTTATAAGCATTAAATAAATCCGTATGTATGTGTTATGTACATAGTTGATCATTTTTTCATATCTTAAAAAGCTTCTGATTTTAAAATTTATGTTGCAGAAATTACTTTTTTCTTTAATCAAAATTAGATTCTCATAAAACCAAACATAGAAAAAATCGGTCTTCTATCTCTTAGTTACAATTATTGTTTCATTCTCAATTAAGCTAACTATAAAAGGAGGTAAGCTGATAAACTATCTACAATCCAGCTCTGACTATTAATTGTTAAACTTTGCTATGGCAAAGGACTTAACTTCCGAAATTTAAATTTCTTTCCATTAACCCATTCCACAATTTGCCTAGAATCACAGTACTCCATAATGATCTTCCTCCACCATCCAAAAGCTGCTAGCTGAGAGTAAACACTTAGAGATCGTGAGAGAGAAGAGAACTAGAGAGAGAGAAGAGAACGAGAGAGTTCTTGAGAGAAGAAAGAAGTGAAAGAAAGATGAGACAATCTTGAACTAAGTACAAATATATTTTCTCATTAACTATTCCACTAAGCTTAGCAGATTAAATACAAGGGAGAGTTAGCTCAATCAGTTAATAGATAACTAAGCAAACTAGCTAACTCAAACTAAGCCATACTGGCAAGCAAAAGACAAAGGAATTAAAGGACTAAAATAGTAATATACTCTAACAGTCCCTCTCAAACTAAAGTAGTATGTGAAGAATGCATTAGTTTGGCTAGTAAAGTACTAAAAACAGCATAAGAAAGACTCTCAGTGAAGATGTCTACCACTTGATCCTTTGACATGATGTGGTTAACCATAAGATCCTTCTTTGCAACCTTCTCTCAGATGTAGTGGTAATCTATTTCAATGTGTTTCGTTCGTGCATGGAAAACAAGATTGGAGGAAAGGGAAATGGTAGAGGCATTATCACACCATATTTGAAGAGGATGATGTAAATGTATATGTAAATCTTTCAAAACTTGCCTGATTTAGGATATTTCCGCAGCTGTGGTAGCTAGGCTTCTATACTCAGCCTCTGTGGATAAAGACTGTTGATTGCTTCTTAGAAGACCAAGAAATTAGGTTTTGTCCAAGAAACATAATGAAACCAGAAGTTGAGTGTCTGCCTAATGTGTCACTAGCCCAATCTGAGTCTGTATAAGCATTTAAATTGAGGTTCCCCTTCTGAAACTTGATGCCAAGAGTAGAAGAGCCCTTTAAGTATCTCAGGATACGCTTTACTGCAGCTAGGTGGACAGTAGTAGGTCTATGCATAAATTGACAGACCTTGTTGATAGAGAAGGTGATATCAGGCCTTGAAAATGTCAAATATTGCAGGCCACCAATTAGGATTCTGTAACTGGTAGGATCTGAAAGAGAAGCAACATTACTGTCATGAATATCTACCTTAAGGGACATTAGAGTTTTGCACGGTTTAGAGTGAGTTAAGCCAGCCTTTTTAAGAAAATCCAAGATATAATTCTGTTGATGCACAAAAATACCACTATGAGTTTGAGTAATTTGTAATCCAAGAAATTTTTTTAAATAACCTAAATCTGTCATTTCAAAGGTAGAATGCAGTTGTTGTATAAGTTCATTGATTAAAGTAGAACTAGAACCTGTCAAAACTATATCATCAACATATAAGAGTAGGTATATAATAGAAGTATCAGGCTTGTACACAAATAAAGATGAAATAACTAAAGAGGCAGAAAATCCCAAAGTCATCAAATATGGGGTAAATTCTCAAACCAGGCTCTTGGAGCCTGTTTGATACCATAAAGAGATTTATGAAGTTTATAAACATATGTAGGATAATAAGGATCAACAAAACTTTGAGGTTGACTCATATATATATCTTCTTGTAAGTTTCCATGTAAAAAAATATTTTTAACATCTAATTGATGTAATGGCTAAGAAAATTGAGTTGCAAGAGATAAAACAATTCTAACAGTGGTTGACTTAACTATATGACTAAAAGTTCCAAAATAGTCAATACCTGATTGTTGATGAAAAGTTTTAGCAACTAACATGACTTTATATCTTGCTATACTGCCATCAGGAGTATGTTTGAGCCTGTACACCCACTTACACCCCACTAAATTAGTATGAGGAGGAAGAGGAGTGAGAGACCAGATACCTTGCCTTTGGAGTGCATTAAACTCCTCTGTCATGGTTGTTCTCCATTTTTCTGATTTGGAGGCAACACTGTAAGATGTAGGTTACAAATAAGTGAAATTTACTTTACTGCAGAGAGCTAGCTAAGTATACTTTCTTTTTAGAGATGCCAGATTTTGATCTTGTCTGCATTTGATGCTGATTTCCTGCATTGTTAATAATAGAAGCAGAAACAATAATTTTAGATGGAAGAGATTCTAAAGAAACATATGTAGGAGCAAGAGATTATCCAGAACCATTATGAATAGTGTCAATAGTTAGAGATTCAGTATTGGTAGTATTACTAGAAGAACAAGATTGATGCAATGAGCCAATAGGTAAAATTGATGAATTATAAGGAGTACTACTAGTTGAAGTTATATTAACATTTTGAGGTAAATTGATAATTAAAGAACTAGAATTTGGTGCATGTAAATTTGTGGCAATTGCAGTTTGATTTATTGCAGGAGAAAGGAGCAAATGTGAAAAATCAGAAGTTGCAGTGTTATTAACTCTATGTTTGACAGATTCAGTTTTGGTAAAAGGAAAAGTTATCTCATTAAATATAACAAGTCTGCTACCCAATAACTTTTGAGAAATGAGATTATAGCAAATATAACCCTTAGAATGTATACTATATCCCAAGAAAATGTGCTGAGATGACTTAGCTTCAAGTTTATGCTCATTATAATGCTTTAAAAGAGGATTACATACACACCCAAACACCTTTAAGAATGAATAATCAAGACTAGTACCAAATAATAGTTCATAAGGACATTTATGATTCAGAGTAGCAGTAGACAGCCTATTAATGAGAAAAACAGCTATGGAAAAGGCAAAATACTAGAAATGAGTAGGAACTAATGCAGTGAGCATCGTGCTTAAGGCCGTTTCAATGATGTGTTTGTGCTTCCTTTCAACTACACCGTTTTGCTCAAGAGTGTAGGCACAAGACAATTGATGTTGGATGCAATGCGAAGCAAGAAAGGTATCAAGATTTTTGTTGCAGAATTCTCCTCCACCATCTGTTCTTTGAATTTTCATATATGCAGACAACAAATTTTGGACAAAAAGCAAGAAAACTTTAAAGACAGCAATAACTTCAGATTTATTGCATAAAGGAAAAAATCCAAGTATATTATGTAGTGTTATCAATAAAGGAAACATAATATCTATATTCCATAAAAGATAAAATGGGTGCATGGCCTCATACATCATTGTGGACAAGATCTAATTGTAACAGTTTTAGATATAGGAAAATAGATCTTATGCATCTTACCCTGGATACAATTAGAGCACATACAAGAATCATCAGACTTAAAAAAAATGCTAGCATTCTTCAATACATTACAAAGAATTGAATTTGTAGGGTGCCTAATCTATTATGCCAAAGGATGCTTGAGACTTTGCTTCCAAGATAGGCAACATGATTTCTTTTCTATGTGTAGAGAGTTTCTTTGATAGTGTTGGTAATGGGGTAAAGGCCATTCTTATTAGGTCATGTGTAAAGAATTTTCCCCGAGTGCTTGTCCTGAATGAAAAACATGTTAGCATCAAATGTGAGGAAAAATTATTGTCCACACAGAATTTATGAACTGAAAGTAGATTGGTAGTAATTTGAGGTACACAAAGAACATTATTAAGAGTAAATAGATGAGAGTCAATAGAAAGAGAGCCAGAACCTGAGTGAGTAATGTTCAAGGGTTGTCCATTTCCAATGATGACATGGTCTTCTCCATTGTAGGCTTGAGAAGTATATAAATTTGACAACTCGAAAGTGAGGTGTCTGTTGCACCCAATATAAGATAACCAAGAAGTATTCTTGGATGTTTCAGTGGAGGTATTAGTAGCAAAAGATGCAGCCATGACAACAAGCTTGACAAGAGGATGCTGCCTTGATATGAGTAGTTCATGCAATGGAAACAGTCTATAGCAATGTGGCCAAACTTATTATGAATTTGACACTAAGGTCGAGTATTAGTGGAAGAAAAGTTGAAATTTGAAGAGAGAAAAGGTGCAGAGGTATTATTGGATAAAGGAAGCAAACCAGAGTTGGAGCTATTCCTTCCTCTATTGCCAGAATTTTGACCTGATCCAAAATTGTTCCTTGCTCTGTTGCCTCTGTCTCTAGTTTGATTGCTTTGAAAAGTAGTGGCCATGAGAGCCATTGCTTGAACTTGAGCCTCATGTTTCTTTGCCTGATCTGCCAGGGACTACTCTTCAGCCTTTAATACAACATGCATTTCTTCTAAGTGGATGGGGTCAGATCTTGTACGGATAAATATTTTGAAGGGTCCATACTCAGAGGAAAGCCTATTGGGAGTGTACAATAGGATGTCTTCATCATTGATAAAGACTGAGACATAAGCTAATTTGTCTCTAGATTCCTTGATTCGATGTACAAAATCATCCATAGTCTCGTTTCCTTTCTTTGAGATAAATTGCAACCCAGATTTGAGTTGAAGAAAATTTGAATGAGAAAGAGAAGAAAACCGCTTCTCGAGTGATGATCATGCTTCATGACTGGTCTTGCATCCAATTACACAAGATAGAGCAGATCCGACATTTACTCTCATGTTAAGCCTGGTTCTCTTCTCTCTCTTTGGTTCTCTTCTCTCTCTCTCTCACTCTCTCGATCTATTCTCTCTCACTCTCTCTCTCTTTCAGTGTTTACTCTCATGATATCAGAGCTCTAAGGACAAGTGTCTATGGCTAATCTTCCTTCCCTAATTTTTCTTTTGTAAAATATATGTAATCTGATCTCCATCAGATTAGATTCTTCTAACTATATTCTTTGGAAACACCAAGTTGCTGCTATTCTGAAAGCCCATTCGCTGTTTGAGTTCGTCGATGGCTCCCACGCCCGTCCTTCTTAGTTTCTTGTCAACGACAAAGGGGCTCTCCCACAACAAAGATTGATTCCCAGTATAACACCTGGGTTACCCAAGATCAGGCGCTGATGACCCTTCTGAATGCCACCTTGTCTCAGGCTGCTTTGATACCATGAGATTAAACACTGAGAGATCGAGAGAGAGAGAAGAGAACCATAGAGAGAAAAGAAAACCAGAGAGTTCTCGAGAGAAGAAAGAAGTGAAAGAAATAGGAGTCAATCTTGAACAAAATGCAAATATATTTTCTCATTGACTATTCCACTAAGCTTAGCAAATTAAATAAAAGGGAGAGTTAGCTCAATCAGTTAATAGATAACTAAGTAAACTAATTAACTCAAACTAAGCCACACTGGCAAGCAAATGACAAATGAATTAAATGGCTAAAATAGTAATATACTCTAACACTAGCTAGCCATATCCAGGCTCTCTCTCCTCCACAACAGACAACTCCCATTGATCCATCTAAAATCTCTTGCATGATTCCCAAAAGAGCCTTGTTTTTAATAAGCAGCCTCAAAATTGATTTAAGAAATATGAATGAAAGAAAATGAGAGAAATAAGAGGAAATAGAAGAAAAGCAAATTGAAGTATATATTTTAATAAAAATTCTTCCTATCACCAATTTCCCTCTTATTGGCCACTTAGATCAAACTAGAAGAATTAGTATCAACAAAATAGAATTTCTCAGCCGAAAGCAAAGCAAATATGAACGCGAATATGTTATATCGATCATAACTTAATTCATAGTTGTGGTTCTAAATAATTTGAATCTAAGCTTAAAACCTGATCTTTCGGTGGCTATCATTTATGGGATATAATCAGATTTAGTACAACCTTCGTAACAATCTATAAAAACTTTACTAACTACACAAAAAAATGTTTTGGAAACCCTAATTTCGATGAACTGATCACAATGAAATCGAGGATCCTCAAATTTGTTGTCTTGAAGAGGTACAAAAACTACTGCATAACCTTGCTAGCTCATAGAAGATGTTGAACTGATCATATAGTTTCTATGTTTAGACATGATTAAAAACAGAGGTAACGGGAGTAGCTTTTCGACATAATAATTCTTTTTGATTTGCATGACCAGTTTTGTGATAACAAGATATATCACTCGAATTTATTGTTGGATGCATTTAGCATACATTTTTATTTCAACCTATAATATTGTAAAATACAATAAAAAGCTGCACTCAGTTCAAACAAAAAAGAAATTGAGCATTAAGGATTTTCTAAATACACAGATGGGAGAAACAAGCTACCTTGTTTAGATATCGTTCTTTGTCTCGTTTCTTCCATGTCCAAGCGGAAAATTTTCCTTTGCTCTATCATGGCTTCCCAATTCAATTGCCAAAAGAGAAAAAACACACCTTATGGAAGAGACATCACTAGCTAATGTTATCTTCTCCGAAAAATAAAACATTAAATTCATTTGCTATACAACACAACATATATAGCATATACATAAATGATAGTAATTTCAATTAGAATAAAAGCTCTATTATATATATGCTTCACAAAATATGTACTATAGTCGAAGCTCCAAATCTAGTTCATCTTCGTTATCGCTCTCTTCTCTCTTATCATCGTGATGGTTATTCGTTGTATCGGACGGTCCTACTTGAAGGCTCAAGCTCTTGTACCAATCCTCCCTGAATTGATTCAATTGATGTGTGTGTGGAGGTATCACACCCCATGATGATGCCTGAAGATGTGTTTGATAATCACTCGATACCTCATTAGCCACTGGATGATGAGTTATACTGCTTTGAACCACTTGATTTGATATATGATTTGCTTGATTCTCTTCTTCTAATTTGCTTGAACTTGAAGGAACTGAATAAGGTTTGCTCTTGATTCTATCTTTCCTATGGATATTCATATGTCCTCCCAAAGCTTGTGCAGTAGTAAACCCTCTTTTGCAAAACACACACTTGTAAGATCGGCCACAGCCCACCTCGTCGTTTTGCTCAGATCGTTCGTTTTCATCACTTGATGAACTTTTCGACTCTTCCATGGTGATTAAATCTCAATCAGAAGTTTTTCTTGTTGAAGTTTGTGTTGGGCATTCGATTATTTATGTATTATAGAAAAAAAAAATGAGGTGTAGAAGTTGGGATGAAAGAGACAAAATAAACACATAGGCATTGTCTAATGGAAGGTTTGAATGAGAAATTGTTTGGTGAATGGTTAGAGAGAAAAGTCTTAGAATTTTGCTATGGGAGTTTTTCTGTTAGCCGGCTCTTATGATTCATCTTTAGGAGACAAGCATATATATTTTATTAATATTTCTCTTTTCATGTAATTTGTCTTTCTAGATCGTCTTAATTAATATGATACGCTCTCTCTCATTCTCTCTAAATTTATCTATATGTATATGAACATATAGATTTGTATGTTTATTTGTGTAATTAAGAAAGATATCCTTTGAATTATACAAAATAATAAAAGTAAGTTAAAAGTTACCAAAAATTTATATTCTTAACCTAAACCATACTGACGGTGCATTTGAAATTATTTTCTAAACTTTGATTTAATATGCATGTGAAATATAAAGATGGGGGAAGGAGAAATTTCTTCCAACCTTAATTATAATAAGCTAATAGAATAATATAGTTTTGTAGATTATACATGTCTTTATGCATAAGCATTTTTTTGACTGACATACACATCACTAACTTTTTTGGGTATCTCATCAAATCATTTAGATAGATACTTGTGTTAGACGGCGAATTATATCAAAATTCTTAAAAATTTAAGCTATTGGGTTAACAGAAATTTATATATTTGAATTATTTTTAATATTCTCTCACATATATGTAACTTCGAACTTAAGAACATTTATAATTTAAATGAAAGGAAGATTTTTTATGTAAATATTTAAATTCAGCACCTCGTGTTCTGAAACGATATCAAATTATCAGTATCTTAAACTATTTTGCTAAGAAAAAAAATATTTAATTTACTTCTTAACATAGATCTTGATGGTGGACTCGAATCGACTGCTTATGTTGCATGGATTTTTGGATTTGTTAGTAGTAAATTTCTTTTAGCTGAAAGTTAGTACTAATCTTAATTGTACTATAATTGATGCGTGTCTTCTACTTAATTAATGTAATTTTGATAGGGATTGAATCCAAGAGGTTTAATTCCACAAAACGAATGGATGGTCACTATTTGGCGCAGATTAATATCCTTGATTGATATTATATTTATGTGTTTTTTTAATTCCACTCGAGTATACATGACCTCCCCATCTACGTATGAGCATGTGAAATTGCGATTCAGTTTAAACCTTCTGGGGGAAAGAATTAATTCCTTGAACTATTTAAAACTCTATTAGGATCTTCTTACGTTTCTAATAAAATTCTCTCTGCAGAAAGCATGTCAACCACCTCTTCTATTTTTATATTTAACTTACAAAACATGAGTGTATAGGTTACTCCATAAATCTGTCAGGGAGCATTGCGCTTACTGCACTTATCATGGGCTGTAATACACTTATGCACTTGACCGCATATATATTAGAGGCGAAGCTTACACTAACCAGGTGCGAGATCTATCTAGAATAAGCTCAACTTCGACAAAGAACTTTGAAGACTCAAACACTTATCAGAAATGTATTAAACATGAGTTCGAAGCTTACCATTGAGCCACACCTTATTGGTCTATCAACCATAGGGATGTCAACGGGGTGTCAGGTGGGTATGGATAGCGGATATCCATATCCATTTTATTTACATTCTTTTATTCAGACCCTTATCACCCTTATCCCCTTTCCCCTTAAGGCTTACTTCATGGAACTAAATAAGGTTTTTTTTTTGTAAATATAACTAAATAAGTTTATTATGAGACAACATGAATAACCGATTTTAATATATATATGTTAATTTTTTAATTTTTAAAATTTTAAATAATAATTGAATAAATATATCATAAAAAGCAACATATTATATATATAAAGTTCATAGAGAATTAATTAAAGTTTTTTCAAATTAACATTTATCGATGGTTAAAATACAAAACATACCCCTGCACTTTGATGAAACTACAAACTATACCCTTACACTTTTTTTTCATATTCTTATATCTCTATACTTTGACTAAACTGTAAAATATACCCATCCTTTAGAATTTCCATCAAAAGTAACTAGAAAAAGTCACGTGCTATGCACCTGCCAAACTTCCATCAACGACGTTAACAGACCATTAATGGAAGTTAAAAATAAATCATGTTAGGTGGTTTTTTCTTACTCTTTCACTTTTACCCTAGATGAAACTTTTCAAAAAAGTGCAAGGGAGGGGGAACCATCACGACAGAGGGAAGGGAGGGCTAGGGTTCGAGTTTTTGCCCGTTTTTCCCAAATCTGACCATCGAAGGTGTCAAATCTTTCAGGTATGAAATCTCCTTCGATTTAGGGTTCTAGGGTTCTGAATTTGTTTGAAATCTCATGTCCGAAATCACTCTTTACTGTTTTCGAGTTTGATTTGGGTTTTGAGTTTTTTCTTTATTGTTTTCGAATTTGTTTTGGGTTCTAGGGTTCCGAATTTTATTTGTTTACTGTTTTCGAGTCTATTTTCATTTATGTATCTTAGTTTTGTTATGATGTCGAGCATGTTTTTGTTTTGTTGTGAATTTGCATGATGAATATGAATGTTTTGTATGATGATGAATGTGAATATTTTGGGATGATGAATCTGAATATTTTGGGATAATTTGGATTATGAATGTGATGATTTTTTTGAGTAGCAGATTTTTTAGTAGCGGAATTTTTTATGATGAACCATTTTTTGAGTAGCAGATTAAAACTTTTTTTTGACAGATTGTGAACAGATTTGAAAAGCATTCGATTTTATAAATTTTTACCGATTGTGAATCAGTGTAAAGAGCATATACAATAAGAAATTGAAAAAAAAATATGCTAGTATGCATTTCAGACGGAAAGCATTCATTCTTAAATTGTAAAAAAAAATTCTTACATGATAAGAAACCAAACCCATAAAAAGATAAAAAAAAAACTCATAGTCAAAATCCATCTCCTTCTATACATTGTAACTTTTGCCTCTAACTTATTCATGTCTTTCGATAACCCATTAATCTTATTCTTACTATTATGATGAACCGGAGGATCTTCCCACTCAAAATATATACAAATTTTTCCCATTTCAAAATTTCCACACCCATAAAAACGTCTTCCCAGATTCGTTGGTTTCCATGAAATTTTTACTAGAGTAACTAATCTGCAATGACACCGCTGAACTACCTCATCACCGGACCTTGAAGATGAGAAGGAAACCATTTTTGTCAACCAATACCTTAAAAAGAGATGTTGTCCAGTTCTAAAAAATAGCTTGAAAGTGAAAATAAAAGTTTAAAAATGAGGGGAAAGAAAATAGTTATTTTGAGAAGCAAAGTAGTGTAGATAAATGAAGGGAAATAATGAAAATGGAGGGAAATAATGGAGTTTTCGGCGGGAAAGAAAAAACTGTAAAACGGAGTTAAATTTATGTTAAATTTAACCAAAAAACGTTTCTGAAGGATATATTTTATAGTTTAGTCAAAGTACACGGGCATAAAAATATAAAAAAGTATAGGGGTATAATTTACACTTTACAGTTTTATCAAAGTGTAGGAATACATTTTACATGTTAACTTTTATAGATCAATGTTTCCCCAAAATACTAAAGCCTCCGAGAGATATAAGCGGTCTATTTAGACGACTATGTTGGTCACTAATTTGTTGCTCGTAATTCGGCTTTATCACAAGAACGTGATCTAGAACTATGAGGTAGTTCTGTAAAAATCAACAAAAACAACCATGCCAATGTAATAGGATGTAAATAATTTTAAGTGCGACCCCTATAATACTCGTTATTTCACAGCTTTTAATAACAGTGAATAACAGCTGTTATAAATTTTAATGGCATTTTTTCCGGAAATAGCACTTGAATAAATAACGGCCAGCCAGCCGTTATAAAAACAAGCCCTTTGTTGTTAGTCAACATATCATAACAGTTTGGATAATCCGGGGGTAGCTGGCCTCTAGACCTATGAAAGTGGAGGGTATGAAAGATTTGAGGTCATAAAAAACAGAGAGAAAAGATGTACTAATTTGTATTAGATGGAAGACAAATAACTTCATCTAGTCTCTGTTTTAAAAAAAAAAAACTTCATCCAGTCCCACACCTTTTATCTTTTACTTAAATTCATGAAGTGCGCATATATGTGGCACTTTCATCTGTATGCTTTTGTAAAAGTTGCAGGCCATAATATTATAGAAGAATAGGTAGATTTCTGTCATTACACTTCTGTCTTTTTCTACGAATGAAACCAACGAAGTGAAAGCATTAAGACAATGCGACCTATTCAAACTTCTAACAGTTATAGAAGAACAAATATATTTAATTTATGAATAATTATATACTGACTAAATAAATGATTCAATTTTAAATTATGAAGTGATGTGTCACTCATTTATAATTTATGTTGAAGCTGAAAATCCCAACAGTGATGTTGCGTGCAATCTCACCTCGGGCTGGAGCTTCTTGTGACCTCAACTGTTGAAGTCGAAGTTTTCAACAATACTGATACATGTCTTTCTTGCTAAGTATGATCGTCCTCCTAGTCGGGGATCTGCAAAACACAAACAAAAAACCCTCAAGATGAAGAGAACCGGGGGTCCTCGTTTAGGAGCCTTCGATGCCTAAGTCAGTATTCTGAAGTAATTTTGGCAGAGTTTTCCTTAGGGGAGAATTGCTTACCTTACACTATTGTAGATGAGGTATTTATACATGTAGCCTTGGAGAGGCGTGTCGAGAAAGTCTTAGTGGCATGCTGGGGAAGCTTTCCAGGACATGATGCCTGTCTTGGCTATCCTTGATTGGACATAAAGGGGGTGACTTTTGAGATTAAGCGATGGACATTAAATGTCGATGTGTTTTTGAGGTGATATATCGGGGGCTGGTCTGGCATTTTACCATGACGATTGGACTGGTTAGGCGTTCGAACCTATAGGGAGCTACCATCTGGGGTGTTACTTTCGACGTTTAATGATGACCTTGGCACTCGGGGAAATTTGAGTTCTCTGCACGAGCTCGATCTTTGCTGTCTTACACATGTTAGTGTCTGTGCAACTCGAGATCCTTCCAGACTGGCTAGGCAAGGTTGGTTCTTCTCCTTAGAAACCTTCCTTTATATTGGCTCTATGCTACAATGTGACATGTGTTTCCCCATCATTGGTGCTTCAAGTTATGAATGTTGGTTCCTGCTAACCTGAGCTGCGGGGTTGCTCTGACCCCGAGCTTGAGTGGGACTCGAAACAGACTTGGTCCTTCCTAGTAGGCTACTCCTTTTGAGGGAGTTCATGTCGAAGAGATATGTCGTGCTCTTTCTGGGGTCCATGCCCTCGTTCGGGAGGTCTGTTCGGGCGATCATACCTTAAACTAAAAGTTTACCCTATTGTCATTTAGTCAAGTGTACTTCCTCTTGATTGACCATTTTCTTGGTCTGACAAATTAGAATGCAAGCCAAATTCCTTTTCCTTGGTACTCGGTCAGAAGACCTTTCCTTTAGCACTTATTCTCATCTGACGGGCTTGAGTGCTCGATAAACATCCCATTCCTTTAACGTCCAGCCATGCACGATTGCTCTGGTTGAGCCTTTTCTTTATCTCGTCTAGTGATATAGAGTGCTAGAAAAACATGGATTTTTACTTTCGATGTCTAACCAGGCGTGCCTACTTTAGGTAGACCCTTAATCCCATATGGCGAGCTAGAGTGCTTGGAAGACATCACTTTTTACCTTGATCTCTAGCCAGGTGTGCCTGCTCTAGCTAAACCCTTATTCCTGTATGACGAGATAGAGGGCTCGGCAGACATGACTTTTTACCTTGATGTCTAGTCAGGCGTGCCTGCTTTGGCTAGATCCTTATTCCCATCTGGCGATTTAGAGTGCTCGACAAACATCACTTTTTTTATCTTGATGTTTATTTAGGCATACCTATTTTTACTAGACATTTATTCTCATCTGGCGAGTTAGAGTACTTGGTAGACATCACTTTTTACCTTGTTGTCTTGCTAGATGTGCCTACTCTGGCTAGACCCTTTTTACCTTGATGTGTAGCCAGACGTTCCTGCTCTGACTAGACCCTTATTCCTGTCAGGTGAGCTAGAATGCTCGACATACATCACCTTTTAAACTCAAATAGTGGGCTAGAGTGCCGCATCACTCATCACTTTTTAATCTCGACCAGTGGACTAGAGTGCCGCATCAGTCATCATTTTTTAATCCTGAATGATGGGCTACATTGTCGAGCTAGTCATCGTTAAAGGAAAATGTATGTGTCTGTGAAACAAGCAAGTTTAGCTTTTCTATAAACTGGAGTTAGAGTATGGTAGTTCGTTGGAGAAGTGGGAGATTGATTTGTTTAAGTAGTTAGGGTAAACGAGCTAGGTAGCTTGCTCCTTCTTTGAGTTGAATATGGACTTTCAAGCAGTATTTCAGATAGGAGTACAAACAAGTAAGTAAACTAGCTAGCTGCATTCCTAACAACTTAGTACCCTTATTTCATTTATAGTTATCTAATACATTCTAGGGTTGTGTAATTCATGTTAGAACGCTTTTCTCAATCTGTTACTACTTAAGAAAAGTGAAGATTAAAAAGTGATGGGCTAGACTATCGCATCAATCACACTTTTTAATCCTGACTGGTGGGCTAGATTACTGCATCAGTCATCACTTTTTAATCCTGACTGGTGGTCTAGGTTGCCGCACTAGTCATCGCTTTTTAATCTTTCATCGTATGTTGTGGAATAGTTGACTTTCTTATTTTATTTGACAAATGTCGTTGAGTACACGATCTATGTTGTCCGTTACAACTTAGCATTAACCATTTAAAAGGAAGACCGCTTCTTTTACTCTTGACTGGGGGGGGGGGGGGGNGGGGGGGGGGGGGGGGGCGATGTGGAGAGCTGAAGACAATCATGTTTTTTTTTCTGACTTATTAAAGCTTGGTGCGTCCTTCTTACTGAGCTTAAGTTCTGTCCTAATGGTAGGACCCCCAGAGCTCTGTATTCTACCCGGGAGTAAGTGTCGACCCGTCCTGAGCCGTTCTTTCTGACTGCCTTGGTGGGAGGGCGACCGAACACTTTGCTTCTTCTTTTGAATGCTCTCCAGGTAGTTCGTTCATGGGGTCCCCTGTTCCTGCGAGTTCATCCACCTCGTGTAAGAGCTTGAGAAGAAAACGTCTGAAGGTCTTACTAGTAAAGTCTGATCTTATTGAAAATATGTGCAAGGGGTCTTGTGAAAGTCCTCATCCTCTCATCGGAGCTTCAGGTTCTGACTTCGCTTGCAAGCCAGCGTGCTGATATAGGGCGTGAGAGCCGGGAAATGCATGTTACGGAGGATTGATGCGAGGCTTTATATTTCTACTGGGAATGATCCAAGGCCCGTTTATCCATGCCGCGTGGTTTTCATTCGCGCGGAGCCTTGTAAAATTATTGGTGGTCAAAAGGACACCAAGGAGTTGGATAGAGGGTGGCCTACCGATATTTTCTTCCATCTTCTGCAACTGCTCACATATTGCTCCTGGAAGGTCTTTTTAGAGGTCTCTATCTTTGTTTGCTCTTCGGCGACCTTATTCTCCTTATTCATCTTCCTGGGATGACCCTAACCAGAACCTTACAAAGGGGTAGCTTAGGGATCTGTAGCCTGGTTTTGGTTTTGGTCCTGGATTTCTTGAGAGGTGGTACTCTCTTCGAGTTAGGAGGTCATCCCACCTTTTCCTGGGTAGTTTTCCCCCAGGGTTCCGTGAATGCGTGGTGACTCTACCAACGCGCCTATGAGTCATGGGGGAGGAGAATTTCCTTTCAAGAGACCGTTATGACTTGAACGGCGACTGGCACACCTTTCCTCCATTTCTAGGTTACCTTAGAGGTTACAACCACCGTATCCTTCTTCCTTTTTCGGGTAATCATCAAGATGTCTGAAAGTTCCTCTCCCAACGAGGAGAAAAGTGAACCCTCCCTTTCGCCCTAGACTTTGTTAGCGTAGGATATCCTACCCATTCCCTCCTTGCGGGAGAAAAAGGGTTCGAGGTGACATATCAAGGACTGGTTTGACATTCTACCGTGACGATTGGACTGGTTGGGCATTCGAGCCTATAGAGAGCTGCCATCTAGATTGTTACTTTTGACGTATAATGATGATCTTGTTTCTTAGGGATATCCTAGCTTTTTTCACGAGCTCAATCTTTGTTATCTGACATGTGCTTGGGTCTGTAACCTGAGCTCCTTCATGACTGGCTAGGCGAGGTTGGTTCTTCTCCTTAGAAATTTTTCTTTGTTATTGGCTCTCTGCTGCAGTGTGACATGTGTTGCCTCGTCATTGGTGCTTGGGAAAACACCTATGACATGTTTGTTTTTTCAAACTCGTTAAAATATTTTTAGAACATCAATTTATAAATGTGTGTCACATCACGTAGTCACTTAAAATTTAGTTAATTACTTAGTCAGTATAGAGTTACTCTTAATTTACATATGTATATTGTCATGCATACCTTCCTATGCCTATATGTTTTTGCTATACATATATGTGTATGGGATGGAAAGTTCCATATGTAAACTAACGGATTTGCTTCGCTCTTTGCAACTAGTCAACCTAGTTGGCTACTATCTAGACCATTGGATTGTTTTCCTTCCAATGGTCCGGATTAATCCAGAAAATATTTGTTTGGTATGTAGAAACATGAAGTCATTGGAAAACTTCTAATCCATCAATATTATGTTTAACTACAAGACACAATGTCGTATAATATATCTTTAATTATACACACTAACAAATAAGCCTCGTTAAAAGGTTTATAGCTGATAGTCCGGTTAGAACAGTTCGAACTTAACGGGCTTTAGCGCAGCCCAAGCCCAAAATATTATACACAATAATATATCTTTTATTCTAGACACTAGCATGCATACCACACCTCTTCTTGTTTAGGTAAGAGACAATTGTCCAAAGTATATAAAACTTCTACTAAAAAAAATAACGAATCTCGATGGTAATAGTGAATTAAAAGCAAATTGTAACGGTTACGGTAAAGATTTGAACAGTGAATTAGGGTCCGGTACAAGTCATTTATAAAGACATGGAACAAACTTCTTTTAATTTACAAAATAAAAAAAATAATAATATGTTACTTGGTCAAAGTAAAATTAGCAAAAAGATGGTAATTTATCAATATAGAATTATGAGGAAACCCGTGCCAAACAAGAATGAGTTGATTACATTATTAGGACTGAACATCAATTTATATTTATTGATAAACATGAATTTGTTCATATAAATGTGTCAACTGAAAAGTGATTTTTAAAATGTAGTGGAAGGAAAAATGATTTTTGAAACATAGTATTCAAGTTGTATCATTTGAAAAATGACTTTTAAAATATATATTTTTCTGTTTAAAAATAACATTTGAAATGTAGTATCCGTTCATGTGATACCTTTTGTGTTCATGCGATTCTACATTGGGTTCCTATATTTATCTTAATGTGGTTTTTCTAATCATTTTTTGTGGATTACTGATCATTGATAAGAATAAATTAGAAAAGAGATTGATCAAAAAAAGGTTTCGTCAAAATGAGTTAATATGGTAACACGTTAAGACATTTAAATGAGCTGATACGTAAAAGTGTTGCAAGATTTTATTCATGTGTTAATTTTATATTTTATCTGATTTTTTATTTATAATAGTGAGGGTAAAAAATACATTTGACGTGAAAAAAATCAGAAGCATGAATTTTTAGTTGCCATATAGTATACTTCATCCATGTAAGTGCAGATGTGCATAATGTTAACGTTAATTTGTATCCATAGTATTCAGTTTGCGTTATTTAAAAAATGATTTTTGAAATATATATATTGAAATGTGTATACAATTTTATTCTGTAATTTTGAACAATTTTTCATTTTATTTATTTGTACCATGTAAATAAAAAAATTATTTTAGCTTTTGACTTAGTGAGAGAAAAATTATTAATTAATTAGTGCGTAAAATTATATATATAAGACATTGCGTGTATTGGAATGTATAAATAATTATTGACAACAAATTAAATCATGATTAAAAAAAGAAACTATAAATAATCAATAATTTTATGAAACTTTATCGAACTTTTCCAATAACTTACTCAAGTTTTCTACATACCAACCATGAAAATAATACTTTACAGTAATTTTTTACTTAACCATATATTACCAAACATGATAATCTTAATATTTTGTTATCTAACTTTACCACTTAAATTTATCCAATAACGTAACTTTTTCATCATTTTTACTTAACCCGTACCAAACGGTCTCTAATAGTTAACATGATAATAATCACCTTGTTACTTAACAATGATTTATCTTTTAACTTTGACCGGACCATATGGTACAAATTTACTTGAAAGTTTAATTACAACAATACATATTTTAGTTAAATAAAATTAAATAGTATTCTATACTAGTAGCTACTCACATAACTACTACGCTCATTAAGTTATCACACGTGCAATGTACGTGTAAATGCACTAGTTTTGTTATATTACAAAAACACCATGTACTGTTTTGAATAAAGAGATTAGCAAAATAAGTAACATTTTATAATGTAATTTTTAGGCAAATAACAGTATTATAGTGTCTAATTATATTTTTATCAAGCTTTTAAAAACATTAAATTTTTGTCAAATCTATTTTTAAACACAAGATTTTTGTAATGTAAATACCATAAATGTTCTTCATATTTAATTTTGAAAATATCATTTACATATCATGTTCACTCTCTATCAATTATTCTCCCTCAAACTCTCTCAAAATTAATTTAAATGTGAATAAATGTAAAATAATAAATACTTACATATCTATGATCTCCATCAACATCTCTCTCTCCACTCTAGATTTTTCTCATTTAAATCTCTCACTATCATTTCACTCTCTCACACAAATAGAATGAAAACTCTCGCACCATAAATCATGAAATAAATATTTAATAATTAATTTTTTTATCGAATCAATATTATTGAGCTTATCAATCACTCTCTCTCACCATTAAATAAATATTTTATATTTTTAAGAAAATTAAAATATTAATTATTATTTACCAATCACCATAAAACATTATTATTAGTAGCGCGCACACACACTCTCTCTCTTTGACGCCAATTTCTCACTAATTAACGTCTCTCTCTCTCACACACACACACAACCCAACAGTCGCTAGAGTAGACGAAGAGTTCTCACCGATTTCTACTGTAAATCAAGAGTTTAACGCCGACTGTTAGTCGCTAGACGGATAAAGCTTCAGATCCGAAAGCCTTCCATAATAGCCTCGACACGTAAACACAACTGAAAAAGTAATGTAAATCAATATTCATCACCATAATTGATGGTGATTTAATGATATTCACATGTTCTCTTGGTGAAAAATCATTCATATATTGACATGCATGTATATCTCACAATTTACTTTTGTTATAAAAGAATTTTTTATCAAACCCTAATACATTAAGATGGTTTATTATTAATACAGTTGACTCGCAATGGATAAAAAGTAGAAAAAATATGTTAATCATCACTAAAAAACTAGATGCTGTGGAAACTACAAAGAAATAGAGGTACACAATTATTATTTGATTATGTGTAAATTTTTGTTAATATATTATGTGTCACTTATCATATCATTAAACAAACTTTGTTAATAGGTTCTGTGTAAATTTTTGTTTCATCTAAAAAACTTTGTTAATTGATTATCTGTAAATTTTATTAATAGTTATGTGTAAATTTTGTTAACAGGTTCTAGGTAAATTTTGATAATTGATTTTGCTAATAGGTTCTATGTAAATTTTTGTAACTATTATAAAAAAAATTGTTAACTTTTTGCTAGAACGTATAAAGAAACGAAACCTATTTTATCATAGTTTTGATATAAATAGTTTATAATTTTTTGTAGGACACAAACAGAGAAAAATCGGTATGAGATTAAATTAGAAAAAGGTTTATCAATTAATTAATATATGAGGGTAAATATGTCTATTAACAAAATACTGTAATTAAAAAAATTAAATTTGACAAAAGTCTAATTAAGTGCGTATAAACTGTTATTTGGTGCAATTTTCGCTTATAATTAGAATCGATGAACCAAAACACTGGCCTTTGGCGTAGGCTCAACCTAGACCCTTTAGCCCGACCCAACCATTCTTCATAATCCCGATCCCATGGACATGGCTTGGGCCTACATTTTACTAGCTGGATTAGACTGGCCCGACCCTTTGACTGGTCAATAGCCTGCGGGACTGGGCCAGGGCCATCAATTTTTCTAATAATATCAAACCACTACTCACTACTACAAACTAGGCTTTAATGACAGCCATAAATTTTTTTACGACAGGTTTGTTAAACCTGTTGTAGAAAAAAGGTTTTTAGTAGGATATTTTACTTTTTGAGTTACATGACAGTGTTTAAAAGAGTTGTCATCAAATATTTACCTACTATGATAACTATTTTTTAAGCTGTCTTGTTTTTTTAAGATGCAGGCATGATAATGACATCATAATTATATATACCCATATTTCATTTTAATTATGAAAAAGCCATCTATGTAATGCTTAAATTTCTCAACCCTAAAATTCCCTCTCATCTTTCTCATCTCTTAAACAATCACTCTCATCACTCTCAACCCTTAAACCTGATATCTCTCTCTCTCCATCTCTCTCTTTATCGTTAATTATCAGTAGGGTAGAGGCTTCCACTCTCGTTTGCTGCAATGGCAAAGAAAAAGAAAGCTAGGGTTTCTGAGGAGCAATTTTATGGAAGAACTATATGATTATGAAGATGACGAAGAGAACATGCAAAATCCTAATGGATCTCCCATGAACGAGAGGAGCCTTTACGAGATAACTTCGTACAGTTTCGTGGTTGAGAGTAGTTTTGCCTTAGCTACGAATCTGATTTCTCCTTTTGGGAATTTTATCATTTTACTAGAAGTCTCAATATCATTTTCTTTGCTTTCTGCTTGTTCATGGCATATAACGTGTATATCTAGGTTTGTGCCGAAATTTAATCAAGATATATAGGAAGTGAATTTTTTTGTGCCCTGGTGATTTGAGATGTAATGATTCTGAAAATGACATAGATGCTTAATTGAGTTCTCAATGCGACTTCTCCTTATTTGTTATATGGGTTTGTAGTATGTTGCCAATAGCAATAGGTTTTCAAACATGCATTTAGATGTTGTAGTGTCTTGAAGCGTGGTTAAGTTTGATATTTTGTGTGAAATTATCATGATTTACTATAGTAAAGAGTATCAAGTATAGGCCTTAGTTGATAGATTTTCCTTTAAAGTTGAAGTGGAGCACCCTGACTAATGACATTTGGTTTAGACTATTTTCAATTTGGAATTTGGGACGATAAAGTAGCCACACTAATGACTAGGGAATAGAAAGAAAAGGGAAGTCTGTTGATGCAGGTCTGGAAAAAGAAGACAAAGGAGAGTAGAAAATTAGTATCCAACTAGTGTTCTCAAACCATTTTTTTAAAATTGAAATCTTATATTTCTTATGTAAGGTCTACTTAGATAGGCCTAGAAATCCTAACAGAGAGAAATCAAAATAATATAATGAACAATTATTAGTTCTGTTAGTAGTAGCCAGTGTGTGTGAAGTGTGTTTATGCATTCTGATATACGTACTATTCCTAAAGGGACTGGTACAAAATGTGATTGCATTGATATGGTTTAATCTAATTTTTGATAGAAGGTATTGTTTAATCTATGTAAAAATCTTTATCTTTTCATCAGGAACAAATGCGGGACAGACAAAAGTTATCAGAGAAGGGGACAATGGTGTTGCTTATGTGTGGGATTCAAAAGCGTATAAGTGGGACAAAGTGATTTTCAACTTCAAAATACTCTCTAGACTATTTGCTTCTTAATTTTAATATCAGTCTGCTCTTTCATGATTCTAATGCATCTTTATCTATTAAAAAATTATACTCTTATATGGATTGTGAGTTGGTAGTTGGATTTGTCACTTAAAATATGTGATGTTTGGTTGGAACAAACAAATTTTATTGTTCTTTTATTGTCAGTATGTGTTTGGTTTTTTGCTCTCTTATGCCAGAAAAGAAAAGTTTATCTCTCAATATAGAAAAGTAGCACTGTTGAATAGTTATTGATGGGTGGGGAAGAATGAGAGCCCAAGGTTTTGTCTCATTCCATTTAGTAAAAGAACTATGATTTAGCTTTTCTTTGTAGAATGTTGAAGTCATTGACTGTGTGCCCTTTATTAAGTTAACACTACTATAATTCTTTATTCTGCCACTGGTTGTGAATTTCACAATGTTTATGGTCCTAGTCCAATATTTTTTTATTTAATTTAACTCTGAGTATTCTTAGTTGATAAGAGTGTACCAATTGTTTTGGTTTTTTAATAATAGATTGGTGAAGTTGTTGATGGGCCAGATGATGGAATGAAGTGTCCTGCTCTTGATGGAACTGATTATGATTATGGTTAGCATCTTCTTTCTCTGCCGACATAAAATTGGTTCTCATATTGCATAGATGTATATGCTTTCTTAACATTTGTGTCTTATGGCTCAATATTTGATGTTGGCATTGAAGATGGTGAACCTATTCGTAAATTGCCGTACAATAAATTAGGTAATCGTTTTCTTTAAGCCCCATTTCCCATGTTTTGAGCATTTGCATTATTTTTCCTTTTAAGATTTATCTTGAATAAATTATTTTTTCTTTGACATTATAAAATATGATTTTTTCCTGGTCCATGATATTATAGCCAGAGAAAGAAACTAAGGATAATAGTCAATAGGGGTTCCAGGCACTTCTACACTAGACACTTCCACTCTATCCAATCCATTGCTTAGGTTGCACCTTTGTTGCTGTCATGGGAGAATTGCAGATTACATATTCCAAAAAGATCAGGGATTGTGTATGATATAATCACAACCTATCTTTTTCGTCTCACTTCACTTCATTCTTGATTCAGAGCAATATAGAAATATTTATGTGTTCAAAATGGTTATTACGTAGTAGTATATTATCTTTCACTTAAAGTCATATATTGTCTTGCTTTTTTATTACATTTTTGTTAACCTTCTGATTTGCTAATTAATTTAGCTTAATATTTTGCATCCATGCTTCATATTTCCTTGTAGAGATTGAGTCATCTCCTGTTCACTGTCTCGTTTCTGAAGTGAAAAATACTGCTTGTGGATGTTTAGTTATCTGTCATTATTTATTTAGATAATCTCCTTCTTCATTAATCAATCTTATGTGTTTCGTTGATGTTCAGTTAGTGCCTCTGGTATTGAATATTTTGCTTTCATGAAAAGACATTTGTCTTTCTATGACAGTGTTTTATGAAAAAACTAGACTTTTAATGACGGGGATTCCCCATTACCTAAAATCTTTTCACGGCATCCTAAGATATGGGGATTCCCCGTCATCTAAAAGCTTTTCGTGGCATCCTATGATGGCGGGGACTCTCCGTCATCTTAATGCTATTTGTGGCATCCTATTATGACAGTTTTTGTTAAAAATAGTAAAAATGACAGCCCGATAGATGACAATTGGCTAGCCGTCAATATAGGATCATAATGACGGATTTTGACCGTCATCTAACCCTATTTTTGTAGTAGTGACATTTTTTCCTACTAAATCATAAATTAAATTACTTATGTTTGTTACACCACATAACAAATAATATTACACATTTTCCACACATACTTTATAAATTAACCAATTAGTCCATACATGATTTATTACGACATATTTTTGTTGTTTCTCAAATTTTCATACATTCAAAATCTGACATATATATACTTCTTTGATTTCAGATTCAAACAATTTACCCTAAATTATCATAATCCCAAACCGAACACAATGAAGCATAAAATGAACATTGACAAAAGCTTTGGCTAGTTCAGTGGTAATTAATGTTTCTTCTGCAAAACAATCTTAATACTAGAAATTTGGCCTTTAATGACGGTAGGTAGAATAGATAGACGACGGTTCTTTTTTATAATGTCGTAATTCCATGAATAAACTGTACCCTTCATAAATGGTTATATATGCACGGCGGTAAATTATTAAAATATCGTGAACACTTATCAATTATTTATCACGACGGTAAAATTATCAACCGTTGCAGGTGAAAATGATATTTCCATCGTAAATTATTCTGCATTCACGACGTTAATTTTTTTATAACATCGTGCAAATATATTTGATATATTTCACGAGGGTATCTCTAAAACGTCGTCAAAAAGACTAAAAGTGGAGCCGCAAAAATCAAAACACAACCAACTCGCCCAGTCCTTCTCCTCGTTTTGAAACTTAGAAACCCTTACCCCCTTAGCTCTCCTTCTCGACATCGTCTCTCTAAAGCTTCTCTCTTTGATAACTTCTTTCTTCTCTGAGTTTCGGTTTGCTTTAGCTTTGAATCTGTAGTTACATTTCTTGTCTAGTTTGCCACACTACTCAATTTCTCGACAGCTTTTTGTTTAGTCATTCTTCTTACTTCAGTACCGTCTCCTCTGGTTGCTACACTTTCTTCCTCCTTTTAGGGGTTTGGTTCTGTTCGATTTGCTTTTGATATGGCATGCAACCTTAATAGCTCTGGAGGCGCTGGTGCTAGTAGCAGCGCTCCTCGAAAGGAGGCTACAGTTAAAGTTCCCTCGAAAGACCCAAAGAAGGACATAGATCTGGTATTGTCTATTATTTTTGCTTAATTGTTTGCTTCCTTACTTTACTTTTTTCTTGATTGTTAAGAATAAGGAGAAAGTAATTCGAAACGATATTGTTTTGCTGTGAGTAAACATACACTTAGCTTAGCTAGTTTCAATGTATTCACTTCTCACGACGGTAATAAAGAATACCTTCGTAACAATCTCAACAAAACACGACTGTAATTCACTTCTCACGACGTCATATATAACCATCGTCGTCATTCATTTTAGTTTTACAATGTCATATAAAAATAACATGACAATTTTTTCATAATTTTCGTAGTAGGGTTAATTAGACATGACGTTTATGGAAAATACCCTCGTTGTGAAAATGACGTTTTACGACAGTTTTTTCCTACCGTCATGTAATAAATAATACACGACACAATACACGATGGGTATTCACCGTCGTAAAAGGCCTTTTTTGTAGTAGTGTCTTTTCTACCTTCTAGGTTTCAAATCCTTTTATATGTTAGGAAAGAGATGTTCTTAGGCTTACCTACTGATTGAAATTCTTCTAAACCTAGTTTTTACTTTATGTTGGTTGAAAAAATGGATAACCACTATAAGAAATATGTGATTCTACAAGATTTAACGACATGGTTTACTATTTTCTCTTGTGAAATAAATACTACCACAACATTTTAAACGAACCTCATAAAAAAACTTGTGACATGAGAAAAAATGGGTCTTACAAATTTTCGTCTTGCGTAAATTACTTAAATTTTACACTTTCCTCTTTTGCTTTTATATTTAGATAGTGAGAGAAGTAGAGTGAGTAGCTGAGTGCCCTACCTCTCTTGATCGTCACCACTTCCTATCATCTCCACCACTTGTCATCGTCATAGCCCCATCCACGCAGCCTCCCTGTGCCCTAGTCTCTCTCGATCGTCGCCACTACACGTCGTCGCCACAACCATCGCCACTGCAGCGTCCTAGCCCTAGCCTCTCTCGATCGTCGCCACCGCCTGTCATCACCACCTTGTGGTCATCCGAGGAAGGTTAGCATCAGTGTGATACTTCACCATCGAGACATGAAGCCTCATCATCCAAGATGTGAAGAATGACTAACCGTTTAGAGTAAGTATGTGTATTTTTGTTTTTGTGTCATTTGATTTGGGTATTGGAAGTATTGCTAGTTTCTTTGATCTCTTCACTTATTTTGACTTTGCTACTGAGTTCCCTAGTTGTTCAGTTTTTGGAGAGGATAGTGTAATCGGTGGAAAAGGCCTACTGATTTGTGATTTTTTGGTTGGTTAATAATGGATTCTTGCTATTCATGGTAATCAATGGAGAGTATGCCAGATGCATATACAGTAATTAACCTTTCTCTCTTACGCCAGTAAATGTAAATTAAAGACAAAGTAAGCTACTTTCTTTCTAATTCGCATTAGCCCTTTTCTTTCTCTGCGTTTTCTCTCCACAACCTTACCCCAATCTATAACACACTTTCTGGAAATAAATTAAGAAGTAAGAGTGTTCTTCAATGGCAGCATGTGTGGTCAGAGTAGTTCAAGATGAAACCGGGTACTATCCGATAGTGCAGGATGCAATAGACGCGATTCCGTTCAGTAATTCACGTTGAACTGTGATCCGTGTGTCACCTGGAATCTACAAGCAGCCGGTGTATATTCCTAAGACTAAGAATTTCATTACCCTAGAAGGTCTGAGCCACGAAGACACGATTCTCACCTGGAATAATACTGCCACCAAAATTGATCATCACTAGATGGGTTTAATCAACATATGGTTTACTCTTTTAGGTGTATGGCTGTTGAATTTTTTTTATTTGTACTTTATTTTGCAGGCCTCTCTAGTGATTGGAAATGGGACTTTTGGATATGGGAGTACCATAGTCGAAGGGGGGGGGGGGTTTATTGCTGAGAATTAGAATAGTTCACCTCAGGTAGTGTTATTTGAGCTAGTGGTACTATCTCTCTTCCTGCATAGGACATCTTTTAGTTTTGTTTCTTCTAAGTGACTGTAGTTTTGATTTTTATAATCATAGATAATGTTTGTAGGCTATTAAGTTCATAATCATTTTCCTTTCATCTAGTTTAGATTTTTCTTTATGATTAATACAAACCCAAAAGTTGCTAGATCACTTAGTCCTCCTGTCTTTTTTTGTTTCTTTTCATATTTATTATGCAGGGTTCAGGCCAAGCTATAGTGAAGTGTAACATCTAATCGATGTGCATTTTATAATTGCAGGTTCCTTGGTTGGCGGGTATGTGACTGTCTCATTCAATTACCTTTTAAAGTAGATCATCTTTTGAATTGTCAAATAACATCTGTTAGAAATGTGATTTCTATATAAGACCCGATAGGAATGATTAACTTAGCCATGATCTATAATTCATGCGGTGAAGAGTTATATGAAGTCAAATATCTTCTAAAAAATGAGTCCGGCTTTGAGAAACTGAAGTTAATCTATCAATTGCTAATATCAATACTTAAATTGACAATAAATGTGAATTTACTTGACGCTCCTACATTAATTCGTTTAGTGAAGAAAATTTCTCAACTCTTCATATATGATACACTGTACTTGCACTATGGAAAACAATATTTGAAGGATTGCTACATTGAAGGGAGTGTGGACTTTGTTTTTGGCAATAACACTGCTCTTTTGGATCATTGTCATATCAACTGCAAATCAGCTGGTTTTATCACTGCAGGAAATCTTCTCAAGAAATAATTGATTATGTGATCTTGAGGTCTGTCTCTATAACGAGCAAGTATTTCTAGGGAAATTATGAAAATGAAAGAACTGCTTGCTTTTTTGTAGGTATTAGCTTGAGAGCAACTTATAGGTTTTGGGTCTCTATTTAGAATATTCGATGATCCTATCCTACTTTGGAGACTGATATTCCAAGAAGGGTTATGCTGGTGTATGAAGAAAAACAATACCTTATAGCTAAGATCTAAATTATTAGTTTATAATTTGTATACTAATAAGACAAATTTACTGACCTAGATGTATTCATATTTTGTCTTCATTGTATTTATATATTTTTATATACTCTGCCATTCATTCTTTTCAGGAAAAATGAACTCTGGGATAGTTTACACCAGCACAATGGGACAAAGATGAGTGGCACCCCTTGCTCGGTCCATGGCATTTTATTCAAGTTCTCACTCTATCTTCTTGACTGTTGAGCTCAACACATTCTTTTTGAAGTTTTGCCTCTGGAAACCTATATAGGCTGATCTTATGGTGGCTAATTGCAATACCAACTATTCATGAGTACAATGCATACCTTCAAGACATGTACCCTTTCTTATCTCAATTTTTAGACTAAATAGTCTAATTTTAATGCAAATATGCATACTCCTTTTGATCATTAACACTCGTTAAAATCTTCAACAGTTCATTCTTTCTATCTTATTACTATTACAGAAAACCTGTTAAAAAGGTTGGAGCATTTTGTTGGCTTTCGCTTGCCATCTGCATTATCAAACTTCTAATTTTTTGGACATAGTATGTTCCTCTATTTCATTTATTAACTTCTTGCCTATATATGGATATAATTGACCTCTGGTTTGTGTTGGTTTTTGCCTTGACAAATTGTGTTGTGTTTATTATATGGTTATTATAGGCCTATATCCTAAGCCAATGTCATTTTGGCTTGTAATATTCTGGATGTCTGTGGGAATTGGGCTTGTACTATTTCTGCTTGTTTGGTCTTGACAACTGCATCAAAGTTTAGGGAGAAAAAAGCGATGATTTTACAGCAGTAGAGATTATTCTTTGGTTCTATCCAAGCTGTAAATACTTATTGCCTAAATTAGATTGTAAATGCTTTTTCCTGTTTAGGATAGGGATCACATTTCTTGAGCGTTGAAAACTTATAAGTATAGGTATTTAATACTTCCTTTCCATCTCAATTCAGAATTTTTGAGAACTTATGCATGAGA
The DNA here is from genome assembly GCA_003255025.1 of Datisca glomerata. Classification (NCBI taxonomy): domain Eukaryota; kingdom Viridiplantae; phylum Streptophyta; class Magnoliopsida; order Cucurbitales; family Datiscaceae; genus Datisca; species Datisca glomerata. Next base: position 104,105 of record QANY01012259.1, read on the forward strand.
CAGACCAGGCTGGCATAACTAGGAACATTGCAAAAATGAAAGGACTGTTTGCCTTTATGAGTATAGGTGTTTAGTACTTCATTTCCATTTCAATTAAGTATTTCTGAGAACTTATGCATGAAAGAACTTGTTTGTTGATTATCCTACCTATTAATATCTCATGCTTACCTCGTTTCTGTAGCAAGGAAAGTGAAAAAGAAAAACCCATTGGATTAGAGTTAAAATTGATTGCATTGCAAACCCATAAATTTACTTCTCTGTTGATTATTCAATCACATAAATTTCAAACTCTCTAGTTTAAGATTTGCTAAGTCTTATTTTTATTCATCTAAATTTAAAGATAAAGATAACAATAAGAGGAGGGTGAAAGTTGATCCCGTAGCAAACAGAGTATCATTAACAAATTAAAATAAATACCATCTTTGAATTTTGGTTTCCTTGTCTTGGAGGTATATAATAAAATTCATTTTTTAGAGTTTCTGCTAATTTTTAATGGTTGTTTGATGAATGAGTTTAAACAATTAGCTGACCTTTTCTCAAGTTTGATGAATACTCTAAAATAAATACCATCTCTTTCAAATTCTTAATATGTTGTTATATAATTTTATTATGCAAAATTTGGTGAATGATTTCTTTTATATGCATTTGTTATTTGTGCTAGGTACAAAAAGCATATTTTGGTTCAGGTCTGCTATATTATCTCTAGTCAGATTAGACACAGGTAAAAATTAGATTTGTTGCAATAACTGTTTCTTTTTATGCTGGCTTAAAGTTTTTATACTTATTTTACAGGGAACCGAAGCAAGCAGTGGGCTTGGAGATCTGTTTGTTTCCTTAACTCACCAACTAACAACTGCTCATGATGTTTTCCTTCAGCATTGGGAATGTCTGAAGGTATCGCATACCCTATTGTGAAACACTACCATTCAACTTAGGTTCTTCATTTTTCATTTTTTATACTCAAAGTTTCATTTTTTATATTTTCATTTATTGGAACAAGTTTGCTTGTATACTTTAAGGATAAGTTAGTTTTCAAGTTAGACTTATTTGTAAGTTGATCAAATGAATAATGTAAAACTTTGTTGAAATGATTAAATGTTAATGATGTCAATTATTATATTGGTGTTCTTTATGTTACGTAAAATTATCTTTTGAAAGTGTTTAATATAAATACTTGACTATAACAATGAACCTTACGGTATATCACTTTATAGGATATAAAATACATGTGAATATTAATTCACAAGTATTAAAAATACATGTTGAATATATTCAATATGAGTCCGAAAACTCTGTTAAACAACGTTTTACAGGAGTCAAAAAATCCTGTAAAAAGCTAGATACCACAGGAGGCGTTGCGTCTCGTGAAAAACATGTATTTTTAATATGAGGGGCTGTCACAGGCGCCGCATGATTCCTGTGAATTACTTTTCACGAGAATATCCGCCTCTTGTAAAGTATCATATTTTTTGTAGTGAATAGAACATCTTGGAAGGGTAACCTTTTATCTTTAGCTGGTAAGGAAGTTCTATTGAAGGTAGTTGCCCATCCCTACAAAACCATGCTATGTCAGTTTTTAAGCTCTCAAAAAAGACTTATGCAAGATTGCAATATGCCATAATAAAATTCCGGAGGAATTCGATACTGCTCTCTTATGTAAGCAAGCTTGGAATATTATGATGAATACTGACAGCCTGTGTTCTAGATTTCTTAAGAGCTTATATATATTTCAAAGATTGTGCCTTTATGAATGCAAAGTCTCCTAAATCTTATTCTTGGGCTTGGAAGAGCCTCTGTTTGGCAAGGAGGTCATCCGAAAAAATGGTTTTGGATTATTGATTCAGGGCGTTCATGATCTGAATCTCTTAAAAAACCAGGACCTTTGCTTGGTTTCAGACCTCATATCAGATCATGGAAACTGCTGGAATGTCCCTAAAGTGTATCAATACTTTCTAGTTTGGATTGCGAAATCTATTATATCCAGATTAGGTTACCTCCCTAAGGAGGGGTTGATTCTTTGGTGGGCCTTACAGTAAAGATGGTAGGTTATTAAAACATGTTACCATGCTATTCATAAAGAAAACATGAATCCATCTGGAGGCAATGTGGTGGGATCCTCTTCTTCGACTCCTTTCTGTCCAGGTTTTTGGAAACAACTTTGGAAAATTCAACTGCCGCAGAAAGTAAAAATTTTCTATGGAAGGCTCTACAAGATTTTATTCCTAGAAGGCTGTCTTTTCAGAAGGAGGGTTTCTCAAGATGAATCACTTTCCATCTTCTCGTATGGTGTAAACGGTGCAATCTTGCTTGGTGTGAGGTCTCCTATCAATCCAAAGTTCAGTCAAGATTCCAACATTTCTTTTGCATCTTTGGTTCCATGAGCAGTCTAATAGCTTGCTTAAAAATCTCAATGGAGGAGACAATGCCTTAGCCTTCTTATCCGTGATGCTGTTGTAAATTTGGAAAGCAAGGAACTCCTTTGTGTTTGAAAATATAGCTCCTGACCCTATTTAGGTTATCAATGGTGCTACCAAACATAATGTATTATCTAAAGCCAATTGCAAGTCTGATAGCGATCCTGGAGGAGATCTCAGTAACTCAGTGGATTCAATTCTGTCCATATCAGATACTTATACATATAGGAATCATTGGCATCATCCTGAGCAAGGGTAATTAAAGATTAATTGTGGTGTAAATTTGTAATACCTCTATTAAAAAATGATGCTATTGGTCTTATAGTTAAGGATGAGCATGGAAATATTATTACTTGGGCTAGGAAAGGACAGATAGTAGGCAATATTGAGGAGTTAAAACTGATGACTATTGAGGAAAGTTTGAATCTTGCTAGTTCTATGAATCTGTCTCTTTATTCTAAAAAATCTGATGCAAAAAGTGATGGATTGGCTGAATGGATCCTCACTGTTGATTGGATAGTTAGGCCTCTTTGTGAAGATTTAAAGAGGAAGCTTGTCCAAAGTAGTTGATGTAAGATTATAAGTTGGATCTTGTAACTCAGTTGCTGTGGCCATCACCAAGTAAAGCTACAGTTAGAACTTGAAAGCTTGTGTAGATTCTTTTTTGCCTTCGTTTATTATTAGTTTGGCAGATTTAAATTTAATGCTCGTAAGAGGTCGCTTTGACCATCCTGATTTTGCTGTTTTAATGAAAATGCATCTGTTTTTGTTTCTAAAGAAAGAACACAATGAAGCACATTTACATTTACATTACATTGTTAGCAGTTAAGCGATACTTGACTACTAGTACTTCTACAATTCATGCGACCATCCAAGAAGCTCCTTTCAACAACTGACTAGTAGTAGTTTTATTAGTAAATGGAATTGTATTTTTTTTAACTTAATATGGAATTCTTAATAGTGAATCAGCATTTAAAACAGTGAATTTCAAAGATTAAGAAATAACTTTACTTAGGGCATGTGATGATAAGAATTGTTGGATGACTTCCTAGAATAACTGACTGTGGTCATTAAAAATGAAGGATAAACGAGAAGAGAACTAGAGAAAGAGAGTACCCATATTCTATTACAAATAAGGTTTGATAGAGATTTTTCAACAGGAAAACATGTTGAGATTGCGAGGCTAGTGTAGCAAATGAGTTACAGTTAAAAGATTGTAAATGAGCCAGCTGAATGAATTTGTTGTGAAAGCTAGCAGCTTAAAATTCATGCCCTTCATGTTTAATCTCACACGCCTCGCCGTATTGTATTTACTTTTGATGTTTCCACTTGTAATTCTCATCTCATCAAACTGCCAATTTTCTTTCCCCTTCTCTGCTTTAAATTTAACTTTTCGCCTTCAAAATTTTATTTTTGTAGACAGGCTGCCGTATTTAGAAATCTCAAAGCGGTGGGAGAAAGGACTACAACCCAATATGAGAGGTCAGTGTCGTTCAAGACTTTGTGGTTTTAATGTAATTCCTATGTGTAGACAAGTTGTGCATCATGATGTTTCTTGTTGTTTCTACCCTTATTTGATTTCTTCTAATTAATCATATATCAAGAAACTTAAAGATGCATTAGCCAAGCAAAGTCCAGATCGTTGCAACATTTGGATAGTGTGTTGGGGGAGAAAAAGCTGATGGCACTTTCTACGAATAAGGAACTTTTTATTAACCGCACACTGGCAACACCATTAGAGCAAGTTCATTCAACTATTGGCATCAGGGCCTACACTTTTCATTCAACTATTGTACGGTCTACTCAAAATTCTGAGGGGCAGGCCTTGGTGGAAGTTAACAATATAGTTGCATAGTTGCATTTTGAGTCAAGGTTATTGTAACATATAGTATAGATTTTACAATAATAACACACAGAATCTTCTAAGACTTGTGTTCTCATAGATTCAACAGACTTTTGGACTAAAAGGTTAACGATTTGTAAGACGATGAACCAAAGTGTCTAATGTTAAAGTAGATGGATTAAAATATCACACGCCCCCAAAGTTCAGGGGACGCTGGTGACGTTTTCTCTAAAAAATAATGTCAAATGCTACGTGTTAGTTAGCACGACTGTTAAATTTTAGACTAACAAGATAAGGTTTTAAATATTGACCGGCGTCTAAAGTGTTCGCTTTCAAAATTCATGGACTAAGGTGTCAAATCGCCCAATGTTTCAGCGTATTATTAGCTTCTGCCATCATAATTTGTAAGAAGCAAAGTGAAATTACTCTCTAGATAATTAATCAAATTCCTAGACCTAATAAACCCATTTAAGAAGTCCAGCATAAATATCATAGACATTATCATCTGGGGCTAAACAAGCTCCAACAAGTATAACTTCAAAATGAGAAAGAACCAATTAGAGAGAGAGGGAAGAGATAAAGTGATGGATAACGCCAAAAAGAAGAAGAAAGAGTTAAGAAGAAAAAAAGAAATTAGGAAGTAAAGTGGTGGGAGTGAGTACTGTATTAAGATTAATATCCAATTAGAGTTTTCTACTTAGAAAAATTCTACAGCACCTTTATACTCTACATGGACTATTTTTATGTATTTGTGAATGTAAATTATACTAACATGCATACAGATTTTACGCTCACATATACATAAAAACAGTTCATATATAGTACAGACTGACTGTACTGTAGAATAATCATTCAAACTTAAAGTCTTGTGTTGTTTGGTGAAGGAAACCAAATAGGCAAATATGTATTTGAATTGATGTTTAGTTTCGATTTGATTCTCAAAACGAATTAATGAGTAAAAGAAGTGAAAGAATGAGGATGGTGACATGCGCCGACTAGCTTACTTTATCCCATACCCCTCTTTGTCTTACTTTCACCAAAACATTCACTTTGGCAGGTTCTGTTTTACTCCACACATTGTCCTTTTTGCTCAACCCTCTTTTTCCTTTTCATCTTTTAGAGAGAGAGATAGCGGAGATAGAGAGAGGGTTATGTCATTTATCTGATTTTGGAATAGGAGTGAAGAAATAATAAGATACTAAGAAAGGAAAAGGCATAATGCATTGTTACTGAACCAAAACATTGTGTGGGGAACATGCAAATTGAACAGATATTGGGAATCACAGTAAAACCTAATTGCACAGACCAAAATATCACTCCAACAATTCATTCATTCGGAGAAATTAGCTCATATGGTAGAGTACTTGATTGCATTTGTACTAGTACTCAACCAAAATGAATTCTGATTTATTAGCTTGAAAATTGTAATTTGATGTAATGGTAATGGCCGTATCCGACCCCGGCCAAAATGAGCTTTCAAGTTAATACCTAAATTAGGTTTCTAGTTTTGTCATAAGACTATGAGTAATGGGTTTTTTTTCTAACTATAAGAAGTAGATTAGTCTGATCACAAACTTGAGATAAGGTTTCTTCTGAAGGAAAAGTTTAAATGCTTAAGGGACAAATTTAATTTGAAAACTACTTTAGGATCCTCAATATGTAATCAATAAATCTAACTCTTCTTTTGTAAATTGCCTGGTTAAGATTAGGCTGTCAAAAGAAATGTTACAAAAGGATGATACAGTTACTAACATATGAATAGTAAGAGTGAGTTTGAGAGTGATTTATTTGAAAACATTTACATGCATTAAAAAACACTACTTTAATTTACATTTATTTGACAAATATTATTTATTGAAACATATTTTGGTACTTAAAAATGCTTCTACAAGAAACATCTAACAAAGTGCGTTCTGAAATACTTCAAAATAAAAATATACTCAAATGCTTCATACAAAGATGAATATGAAGTAATTTTCAACTATAATAATATTATTGCAACGTATAAATGTGTTTATAATCACAAATATTTCAAACACATAAAGTATTCTATCGTGACAAACCTGTGAAATCTATATTCACTAAATAATATGCTGCAACATAATTAGAGGCCTTTCAGGTTACAAGACAGTCACATAAGAAACCATGTTTTCTATGTTACTTATTTTTATTTCATGTTACCACTTTCCCGTGTAACAAGTACTCAGATAAAAAAAAGCTCCTGAAATTAATAAAAGTGAATTACATTTTCCTAGAGAACAATCACAAAAAAGTTATAACAACATGAACATGATCAATGAAATCCGTACTCTCATCTTTCTATTAGGTGCATCAATAATGAGGGTGATATTGAACCTCGAAAACCTACATATATTTTTTTTATTGATTATGATAATTAACCTAAGAAATGGACTATCCACCGGATCATGACCAATATGGATATATATATATATATATAATAAGCATTATTGTAAGAATCTTGATACATTACTACTCACTAATTGCTAATAATATAAATTAAGTTACTAACTAGAAGGAACAGAGAATTAACATCACATAACATAGCTAGCTACAAAAATGCATTAATTGGATCAGCTATATATAATTATAAAATACCGTCCGTTTGCCCAAAAAAACAAAGGGGAAATCAAAGGAAAATCAAAGAAAGTTGGGACATAGTTATTTCACCTTGACATCATTTGTCCTTAAGATAATACATGATACAGATGTTAAAGAGAGAATTAAAAATACAAGCAAAATGATAAACTGAAAGCAAAATAAAGAAAGGGTTAATTGTAGTGAAGATATTACACCTAAACATATCCAAGTCGAAGTTCCAAATCCACATCGTCTTTTTTATCTTTAAAAATCCCCATTTTCAATTCTAAACTATTCAAAACCTCAAATTGTTCTTGCTTACCAAAACCTATCACTTCTTCTTGAACACCAATTATTCCACCTCTCATCATGCTTACTTTGTTCTTTGCCCACTCTTTTATATCTTCAGGAGTTGAAGGATTGTGCAAAGAAGCCAAGGATGGAGAACACAAGGATTGATGTTTGTAAGAGACGGGCAATAAATTAGCTGAAGATGATGCCGGCGACGATAACGACAATGATGGGGATGATGATGAAAGATTTGCATTAGGGTTAGGGTTAGTGTTAGGGTACGGGTAAGAATTTTCAGAAACCCATGAAGGTAAAAGTCTCAATCTTGCTCTATCTCTTCTATGGACATTCATATGACCTCCAAGGGCTTGAGCTGACTTGAATTCTCTTTTGCAAAAGCTACATGAATAGTTCTTTGCTGGCCATGAAATCTCACATGAATGATCTTCTTGTAAGCATAGTTCATTACTGACCCATTTGTCGTTATTCACCTTGTAATTGTTCAAATAATGTCTCTCCATTTCCTTTGATCTTCTTCTTTAGTTCAACCTAGCTATACAAACAACAGCAACAACAAACCTATAATGTGTCAATAGTACAACAAAAAGAGAAAGAGAAAAGACGTGTCATCTAGGGAACATTACTCACAACGACGATCCAAGTTTCCCTGATTTAGGCTGCTTCCGTTTAGCTCGTTGGTACTCAGGGAATCATTTTTGCCTTCTTTTACTTTGGCTACTTAGGACATTTCGGTTTATACCCATCTACATTTCAGTTGATACCCATCTCTCACATCTTGAAGATTATCAATGGGTGAGAGAGAGAGAGAGAGAGAGAGAGAGAGAGAGAGAGAGAGAGAGAGAGCTATATGGAGAGGTGCTTTAGTGAAGTAAGGCTTCTGATCATGTTTGTCACAAGAAATAAAGGAAAGAGTCCTAGCCATTAGGTGTACTTACCAGGAGATGTGTTTGTTTCTATATTTAGAAATTGCTTAGACAATGAACTACAAGCTTAAGAGTAGTCATGGAATATGTTTTTGGAAATTATAGGGGAGAGCCTAGGTAGGAAAATTTATTATTGCGTCCAATAATAAATGTTTGCATGTGAAGAAACTTTTGATAGCATGAGAAAAAGGTCTCACTACCTAGCTTTAACATGGACAGTTTATATAGTACTGCTGAGTGTTGTGACGAATAAATCATTCACCTACGTGAAACAAATTATTAATCAAGCAACATCAGGATGACATTCTATGACTGTTTTTTCGAGTGCAGTTACGTATTCGACTATTAGCTTAGGAGTAAATAGTCAAAATTTAGATTAAATTTTAATTGATCATATGATATATTTAAGGAAATTATAGTGAAATGACTGTTTTTAGTGGTTTTAACATTTGGTCCAAAATAATTATATTTACAAATATGACCGAATTTAAAAAACTTCTTTTCTCTACCTTTGTCTCTGCCTCTCTCCCACTCTCTCCATTCTTCGCTATCACCCTCCTTTCCTCTATCTCTGTCTCTCGCACGCTCTTTCTATTTCTCTTTGTATCACGGTCCTTCCCTCTTTCTCTGTCTCTCTCGCACTCTCTCTCTCTCTTTCTCTCTATCACCCTCCTTCTTATGGCACAGATGAGCAAAGAGAATGAGTTGCGATTAAGAAATTAGAGGTTGTGATTCACAAATTAGAGGTTGTGTTTAGGGGTTTCAATTCAGAGATAAGGGTTGCTTTACGGGTTGTGATTCACTCTAGTTGTCTTTTTGTAATTAGGGCTTGCGATTTAAAAACCTCTCTCTAAAATGTACATGGTATATTAAAATATATTGTAGTATATTTGTACATAAATTTTTTACAGTTTAAAAAAATGACCATTTTGCAATGTAATTTTTTCTGATCATTCTCTTACTTATGTTTAAAAAATGAACTACTTCCCTAAATGAGTCAGTAACTTATTTTAAGTTATAAATGACAAAAGCGATGAAACATCAACTTATGGAATATCGAAATTGATAGCACACGTGGTCAATTAAACTTGTCAAAATCTGGATGAGTCTGTAATTGATAATTAGAGTACCAAAAATCCTGAATTTCGTTGCATCAAATTTTATTACTGTCGCTAGCTTTTAACAATTTAATTATGATAGGGCAAAATTATTATAAATGACACGGATTTCATTTTTTTCCTTCTTTTTTTAAAGCTGTAATTTGTAATTTTTAAATTGTAAAGGTGTATGCCGTATTTTGTCTGACTCAGTATATTGAAATACACATTTTTATTTACTCATATATTAGTCTAAGACTATGTATATGATTTGAAAAATAATTCATAGACTTAAAATGAGAAAAATGATCCAATGACTAAAAAAATAAAAAAGAGCAAAAAGATTAAAAATAAAAAAGTGAATCTCCAAATTTGTTTATAAATAGAGGGGAGACCTTAAGTGAAAGAGGTCATTTTTTTAGAAAGAAAGAGAGGTCTTGAGAGAGAAGGAGATGATATCTTTCTAGAGAGAGTGTGTGTGTGAGAAATAAAAGAGATTTTTCAAGATAGAGAGAAAAAGAGTTTACATTTCTATTCATATATTCATCTTCTCTCATTTTTTTCTTAAGATAAATTAAAATTTCTTACATATTTAGCTAATAATATATTTTGTTCATCATCTCTTATCCATACTCATTTAGTGTATACTATTTGTTTCCTTCTCCATATATAAGTGTTTTTCCTCCTTGTTCATCTTTTACTATTAATATTGAGTTTTATTTTAATGCATTGATGATTTTTTTACAAATTTGATAATGTGATATCTTTCTTATCAACTCAATCAATGAGAATGCGAATAAAGTCTTTGACGGATGCAAATTTACTCAATGTGAATCAACCTTTTAATGAGTTGAAAGTGTACATTTGTTGCACAAATTCCCTATGATAATTTCTCATACATAAAAATACATAAAATAGAGAGTTAAATATCTATATAAAGATTTTGCAAATAGTTAAGCTTTAATTTTTTTTAATATTCTCACAAGTTTTTTCATTTTTTAGATCTTGTTGCTATTTTAGATTAACTTGTCTGAACTAATTATCATCCGTGATTATTCATTTTCTATTTGATTAACAATGATGGAAGAAAGGAAATAAAGATAATTAGTAAACTAGGTAGTCTAAAATTAAAAGAATATATTTATATCTTAAAAAATTATCTTTTTTATTTTAAATTTCTATTCATCATTTTTGTGACACTTGTTTGAGTTACTATTCATTATCATTCCTTTGTTATTTGATTAACAATGAAGGAAGAAATGAAATAATGGTAGTTAGTGAACTAAGTAGTCCAAAATAGAAAATGAGTATATTTATATCTCAAAATAATATTCTATTTTGAAATTGTATTCATCGTTTTGTCGTGACGTTCAGTTTAGTTAGTTACCGTCCCTAATTTTTCTTTACTATTTAAATAAAAATAACTAAAGAAAAGGAAAAAGGGTAACTAGTAGACTATTTAGTCAAAAATGATGTACTTATATACCAACAATGTATTTTAATACTTATACATATATACATGTACATATATACATATATCCACATATATTATTTTATGAAATTGAACATTCACATAGTTTAATTTTATTTATATACAAAGAATTTAATATTGATTTATTAAGTTTATTATAATTATATTATAAATATATAAAAAGGAGAGAAAGAAGATAACTCCCTGTTGAGAACAGAGAGTGGCTAGAGGACTTGCCATGGACAAGGCTGTGGCTTGTAGCCTTGTCCGCCGTCCCCCCAAATTTTTTTCTTTTCTTTCTTTTTCTACACTTTTTCATTTTAAGTTTGTTTTCTTCCTTTCTTTTATTAACACACGTTAAATAGACATGTTAAATCCTATGTTTATTCCAATTCACTTTTTTACTACACATATTTTATTCTTCTTTTACTTTTCTTTCCACCTTTTTTTCTTTATAATTGTTGTTCTTCTTATTTCTTATTTATTTATGTATCATTGTCATATTGACATGCTTATAATGTGATTTTTGTCTCATTCACTTATCATTAGAGGTAATATTCATATATGTGTAGATTAGTTACAATCTTAACAACTAGATTTAAATTTTATTATTTAGTTTTCAATAAAAATCCCGATGACGGATTTTGAGATTTTTGGGATACCAAACTTCTTGAACTACTGAGGTGGGGAGTTATTCTTAAAATACCGAGAATAACTCCAATAATGTTTTGATAAAAAAAATAAAAAATGAAAAATAATTTTCCAATGGTCTTTGTACCATCCATTAAAGGCCATTTATTTTGTTTATTTTTATGATGTAAAATGTACCAAATGGGACATTCAAAAATGAATTTCTCAAACATTGTTTTTAAAATATAATTTAGATAGCATTTAAATAAATTTTTGTAACCATTTTAATAATAGGTGTTGTGGAGTACTAATACCTTCCGCACATAGAAATGACTCTCCGAACTATTTTGAGTTTTCATAGACAAAAAATTGTGTTTAAAAATTGGGTGACCGATTACATCCTAAAATGATTGGTGGTGATTTAAAATTTCTTTTCTTTTCCAAAAAAATAATTTTTTCAATCGCCGCTTGGAGTCGCCTGCACGTTGTGACAGCTTGGCGACTCCACTGGGAACGTAATCAGTCTAACCATGTTTAGATCGATAGAGAGTCAAGCTAAATTTTTATCATATGCTATCATAATGTGTGGTTCTTTTTTGTTTATTTGATTCTTTGTTTTTCTTATTCATGCTTGTAGTTGTATATAGTTTGTTATTTTTTATACGATGTATATTTCTTTACATAATTTTTAATTTCACACACATGTTCTAGCCATATACCCAGGCTTTTTTTAGGATTAGCAAGAATTAATAGTGGAATGCTTTCATGAAATTACAATTCTCGTGCCAGCTTATGAAAGTTCTCACTCAGGCCGACCCTTTCGGGATACTATTTTGGGGCCCTGTTACTCTGTTTGGATAATAGTGTGGATAACATGAGAGCCTATTAAGAGATTTGATAGCCCAACCACACATGCATTTGATTTTTAGAGCCCATCCCATGATCAATGTTTGATAGAAATAGAGATTCTGCTTAAATATGGTATCATGATTAACTTTATCTTACACTACTTAAACATTTCTTTTCTTCCCCATTATTTCACTTCTGACCTTTTCTTTCTTTTTTACATTCATGCATCATGCTACGTAATAGGGATTGTAAGGAAGATCAAGTTACAATAGCCTAATAGTCAGAGGAAACACAGAAATGAAAAGGAGATTGTCTGACAATGAGGATGTCATTCTTTTACCATCAATCATTAAGATAGAGTTCTCGCACTTTGAGTTGGAGAGGTTGAAGAAGATATGAGAGGATTTTTCACTAGAGCAAAAAAATTTGTTTGTTGGCAAATATGATTACATCGCTTATCTTCTGTATATTACAGTCAACACTCCCATTCTGGAGGCTTCATTGGATTTCTGGGACCCTCTGTACATATGTTTACCTTTGGAACAATTGATCTTACTCCTACAATTGAAGAATATTAAGCCCTACTGAATGTCTCGCTGCAAAACATAGGCAATGTTTATAATTACGATAAAACGCTCACGTTGAAGAGAGCTTTATCTAAGCTCTTGGGTACTGTACGTCCGTGCATCTGAGATTGAGAAATTGCTAAAAATTAAAGGGGGAATGAGTGTGTGCCGCTGGATTACCTCCTAGATCTCATCCAAAATGTCTTGAAGGAAGATAAAGGTATGGCTATTTATGTCTGTGTATTTATGGCACCATATTGTTTCCAAAGTCCCAAGGTTATGTGGATGATAAAGTGATAAAAATGTTCCTTCAAGTTGAAAATGGTGTTAACCCTGTTATCTCAATTCTCACTGACTTTTCGCTTCTTAAATTACATCTGAGTGCTTGGAAAATGGAAGTTCATCGGCTTTCCATCTATTTTGTGTATTTGGATTCTTAGCCTTCTAAGATGTCCACCAGATTTCAAATATCCCCAAGTTAAGTTTTCAAATCCATGGATAAAGACAAGAATCCCCATTACCGAATCTAGAATGGCCAAATGGAATCCGCAATTTCCCATAAAGGCGCGTAGCTCTCGCACCTATCAAAGTTGAAAAATGATGATGTTATCTGAAAAGCCCACTGAATGTCGTTGACATCATTGATCTACATATGTGGTGACATTCAATGGGTCTCACTCCCAGGACTATGAGGTTGTACTAGTTATGCTCCGATAATGGTGCTATGTCAATTATACATGAGACAGCTTGTCCCTGCCACACATGCATTGAAGGATATTGAAATCAGTTACGATTATCAAGATATTGAACAAAAACTGCAGTAGTTGATTGAAGCTTGGAAAATAACGAGAATGATGCAAAATGAGAAGAATCACATGAATTACACAAAGGAGTATGAAGCGTGGTTTAAGAGTAGAAGCAAAGTAATTATTGTCTTACTAGTTAAGGATTCACATTCATCTAAATCACCGAAAACTCATCAAGGGATTGTTAAAAGGAGGAGCAGATGAGTTATATGAGGAGTATAAAAAGATTTTAGCACTCTTGGAAGAATACAGACGACTAACAGTCGAGGTGAATTTGTCTGACAAACATAGGATCGAAGTCGAAACTAACTCATAGGTTTGGGAAATAAGGTTGAGGACCACGAATATCATAAGCAGAAAAACTCAGAGTTGGGAATGGACAATCGCAAACTGAACAATAAAATTAGAAAGATGACAGAAGACAATGATAATTTGTGAGGGGTTATCTACAAATAGGAGGATCAAATCATGAAACTAGAAAGAAAGAAAATATAAGCTTGTACAAGAGGTTTTAGAAGAGGTGAAGGGGACTGTCGATAAGAAAAATGCATACATCATTGAATTAGAAGAACAATAAGACTTATTATGACGAATCGCTAATAATTTACAAATTGATTTAGACAGTCAGAAAGTTAGGAAGACCACGTCAACAAATGATTGTGAAAAAACTATTGAAAGTCACCGCAAGCCTCAAGCACCAAGTTAGAGCTTATCAGAATGTGGCAGAGGAATTGGCAATAAACAATGATGCTAATGCCAATGCACTAAGATATGATTACCAATTGTTGCAACAAGAGTACGACTCTATTCGACAACGATCTGAGCAGGATGTGGACTGGCTGAAAGACATATGAGAGCAAGCAATTTTACAGAAGAAGAATCATTTTGTAAGAGAAGTGTTTTTCCCATCCATCTTAATGGGGATAACTTATCTACGTTTTTGGATGAAATCAACCGAGATTTGGTCGTTTTGGTCATTTTGTCTAAACTCATATTGCAAAGTAATGTAATTGACTTCTACGTACTTGAATGTAGTGGATGACTCTATTAATTGAATATTTTAGAACTTTCACTTTGCGCAGTATCATTTCTCATGCATAAAGTTACTTTCATTATTATTATTTCTTATTTTTCATTAGTAAAATCTACTATCTCATTGTTTTATTTTTATTTATTTTATGAAATTTTTTCAAATATAGCTCGTTAACTCCAACATCCCTATCGAACGCAAGCTCAAGTAAGGGTCATGGACAAGCAAGAAAGAGAGCAATCTCGAGAGGAAATGAAAGAAGAAATCAGGGAGCTAAAAGAGCAAATGATCAGAGTCCTAGAACTCATCGCCGCCAATAAGGGAAAAGCCTATTTTTATTAATCTGCAAGGGGGTCAATTATTATAAAATAAACTGCCAAACGATACTCCACCGTACCCTCATGGGTTCACTCTAACCTATCAACGTCATCATACTGACCAATTTCAACATGCTTCACTACCAATAAATATCAAGCACTATCCATTTCCTAATGTTCAAGAAATGATAAAGACTAGGAAAATTGAGTACAACCCATCCACAATGGCATCTGGCCACAACCAAGCTTTTGCTCTACAAGGTGAACTCGCTAATGAGCCAATCATCATACCCGATGTTGATGACCCAAAAGTACAGAGGCATGTTACCAAACCAAGCAAAGACCCACTGTCGAAAGATAAGTTGGACTTTCTAAAGGAGAGATTAGGCACCATTGAAGGGTCAGATGTATCATTGATGCCACCCAATTATGTTTGGTCCCGGATGTAAACATCCTACACAAATTCAAACTACATGAGTTTGAAAAATATGATGGTAGTACATGCCCGAGAAGTCACTTATTATGTACTACAGAAAGATGACTGCTTGTGCAAATGATGATAAGTTGATGATTCATTTATTTCAAGATAGCTTCATGGGGTGGCATCTCACTGGTATAGCCAATCAAAAAAGCAACATATTCAGAGGTGGAAAGATTTAGTTGATGCTTTCTTAGGACAATACAAGTACAACATAGACATAACTCCTGATCGTCTAGATCTATAAAGGATAGAGAAAAATACTACTGAAGGCTTTAAAGAATATGCACAAAGGTGGAGGGAATTAGCTGCTCAGGTACACCCCCTTTATTAGAAAAGGAGATGGCTGCAATGTTTATTAACACCTTAAGATCTTCATTCTATGATATGATGATTAGAAACGATTCAAATAACTTCTCTAACATTATAGTGATTGGTGAAAGGATCGAATATGGGGTAAAGAATGGAGAATTTCGGAAGTCATATCAGATACATCATCCATAAAAAAGGGCCACCATTGAAGTGAAAAGAAGGGGATGTATAGACGATCAATTTTAGGTACTCATCACAAGCTGCGACCCGGAGCTGGTATTTTCAAAGTATACTAAATGGCCTAAATTTGTGAGGTCATATATGACAAATACCTCACAAATTCCGTACAATTATCACCCTCAAAATTCAACATTTCAAAACAACCTAAGACCCAGTTTCAAACCACCGATTCACCAGTAAAATGTTGGTCAGGCTACTCAGCCTCTGGGAGAAATAGAAATAATCTACATTTGTCAAATATGATCCAATCCCCATGTCATATATGGAACTCCTACCATAATTGATATAGAATAATCAATTGGTGTCGATTCTTTATGATCCTCTTCAGCCACCATACCTAAGGTGGTATGATCCGACTGCTCGATGTGATTATCATGCTGGGGTAGTGGAACATTCGACGGAGAATTGCACGACATTAAAGGGTAGAGTACAAGCATTGATCGAGACTGGATGGTTGAATTTAAAAGCCTAATGGGCACCCATATATCAATTCCAACCCTCTACCAAATCATGAGAATCTTGTCGTAAACGCAATTGAGGAATCTTTTTTATATGAAAAGAAGTATGTGGTAGATGTGAGCATGTCAATGAAAATACTTTTTCATCTTCTTTCTAAAGTAGGGTACATCTACCCAGCACGCTTAGAGGATGAAGGCATTTCTAATAAGCATATGCATGACTTTGATTGCTTGTTTCATAAGAATGTGACAGGGCATACAATTAAGGAATGTGATGATTTTAAAATGGAGGTGCAAATGTTGTTGGATGCAAAGATACTTATAATAAGTCATAAAGGAGAAAGGGAATACCATGAAGATGAATTTTTAGTCGTCATGATAACTAACGAATCGTCTGAAGTAAATGTTGAAATATCATCCTATATCTCAATACCTCTCACAATATATTATGAGGAAAATTCAACTCGCACCACTACATCTTATGCTCCGAAGCCAATCACCATCCAAATACCGGGTGCATTTTCTTATAAAGATTCAAGAGCAGTACCATGAAGGTATGGAAATGAGGTTATTGCAAGTGGTAACGATAAATCTCAAGCGTTATATCCATCATACCTCGATCTCCCCATAACTACTATTTCGGGAGTAGGTAGGATGACGAGGAGTGGTAGATTCTACACGTTAGATGTTTTGAAAATGGATGATAGACCCAGAAGTAATGAGAGGTACATAGAAAGAAAGAGTAGTGTCTGAAGAAGAAGTATGTGAATTTTTGAAGCTCATCAAGCAAAGCGAGTATAAGGTGATAAAACAACTTAACCGCTTACTTGCTTCCATATCCTTACTGTCACTTTTTCTTAATTCTGAATCACATCGTCAAGCATTATTGAAGGTTTTGAATAAGGCATATGTCCGCCATGACATTATGGTAGAAATCCCTACCGATGATACTTTCTCTACATATATCTGTGAAATGTAAGGAATATGTTTTTTGTAAAAGTATTGATTAATAAAGACTCGTCTCTAAATGTAATGCCAAGATCCACACTAGCAAAGCTCTCTATGGACGCGACACATATGCGGCCGAACATGATGATAGTAAGAGCATTCAACAGTGCCCGAAGAGTGGTAACTGGAGACATAGAGATACAAATTTGAATCGAGCCATGCTTATTCAATAATATTTTTCAAGTGATGGACATAACTCCAGTATATAGTTTTCATTTAGGTCGACCATGGATTCACTCTATCAAAGTCACCATAAGCCTCAAGCACCAAGTTAGAGCTTATCAGAATGTGGCAGAGGATTTGACAATCTCATAATGCAAATCAACTCTTATCAACAGTATACGATCAACTCTAAATATAGTATACAATCTCAGAATGCAAATCAACTCTAATCAATACAGATTTTATACCAGAATAATCAGATTTTATACCATTATGTAAAACCCTAAACCAGAAAAGGAAAACAGTATGTAAAACCCTAATAGTATATAATCTCATAATGCAAATCAACTCTAATCAAAATAGATTTATACTATAATACAATCAAATTTTATACCAGTATGTAAAAACCTAAACCAGAAAAAGGAAAACAATATGTAAAACCCTAAAGAAGAATGCAAAACCATATACCAACATGCAAATAAAAACTTCAAACTCTAAACCAGACTACACTTCCCCAAACAAATCAGTAAAAAATTAGGGACCGCTCTTCTGAAAATAGTATAAAAATAGTGGTCCCTAATGCTTTTGTTAAAAATAATCTTTAAAAAAGTTTGTTGTTTTCTAAAATCTTCGAGCATAGAAAGAGAGAAACAAAACTCACCTTCACTGATTTGTCTTCGAGCTTCAAAACCTTCAATGTCTCGTCCTATACCATCGAAATCTATACTTCCTCTTGTGCGCACCATCGAAGAAGACATTGAAAGAAGAAATCGAAAGTACAGTGAAAGTCTTCCAAAATGCAAGTGACAACGAGGGGTGCCTTCGCATGAGATAAAGAGTGAAGTCTTCGAAGAAGACCCTTTGCAAATGACAGTGTACACGAAGGGTATCTTCTCCCTACCAAAAATGGGTTGGCGGGGAGAAGCCATCGATGACTTACACGTGACAATGAGGTGTTAAATTACCTCATTGTCCATTAAAAGGGTCACGTGTATACCATTGTCCATTGAACGGAAGTCACTGTAGAGGGTATTGGTAAAACAAAATAAAAAGTTAGGGGGCATTGCTATAAACTTTTGAAGGTGAGGGTGCAACGTGTTATAGGTGTAGAAGGTTATGGGGTCTAGAGTAATTAACCCTACAATTTAAGGAGGTGTGTTTACCGTAGTTAGTTAATTCGGGGACGGCAAAAATACGGAGTATTATTCGGCATGTATAATTCGAGAATTTAACGGTCAAACATTCGGCTAAAATTCGGTCAATAATACGTTATGCGTAAAAATTCGGATACGAGTTTTAAACGAGTATCATTCGTTTTTTTTTTTAAAATTCGGTACTAAAAATACGGCTTTAAAATTTATAAATAAATATTAATATAACAATATATTATGAATATGACAAAAAATATCATTCTACAAATTTCTTAGACATTTTCATAAACTAAAATATATTGATCAATTAATAGTATTCTATTCATACAAAATATAGTCATTAATTTAAAATATTCAATCCATAAAAACTAATTGAATTAATAAAAACTATCAAATAATGAGATTGTCGGGTGGTAAAGTTTCATCAAAACAAGATTCGTTTAGGGTACGAAGAAGTAGCTCAGACCAGTTACACAAGCTCATGTCATCTAAAGCAAATGATTCTTCTTTAAAAAAAATATTCCGGTTCTTCTTCAAATCAACGCAAAGATCTCTAATGAGATTTTTCAATTATCTTGAGATTTTTGCACTTCAGATTATGGTTATTTTTTGGTCAATTTAATTTAGAAACGAGCCCATATTCAATATTCACAAGCATTGTTTGTGTAGTGGGATCAACGTGAGATCAATATGTTGGATAATGGATGACAACTTATGATTTATATAAGCTTTGGTAATTTTGAATTGCTTCCACTTTTAAGGCAATTTAATTACCAAGGTAAATTAGAACTACCTACAAATTAGAATTGCTACATAATTTAAAGATTACTCCAAAGAAACATGATTATTTAATTATGAGATAATCACAATAGGATTGCAATCCTCGATAAGACCTACCAAACAACCCCTTCGAATGACAAATCAAGATGACCGAGGTGGTTTAAGTTGTGCACTAATTCCTCAGGTAATAGGTATGAGTAAACACCCTAGTTAGTTAATACACGTTTAATACATGTATTTTTGGCGTTTTCCATTTTTTGGTGTTTTCCGCTTTTTACTGAAAGATACAGAATAATAAGTATTTTTTGGCTTCAACCGTATAATACACGTTTCATATGGAAATCGTATTAAACGCCTATACTAAAATGGCGACAACACCAATGTCAGCCTCCTTTATTTACTTATTTACACCATTGTCAGAGTTGATTACGATAGGATTCAGCACAAAAAAGAGTATCAGAATTCCAATAGCGCTGCTCAACTCGACTAGAAGATCTCCTAACCAAAACTTCATCCTTCCTGAACATAGCATCCCAGAAACTATTAAAAGCAGCAGAAACAGATCTGATGGTAGCTACAGAATCAGCCATATTTCCTTCAAATATTAAAAAATAGCAAGTTACTATGAAGAATGGGTAGAATAAATACAGAACTGTACTTGATGAGTTTGCTCTCTATTTCATATAAATCAAGAAGCAGCATTACACAACAATATATATAGTCCTCTTTTGTTTATTTCTTGTTTTTCCTGTACATGCAAATGAAATAATCTGCGTTTATCTGTATAATAATATACAAAGCCATAAGATCACAAGCCATTTCACAAAGAATCTACAGCATAATCGAGGAGATTGGCTTACTTATGTGGTCCTACGGACATGGTACTATTTGTATACTGTAGTACACTACTGCAGCATCTTCTTGAGATGGTTGTCCGGATTGAGCCAGCCCTTATATGCTGTCTAAGAAATTTGTTTCCCTGCTTAATCTATCTTAAGAGAGAATTATGTTCAACTACCCATTACCAATCATATATAACAAGTCTGTGAGGAGCTTTTCTTAGTACATATATGATAGCAGTCGTGCACTTACTGTGATGTCATTTCTGGAATCACAATATAAAGAACATACAGTACCTAAACAAGTTTGATCAAATCTAGATGAAATTAGACATTCTGTAAGATTTCATATCCAACCAAGAAAGTTGACCATTTGTTATCTTATTACTACTAAAAAACAAGTAATAGTGTCATAGCAAGTTTTTAGAAGCGCGATGCCAATCAGCCGCCCTCCGTAGATATTCAAGGATTGATAGAATAACTATGCAATCACCCACAAGACTATATAGAGAGTCCATGGCATTTTCTACTAGTATTTAATGTGGAAGAAAACGCAATACATGGGAACAGAGAAAGACGACACCAATGGTATATTATTATCTTCCATTCACATGAAAAATAACTATTGGATTATCTTATAATTGTAGTCCTTACAGGTATAATACTACAGCTTGTAAATGGAGCTTAATTCAAATCGTCAGATCTTGAATTCTTATACACTAATATAGAAACATAAAAATTGATTATATCACGACAACTATATGATGTCCAAGTTCTTACTTTTTAACAGAACAAGAACAAGAAGATGAGTGATCAAAGCTAGTGTTATTTAAGTGTAACCACAGTAAACATACATTCCAGCCACAGGTTACCAATCAGATAGAGAAGAAATCCATTTCGGTAATTCATGCTTAAAAGTTAAGACATAATATATACCAATTTGAAAATTTCCCATCCAGAGATATGATCCATAATGAAAACTGTAAGAACAATGCTAACACAATACAACATGTGGCAATCAGAATTCAAATATGGTAAATTTTAATCTATCACCTTAACAAAAAGAAGATGCGAAAGAAAAAATTGTTATGTCATTACCATTCTACATATAATGGCTCTTCTTAGAAAAATATAATATTTGACATAAATTATTTGTATAAGTCACAAGAGAAGATACTCAAATGATACCATGATATACTCAGCAAAGCATTTTATGGCAAATAATATAACTATGAGCCGCGGACCTCGATATTTTCTGTAAAAAAAGGCAGGGGAAGGATGAATGAAATAAAGTCTCGTAACAACATGCTTGATAGTTGAAGCTGAAATTGAGTTCACAAAGAGTAGTAACTGCTAACTTGAAGCAGATGTGAATAAGAACAGCTTCAATTCAAATAACACCAATATCAATCCTAGTTTTCCAATATTCTAGCTCAAAGCATAATCAAGCCGCAATCATCGCAGACCACAACACAATTGCTAATTAGCATGATATGATCGATTCTAAAGATTAATTCATAACGAAATCAGTTGAAATTTAGAAATATAACTTCTGCTAGCCTAAATTTACTTATTAGCCAACTAGCTTATCAAAGAAGTAGTACACAGAGTCTAATGCACAAGACACGCATAGATAAGAATATAAAACCTAAACGATAAAGTACACAAAAAAACAATGAACGACAATAAACTTAGTAAAACTAAGATCAATCCACAATTAATGGCAACGAAGGTAATCGAATACCGATCATAACACAAAAAAAGGAAGAAGATATGAAAGGCTACCTCAAATTCTAGTTTCATGGAGATTGAACAACAACGAATCTTTTAGGTAAAAGTAAAACCTGGATGCGTATACCTTCCAGTTCGACCCTCTTGCCACATTGTCATCTACAGAAAAAATCCCCATTAATCGTCCGACACTTCAGTTCTTATTATTTTAAAAAAAAGATTTGTTTGCATGACTATATCTCTAACAAACTGAATTTGCAGAATTATACTCAATCATTGCATGCCATAACCCCTAACCCTTCGTGCCATGGCCCACACCTCACATTCTCTCTTCATCTCTCCCGTGCCCTCTTCTCTCTTCTCTCTTCTTTCTTCATCTCTCTCGTGGATTTCTACACGAAGAAGGCTCCGTCGATTTCTGCCGGAGCTTCTGTCCCATTCGCCGTCACTCACCACTGTGCAAAACCTAAATCTTCTGTCATGGGTCTTTGTAAAAATGCCTGAAGAAGACGACGAACTCCACCACTAGGTTTTGTTTCTGCCGTGAGTCTGTGGGTTTCTCCCGTGGATCTCTTAAAATCATTCCACCACTGGGTTTTGTTTTTGCTGTAAAAATGCTCGAAGAAGAAAACAACGAACGCCACCATTGAAGGCTTCGTGGGTTTCTGCCGTGGTTTTTTGTGCAGAAAGCTTGTGGGCCGTCGATTTCCCTAATTCTCCTGGTTATTGGTTATGATTTGTCGTCAATCGCTAGTTCTGTTATCGTGGGTTTTCTAGTTCTAATTATTCAGATGTTTCTACTGTTATCGTGGTTTGGATGTTTCTAGCGGCATGATGAATCTGAAATTTGGGGGCTGGCACTGATGCTTCTTTGTATGGTGAATCTGATTTGTTTTGGGGTTTGTATGTGAACACCGTCTCATCCATTGCTAATTGCATCATCTTGGATATTCTTACTATGAAATTTTTTTGCATCATCCTTTGAATAGAAAATTTTTTCTTGCTCTAACTTGAACGTATGGGAGAATTCACTCTGTTTGTAAATTCCTTACTCGGGTTTCCAATGCACGGATTGCCTGTGGGGCAATGGTGTGAGTTAGCGAGTGTGGTTTGGATTATTAGCTATGGAAGGATTGCCTAGAACATGGATTAGCTATAGAGTGAAATGCTTGCTATGGTATATATTGTTGGCTACGATTGGTAGACGATCATCTTGTAGGTTACACGATGAGTATACGGGTATCTTGTAGTCGTTATATAGATTACACGATGGATACGCGAGCATCATGCACCCATCATGTAGACTACACGATGGGTACACACGAACCGTGTAGCTATCATGTAGACTACACGATGGATACATGGGTATCGTGTAACCTACACGATGTGTACACGACCATCTTTTAGGCTACATGATGAGTACACGGGCATCTTGTAGCTATCTTATAGACTACACGATCATCATGTAGTCATCCTGTAGACTATATGATAGGTACACGGATATCGTGTAGCCATCATGTAGACTCGTGTACACATATATAAGTTATAATATTTTTTTAATTTTATTATTAATCTCATGTACCCACCGTGTCGTCTACATGATGGGTACACGATGGTCGTGTACCCATCGTGTAGTCTGCAAGATGGATACATGATGGGTACTCATCATGCAGACTACACGGCGGGTACATGGTCATCGCATACCCATCATGCAGACTATGCGATGTGTACATAGACGCCGTGTATCATTTCTCTCTCGATGTCCTCTCTCTGTTCTCTCTCAAAATTAACAAAATCCACAAAAAATTACAAACCTACAAAAATTAACAAAAAATTAATAAATGTTAACAAAACTCATAAAAATTTATAAAACTCATTAAAATTAATAAAACTTATTCTCACTCTATAGTTTATCTCTCTGGTACTGTCTTTTTCTACCATTTTTTGGGAAAATAAGGAGAGAGAAATGAAGATGGAAGATGAAGAAAGAGTGTGAGTTAGAGGTTTGGTAAGAAGGGTAATGAGGGAAAAGAAAAGAGAAAAAGTGTAAGTGCAAAAAACCCTTTTAAAAAATCATAAAATATATTTTTGTTTAAAATTTAAAAGGATGAAATTAAAGATAAACTAAATTTAAAACAATGAGATTAAAAATAACTATATCACTTAATAGTAGGATAGAGTTAAATAACTCATTAAAATAGAGATTTTTTAGTCAAAACAATAAAATAGAGATAATCACAATTTCTATCAATTATGGCGGGAGATTTGTATTTAAATATTCCTAACCTCTCCGTAAATCACAACCCATAAACATATATATATTTGCTTTTGAAAGAATAAAACAATTTTTATTTGAGAGATAACATACGTTGCATTTTAAAACAGAAGGCGAAAATTAAATGAAAATATTTCTTTCAACACTCCCGCCCAACTACTAAAAATTAAAAATTAAAAATTAAAACAAAAAAGATTTGCTTAATGCTTTAAGCTCTTCGTTCCCACTTGTTTATCTGTATTAAAAGCTGGACATTGACATTACCCTCTATTTCGTTCCCCTTCTCTATTCTCTCTCTCTCTCTCTCTCTCTCTCTCTCTCTCTCTCTCTCTCTCTCTGTCTTTCTCTTCGTAATACTTCATTTACCGTTATATTTGAAATTTATGAACGTTGAATCAAATCATTCTCAACTCAAACAAAGGCCCTCTAGAAAATTGAAGAAATCAAACAAAGAGATTGATATCAAATGTAAAATGGGTACAATCCGTGAAGTATGGTCTCATAATCTCGAAGAAGAACTCATAAATTTCGATCGAATGCTTCAAGGTTTCAACGTAATCGCATTCGACACTGAGTTTCCGGGATTCATTCGAAATACTCCGAGAGAAGCCACTGAGTCGGTGCGATTCGACGATCTTCGGTTCAACGTGAACCAGACGAAGCTGATTCAACTCGGCATCACTCTCTCCGATGGTCATGCCAACATTGGCGGAACATGGGAATTTAATTTCAGAGACTTTCGTGAAGAAGAAGACGTCCATGTGGGTGTGTCGATATTCCTGTTGAAGAAGAACGGCATAAATTTTGAGAAATTGGCAAGCGAAGGGATTCCGATAGTTGATTTCGCCCCGAAACTTTTGGGGATTTTACGATCGCATTCCAATGTGAGATGGGTAACGTTTCACGGGTTATATGATACTGCATATCTTTTGAAACTTCTGACAAACAGAGAAATTCCCAACTCTGTGGATGAATTTGTTGGAATGGCTGCGGAAATTTTCGGTTCTGTTAGCGATGTTAAGTACATGGCTAGATACTGTGAAGGTCTACTTGGGGGAGAACTAGGACTTGAAAGATTGGCTAAAATACTCAAAGTTGATCGCATTGGCAGTTCTCATCAAGCGGGCTCTGATAGTTTGTTGACTGCTGAATTATTTGGGAAAATCATACATCGATTTCAGTTATCTCCTGAGCTTTTCCATGGTT
Source organism: Datisca glomerata (assembly GCA_003255025.1). Lineage (NCBI taxonomy): Eukaryota > Viridiplantae > Streptophyta > Magnoliopsida > Cucurbitales > Datiscaceae > Datisca > Datisca glomerata. Next base: position 129,601 of record QANY01012259.1, read on the forward strand.
TTCTCTATGGGCTTAGTTTCAGAATTTTAAGAGCGGGAGGCGTCCTGTTTCCACCGCCACCTCCGCTGCTGCTACAAAGGTGCCAACCTTTGGTTCCTGGCTTACTGCCAACATTTTGGTTGCAAGGACCACCGCCGTCGCCGTTCCTATATCATTTTCACCACTCTTTCCTCGCAGTACCCAGTTACCATTTTCCCCCTTATGATCTGAAGCACTAGGAGGATTGACATGTAAATTCAGACTTTCACATTCATTTTTTCCAATTCCATATTTTCTTTAGAAACTATCAATTTATTAATTGGAATTGTAATTAGCATCAAAGCCGTGCATGCATCAAGAGTATCTCACTCAACTATTGTACTTAATGACATAATTATCTTTCTTTTAATTCAATACTGCTAGTCTGCTCCTTTATCTTTTGCTTTACTTAATTTCTTATTCAAATTGCAAATCATCCGCTTTAAACTTAACTCCGTCTAAATCAACTACGGTGTATGTGCTAAAAAATCTACTTCCAATTTTCTGTTGACAAAAAAGAAGTTTTCTTTTGGGGGCAAAAATGACAGTTTGAAATGTATGTTCGAAAAAATGGCCAGGATTTCGAAAACAAGAAATTGAGTCCAAAACAACTTTGAGAAAGGAGAAAGTATTTCATATCATCAATTGTTGTGTTTAAAAATATAATATTTTATTTAGATTTGGAGTAGAGAAAATAAATAAATTCTTGAAACTTGTAAAAAATGTACATTTATCATTAAATGATATGAATGAGTACTGAATATTCGATATTTCATAAGTATTAAAAAAATTCCCTTGTGAAGAGTCCATCATTCTGAGAAAATGTGTAGCTGAGATAGAGAACTAGAGGGACTAGGAGACACCGAATAAGAAAGTGTGGATTGGGGAAGAAGAAAATACATATACGTATTTTTTTGCTAAAGTTACATTATAAATTTTAGAGGAATGAGAGAATATGACTCGAACCCATAATCTCACTGATATGAGTGTGCGAGTTTAACCAACTGCACCAACTCAACTCGTCAAATACGTACGCATGTTAGAGGAAGAATAAGAAGGTTAACTTTTATGTTTATATCCTATTATATCTTTTAATCGCATTTGTGTATAAATGTTAGACCGATAATATTCTTTGATATTCATACTAAATTTCACATTCTTTATTTATCGCATTCTAATTTATATATGACCTTAAAGATGTTTTTTTAGCTTACACTTACTATGTTGATAAAATAAATTTATACATCTATCATGGCTTCCCATCAAAAAGTTTTACCACCATCCTCTCATATTATCGTCTATGATCAGGTTGACTCTATTCAATTTGAGCAATTCTTTTTCTTATTTTTTAATTTTTTTAATTTTTGAACTTATTAAAATTATAAGAGTGACCACACCGAAATCTTTAGTTTTAATCTTTTTTTATTTCAGTTTTAATCCTGATTGATTTTTTATATTTAATATATTTACTTAAAATTCATAATCAAGTTTCTAGTTTCGCCGTCTTTGACTAGCATGTGCTATAACATAGATGGAACAGAGCCTTGAAAAGGACATGAGATCTAATTTATTTTGTATGATTACGTAACATGTAATTCTTTTCTAAAGAGGCCAGCTAACTAGGGCTACAAACATACTTGTGAACATCAAACCTACAATCATTTATTTGCTAATGGGTTTTCTACTCGTATTGGTTTGGTATCGATGTCGAGTTTGTCACTACTATAAAAAGGGGTTAGATGACGGGTGAAACCCATCATTATAATCATATATTGACGGTTGACCGACTGTCATTTTAGAACTGTCATCTTTAGTCATTTAAAAAAATTGTCATTATAACCAATGACGGGGAATCCTCTTCATCATACGTACTGTGAAAAGTACATAGATGACGTGGAATCCTCATCATCTTAGTTGCCGTCAAAAGAACATAGATGACGGCTGATCCTCGTCATCTTAAGTTACTCCACATAGACTTTAAATGCACATAAGATGGCGGGGATTCCCCGTCATCTAAAGTTCAAGAAATGAAAAAAATAAAAGATTTTTTTTAATTATGTCAGCTTTATAATATTGGTCCGAGATAGTTCGATAATATAAATCATAAAATCTCATATGGTCCAAACTAGAGGTGGCAACCGGGACAGTTAGACCCGCGAAACCGACTGAGCCGATCCGTTAAAATTCGACCGGCCCGGCCCGATCTTGAACAGTACCAGGCCGGTTAAGGCCCACGAGCTAGGTCCGGGCCATCACGGGCCTTGAAGATGGCCCAGCCCGGGCCGGCCCGGATGCTAGGCCCGACCCGTGAATCCACTTTTTTTGTCTAAAAAACTGAACAATTATACATGTAGTAAAGTTTGAACCTTTGATTTCTCCCTTATAAATCACACTATTTACCAATAGACCAAGACAACTTTTGTTAAATATATTGTTTAAAATATATTCTTATTGTCTTTTATCGGAACTTCAAATAATATACTTTTGGGATAAACGTATTTAACTAAATAAAAAATAATATTTTTCATTTAAATGAATAATTTATTCAATACAAATTGGATTCATGAAATTTTTTAAAAATATTGTTTTAATATTCCTAATATTTTTGTTCTGTTAATGAACATGAATTATAAATTAGTTATTAATTATTTATTATAGTTTTAGATTTTACGTGAATATGAATATCACTAGTTTATGAATTTAGTAAATAAAATAATTATTTTACTTATTATTACAAGTTTTTCTATTGAGATTTTAAAGTAAAAAAATAAAATAATTATAAGAAAATAAGATGACTTCCATATACCTTAGTGGTAATATTTACACTTCATCTATTTCCCACCAAGGTTTAACTCTCTCTATCTACATTTTTTAAAATTAAATCACATTAAAGAGAGGGAAATAACCGGGACTGGCCCGTGACTTCAGCAGTTCATTCCGGGCCGCCGTAAATTTCCAGCGGTCCTGCCTGTGAACCGACCGGGCCGAGCATGGCCGGGCAAAACTAGTCAATCAAAAGAACCTTGATCACCCCCAAGCCAAAACTAGTCACTCAAAAGAAAATAATCACCCTTCCAAGCCAAAACTAGTAAAAAAGGTCATCGATTATCCCCCCCCCCCCCAAAGCCAAAACTATCAGTGATCTCAAATGATAAAAAAGAAGAAAAAATAAAGCTTAAATCTCAAAAGAAAAACCATTCCACGTTTCATGGGGGCTATTGTTTCAAGGAATAATCAAAGATAATATAAGTAACTGACTTCTACATTCTCAATGAATAAGAGTAAGTAATCATCACTGCAGCATATTTACATCATAGAGTATTATCAAAGATAATACAAGTAACATATTTATACATTTTCAATGAATAATGGCAAGTAATCATCATTGCAGTATATTTAGATCATAGAGAATTAAAGGCTAGAGAAATGTTAATGCACTATTCAATCATGAACTTTTTCGAGGCCCAGCTTCTAACAACTTTGAAAAATGTCTATAAAGTGAGAATACTAAACACAGCTACAGTTAAGGCAAAGAAAAATGTATGTTAAAGGTTAGAGACAATGTGTAGTTATATTGATACATCACTTCAGTATCATATTTACATTCATCTCCAAAACAAATTTCCTAACCAAAAAATCATTCATCACCTGGACATTATATGTACATTTATCCCCCCAAAAAAATTCTAACTATCACCTAGACATGATATGTACATTCATCCCCAAAACAATTCCTAACCCAAACATCATTTATCACCTGAACATTATATGTATATTCATTCCCAAAAACAATTCTAACCATCACGTGAACATTATATGTACATTCGTCCCCAAAACAATTCCTAACCCAAACATCATTCATCGCCAGGACATTCTATGTACATTCATTCCCAAAATATATTCCTAACTCAAACATCATTCATCGCCTGGACATGTGTACATTCATCTCCAAAAAACATTTCCTAGATAAAGCATCATATGTACAACCATTGATATAACCAAAATAACTATTGTATATTGCATTCATCTCCAACAATATCACCAGCAAAACGCGAACATATTGTGCCCATTGTATTCGCACCACATCGATTTCGCCGTGAGTATATTCATCATTTCCAGAAAACTACATATAATATCAATTAATAATTTAAGTTACTTCTTGTTACAATAGATTATAACCCTCCCCCTCCTCATAACCATCCCCTCAATAATCAAACCAACCTATTATATCCCCCTAAATAAGTAAACCAACCTATTATAACCCCCACCCCCCAAATAAGCAAACCAACCTCTTATAACCATCCCCCCAATAATCAAACCAACCTATTATCCCC
>QANY01012259.1:133967-163661 GCA_003255025.1 Datisca glomerata
AAAAGCAATCCAGCCCTTAGAAGGAGATTAGAAAACTACACAAAAAATTTTGCATTAGCCCTATCTCAATTTTTTTATTATTTCAAGAATGTCACGACGATGATGGTCAGTTATGATCTCTTTCATAAAGTGTGAAATATAGTAACCACACTCGACGTTCCCAGGTTGACGAGGGCACTAAACAAAAAAATAGTTTATAATAATAATAATAATAACAACAAATCTAAAATGGTTTAGATAATATTAAATGTCTTGTACTTACCTTCATTACTTTCTTCCATAGGGGACTCTTTTTCCCATGATTGATCCCCTTCTGAGCATTATAAATTATTATCACCCTACATTTATAAAGATTGATCGACAATGATATGTACATGAGAATATAATCTACTTATATTCTTCTTATCAAATGATTTGCTGGAGAAATATACATAATGGCAACTTACACATTTATAACTTCAAGGCGTCAGAATAGATATCTCTTGACCTCATTGAATCCAATAAGTAAAAATATTTTTGGGAGCATCAATGACATAGAGTACCCAGTGACCACTAGAATAGAAACATGAATACAATTAAAATTTGGACCACTTTTGATTAAGGTAAAATTTATATTCATAGCTACAGACAAAATAAGGTTATTCATAGGTGATTATGGCTATATTAATGTTTTCTTAACATAATTTTTCAATAAGTGATATTACTCTTGAAACATTTTCTACAAGAATAATAGTTTTTTGGTACAAAATCTGTTCATAATGCTTCAAACAAAGAACATTTGCAAACATGGAATTGAAATTTGTCAATGTGGAGCCCATAGCATTCAATAGTGCTTGTACCAAGCTTAAGAAATTGGCTCACGGTATATTCTCAAACAAACCCGACAGGCGAGGTGACTAGGGATTCTTTAATTCATCAAGAAAAATCAAAATTGAACAAAAGAGTAAAACTGACTAAAACTAAAACCAAAATAACCGAAAGACTAAAGTGGATGCAGTTTGGAAAATAATCCAACGAAACCAAAATCAATAGAAGACTAAAACTGATGAAACCCCGAGATCATATCCTTCGATAGAGAGAGAAAACCTACATCGTCGAAGAAGAAATTGTAGAAATAGAGTGAGATGACGTGCGGAAGGAGAAACCATTGCTCGACCACTCGCTAGCTCAGAGTTCAGGATGAAACCTTGCTTGAGCCGTGATGGAAGCTCGTTGTGGAAGTCGAAGCTCGTTGTAAATTCATCGTCGCCAGAAATCGCTCGAAATCGCCGTCGAGAAGACGCTGAAAATGCTACTATTCACGCAGCACTGTTCACGCAAGCTGTTCTTAATGAATTGTTCACCGCCGCTGGCCGTTGCTCACCGCCGTTGCTACCATGTGTTGTCCCTTGCACGGTAGAGTCCTAATCGGATTAGGAAACCTACAAGTTTTGGGAACTCATGGTTTTAGGAAACCTAGAGTTTTTGAAATTCAAATTTTGAAATATGATTTCAAAATCAATTTTAGTCCCTTATTTAATTTTAATTTAATTTGGTAAATTTTTCAACACTTGTATAATTGTCATTTTTTTAAAAATTGTTTTAAGAATAAACCAACTTACTAATTACATGGTAATTTGTTTATCAAAGTAAAAATATGTTGGAAAATTAAATTTTTTAGACTGAAAATTATTTTTAAAAATGAGACTAATATTTTGTAAAGTGTTACAAAATGGTGGGATAACATGGAGATGAACGAGCGAATTGCATACGCCATGAAGACTAGTTCATAAATTAATTTGTAATTTATTTATTATTTTTTATGAGTTGTAATTAGAAATGAGCCAATAGGGAGGTTAAATTTAAATGTATGATTTAATTTTAATGGCTCATCATCATATAACATGTCATATAGATTAGGGATATTCAAACATCAAATTGCCATGTAGCATGTACACGCATCATTGTAGGTTAATTGATAATGGTTATTATTTAATTACAATGTGAAGTTATAATGGTTATGATTTTAAATTGGGATTTAAAATAAATAAAAGATTTATAAATTTTATCACGTTTTCCAAATTAATAAAATTTATCTTTTTTGAAAAAGAACCAAAAATCCATATTTTTCAAGAACTAAGTGGGATGATTGTTTACATTGAAACGTGCCAATGTCTCCAAGGTAAACTTGATCGTGGTGCGAGGAAGGGTTAGAACCGCCTATAGTGGTCCTAACTTGAATATGAGAAACTTTGGAATTGTTGCTTTGAGTCATTGAGTTGCTTTAGAAGTTAAGACTTTTAAAGGGAGGGGTGGGTCAGGGCCGTCCAATAGATGGATTGTTAGTCCATAGCAACCTTTAAGAGTTGATGCGTTGGTTAAACACTTAGACTGAAGCGCATTGAAATCCTTCTATAGGCGCTAGTCAATGGGGCCAAGGTGACAAAAACTATTGGTGATTGGTTCAGCTAGATGTGGAGACATTTGAGCGTTAACCAAACAAGAAGAGTCTCGATGCGATAAGAGATAGTTTGGACTTCATTCCTCAATGAGACAAGCTATCATTTTTTATTGTAACATCATGAAGGAAATATTTTTTTAATGGATTTTAAAATATTTAGTAGTTGCATCATGCATCATACTTTTCTAAACAATTGAGCATTTATTTACACCGCTTTATTTATTCTTTTTAGTAATCATGTCACTACTCCTCTCTCAACTATTCTTAACGCGAACAAATTCAACGGTGAAAATTATGTGGATTGGAAACAAAATTTGATATCGTGCTGATGGTAGAAAAACATAAATTCGCGCTTACTACCCATTATCCTTTGAGCCTATTGTTGAATCGACTCAAGAGAAAATTGAAGCTTATGTTTCTTGGTTGTGTTCTGATGAGATTTTCAGATGTTACATCTTGGCATCTATGAGCAATGTGTTACAACAGAAGCATCATAATTTCATGACCGTCGTTGATATGATATTAAACATCATCGAAATGTTTAGGGATCAAGTTGTCAAGCCAGACAGACAGTTGTGCGTAACTTCATGAGCTGTAAGATGAAACCTAGAACTCCTGTCAGAGAACATGTAATATTGATCATAAGTTATATGAACGAGATGGAGATCATGGGTGCTCAGGTCGATGGCGAGACTCAAGTAGATATGATCCTAGAGACTTTGCCTAGTACCTTTGAGAACTTCAAGTTTAATTATTCGATGAATAAGCTGAACTGCTAACTTCCTGAGCTCATGAAGGAGCTGCAAGCTGCTGAGATCTGTTTTGAAGGGCAAAAGGAAACTTGGAGAGGCTAACTTTACTGATAGTAGGCCTTCCACCTCTAGCTCTAAGAAGAAATAGAGAAGGGGTCCAAGAAAAGTGAAGAAGTAGAAAGACGACTGCCATCACTATGAAGCTGTTGGTCATTGAAAATGCAACTGCCTAGAGTATCTCAGAGGGTTGAGTTCTAAAGGTATAGTTATGGTTACTGAGGCCTGTTATGTAGCTGACTCTACTTTTTCTTAGATTGTAGATTTTGCAGCTACTAACCACATCTGTTGCTCCCTGTAGGGGTTTAGAGAAATCAGAAGGCTTGACGAGGGCGAGTTCAGCTTCTGCTGGGGGAATGAAGCACTAGTATCGGCTGCATCAGTGGAAAATTTTAAATTATATTTGAGAAACATTTTATTATTTTGCATGATTTTATTATGTCCTGAGTTTTGGGAAGAATTTGATTTCTATTGGTGCATTAATCGAGCAAGGATTTGATTTAAAATTCATTGATAAATGTATTGATATTTTTAGAAATGAATGCTTAATTACTATCGCACGAATGATTAATAAATTGTATCCACGTGAAATCTGTAATACCCATAATTTGACATGCTGAAGTGAATATCGATTCACATAGCTAGGGATAGTAAAAGGTTAAAGTATGACTCAACCGATCTATCCTGTCTGTGGCACTTACGTCTCGGACATATTAGCCTAGACAGGATTCAAAGACTTGTGAAGGATGGTCCTTTGCAATCTTTAAGTGTGGGCTCACTAATCACATGTGAATCCTGTATAGAAGGCAAAATGACCAAGAGACATTTTTCATCAAAAGATGAAAGAGCCACTCAATGCCTTGAACTTATACATAGTGATGTATGTGGTTCATTGAATATTCAAGCAAGAGAAGGTTATGAATACTTTGTAACCTTCACTCACGACTACTCACATGTTGGTCATGTTAATCTAATGTATCAAAAGTCTGAAACCTTTGAAAAGTTCAAAGAATATAAGGCATTGGTCCAAAAGCAATTAGAAAAATAAATCAAAACACTACGATCTCATAGTGGTGGAGAGTACTTGCTAGGAGAGTTTGAAAATTTTCTTAAGGAAGAAGGTATTCTTTCTCAGCTTACAGCACCTGATACGCCACAGTAAAATGGTGTGTCAGTGATGAAGATTTGGTTGCACAAGCTCAAATGATGGATCCACTTCAAATAGCAAGCAGTCAAATCAAAAGAGGTAGAGAAAAGAGAATGGCTGAAGCACTCAATAAGAGTATGAAGTGGAGCATGATGTGGAGCATGACGTAGAGTGTGACATGGAGTATGACAACCTACGTGGAGCGTGGCGTGGCATCCAACATGGAAGCCTACATGGAGCATTTCGTGGCGTCCAACATGACAGCCCATATGGAGATGATGTGGCATTTCACACGGACCATGATGTGGCATTCAATATGGAAGTCCACATGGAGCATGACATGATATTTTAAATGATGACAATGAAGTAAGATAAATTGGCAATCCTAACTTAGAAGTGGGCAGTCAATAGTAGTCTATATTCGAGTATGACACCTTGAAAATACTAACCTAGAACTTTTCAGTGGATTACAAGTTCCATGTCTATTGAAATTAAAATTTCTTTATCTTTTAAATTTAGTTTAGGTTATTTAAACACTTTAGGACTCTTTAGACTTCTAGTTTTTCTATTAAAACATGGTCTCACAAATGTATTAAACATCTTTGATCAATATAATTTAGTTGTGAGGGTTTTTTCTTTGATTTTTCTTAGAACTTTTCCGAATGATCAAGAATATTCTTGTGGTATCTAAAACTTAGACTTATCAACTCACTTTTCTTTTTTATTCTTGAGTGTGGCGTTTAAACCATACCTTTGATTTTTTTCGAAGCATCAATTTGGGTCTTAGGTATTATACTTAAGGTTCTAATTATGTCATAGAGAACGGGTCAGGTTTCTTTTTCTTTAAAATCGATCTTTGGGTCCTTAATCCATCATTGTTATTGGGTTCTTAGGGTGAGTCACCTAGTGGGTTCATATCATTTGGTATTAGAGCTTTGGCTCGTCAAATCAGGTTATCATTTCTATCATTTGGTTCATGATTCTTTTTAATCATTAGGTCAGAATCTTTCTCTTAAGAATTGGATTTTTAGCATTCTTGAGCAAGTTGTCTAATATTTTGTTGTTGGGTTTCAAGGCAGGTTGCTTGAGGTCATATCATTTCGTATCAAAGAAAATTCCATTGTTTTAGCTATCGTCTTATCATCTTATCTTATCTTATCTCATCATATCTTATCATATCATACCTTATCTCATCTTATCATATCATATCTCATTTGTCATAATTTATCTTATCTTTTCATATATCATTTTATCTTATTTTATCTTGTCATAATTTATCTTATCTAATCATTATCATATCTCATCCTTATCTCATCTTGTCTCATTCTTATATTATATTTTCCTTATCTTATCTTATCTTATCATATCTTATCTTCTGTAAAAAAGAGAGAAAGATAGTATAAGTTGATCTCCTTTTGTTTCATTATCTCTAATTTTATCCCTTAGTTGTTTCTATTCCATATCTTCTCACAGTGTTTGATTTTTGTTTAGGTCTTTTGGTTATTGCTTGAAAATTCCAGATTTTTTTATTAGTAGTTTTAACAAGAACTGAAAGAGAAAACTAAGAGTGGTAAAAGGCAAGTATGAGTGAACCTCAAACTTTGAGTGTACCTCAAACTTGAGAGGTCCTTCATTTTTTTCTACAAATCTTATTCTCTTTCAAGTATGCCAAAAAGTAATGTAGTGGAGGCATGGCGAAATATGGTATGTTGAAGTTACAAATGGAGGCGTTAGTGGGTGAATTTAAGAGAATGTTAGGAGAGGGCCTAGAATAATTGCATGAGAGGATTGACCGGGTTGAAACATGGATAAAGCAACCTAGAGCTCCTATGAGGCATCGAAGGGAGAGACGATCACCTAGGGTTAGGTATGTGGAAGAATTTTGGAACTAATTTGATGAAGAGGAGCGATATTCTCACATGGGCAGATTAGATAATGGGGTTGGAGATACGGGATTCTGACATGGAAATATAGAAGATAGGCTTGGTGAGAGGGTGGATAAGAATTTGGGTAGCATTAAGATGAAGATACCATCGTTGTAAGGGAAGAATGTGGAAATTAAAAGTGAATCCGAAGAGGAGTCCATGCCACCACTAGAGGATGCAAGTGACGTTAAAGAATCGATCGATGAGGAACTTTCAATAAAAAGAAGAGCTCTTTGTGCCATAGCCAAAGAAGATAAGAAGGTACAACGAGAAAATATTTTTCATACTAGATGCATTGTGAATGATACAATGTGTAATATGATTATTGATAGAGAAAGTTGTACTAATATGGCTAGCGGTTACATGGTGGAAAAACTAAACTTGCCTATATGAAAACATCCTAATTCATACATGCTAAAATGGTTGAGTGAATGTGGGGAAATCGAGGTGCTTAAGCAAGTGTTAGTTTCTTTCTCTATTGGCAAGTACAAAGATGAAGTTTTATATGATGTAGTGATATGCAAGCGAGTCATCTTCTCTTGGGAAGGCCGTGGAAATGTGATAGAAAAGTCACTCATGAGGGTTGCAAAAATAGATACTCTTTTATAATTGATAAGAAACCCATTACTCTTGTACCCCTCACCCCAAAACAAGTGCAAGAAGATCAATTGAAGTTGAAAAGAGAGAATGAAAAACAAAGAGAGACTGAGAATGAAAAAGAGAGAGAGAGTGAGCAAAGTCAAGAGAGTAGGAGTTCAAAAAAATGAGTGTTTGAACAAAAGAAAAGAGTGAAAAATAGAGAGTTGGGTAAGAGGAGTGAGAAAAATCAAGAGAGAAAAAGAGAGATTTTATGCAAAAGAGAGTGAGATTAAAATAGCTTTGAGATTCCAAGCTGCATTTGCTTGTACTTTGGTACAAAGAGGCTTGCTTATACACTAACAAACTTAATCACTCTTTGCCTAGTGCGTTTGTATCTCTTTTGTATCACTTTGAAGATGTATTACCCAAAGATAGGCCAAAAGGGCTGCCACCAATTAGGAAAATCTAGCACCAAATTGACTTTGTACCTGGAGCTCCCATCTAAAACAAACCCGCTCATAGAAGATATCCAGATGAGACAAAGGAGCTGCAAGACAAGTGAGAAATCTCATGGAAAAGGGGTATGCCCAAGGAAACATGAGCCCTAGTGTGGTCCGGTATTACTTGTGACTAAGAAGGAATGGACATGGACGATGTGCATTAATCGTCGAGCCATAAATAACATAAATGTAAAGTATCACCATCTAATTCCTAGATTAGTTGGTGTACTTGATGAATTGCATGGTTCTTGTTTGTTTACTAAAATTGATCTTAAATTTAGATATCATCAACTAAGCATGAAAGAGGGAGATGAAGGGAAAACAACATTAAAAGCTAAACATGGATTGCATGAGTGGTTAGTAATGATCTATAGTAACTAATGCATCTAGTATATTCATGAGGTTGATGAATCATACCTTGAGTACATTCACGGGAAAATTTATGGTAGTTAATAGGACATTCACTACTTTGTTGGGTGCTATCATTCAAAAGGATTTAAGGCAATGGAAGAAGCGTTTACCATATTTTGAGTTTGCATATAATAGGTTTCTTCATTATACTTCTTATTTTTATCCTTTTGAGATTGTTTATGGCTATAATCCTTCAACTCCTATGTATATTTTACCATCACCTACAAATAAGCATGCTAATCTTGTTGGTAAGAAAAATGCAGATTTTATGAACGATTTACATGCCAAGGTCCAGGATAACATTGAAAGGAAGAATGAGCAATATGCTAAGCGAGCAAATAAGGAGCATTTGAAGTTTGTTTTACAACCTAGAGTTTGGGTTTGGGAGCACATGCATGAGGAAGGATTTCTTACCAAATGAAATCAAAATTGCTGTCTAATGGGGATGGATCATTCCAAGTCCTTCACAAGAATCAATGACAATACCTACAAGCTAGATCTTCCCGATGAGAATAATGTAAGTGTTATATTTCATGTGACTAACTTGTTCCCGTTTGATGTAGGTGATGATTTGAGGGTAAATCTTTCTCAAGAGGGAGGGAATGATGAGGATTCGATTGTACAAGCTCGATGGATGGATCCACTTCAAATAGCAAGTGGTCAAATCAAAAGAGCTAGAGAAAAGCGAATGGCCGAAGCACTCAATAGGAGTATGACGTGGAGCATGACATGGAGTGCGACGTGGAGTATGACAACCTAAGTGGAGCGTGGCGTGGCGTCTAATATGGCAGCCTACATGGAGTATTTCGTGCCGTCCAACATGACAGACCACATGGAGATGATGTGGCATTCCACATGGAGCATGATGTGGCATCAATATGGAAGTCCACATGGAGCGTGACATGACATTTTAAATAATGACAATGAAATAAGACAACTTGGCAATCCTAACCTAGAAGTGGGCAGTCAATAGTAGTCTATATTAGAGTATGACACATTGACAATCCTAACCTAGAAGTGAACAACCGATATGAGTCTTGTGACGTTTAAAACCTAGACTTATCACTCACTTTTCCTTCTTGTTCTTGAGTGTGGCATCTAAATCACGCCTTTGGTTCTTTTTGAAGCATCAATTTGGTTCTTAAGCCTTATACCTAAGGTTCTCTTTGTGTCATAAAAAATGGGTCGGGGTTTCTTTTTCTTTAAAATCGACCTTTGGGTCCTTGAGCCGTCATTGTTATTGGGTTCCTTTGACAGGTCACCTAGTGGGTTCATATCAGTCAGAGAGAAAGAATCGAACTCTAATGGATATGGTTAGATCCATGATGAGTTACTCATCCTTCCCATATTCGTTCTAGGGATATGCCTTACTAACAACGGCATATATTCTGAGCCAAGTTCTGTCAAAGACGGTGCCTAGTACACCATATGAAACGATGATATGAGAAAAAGTCATCCGTTCACCATTTTAGAATATAGGGTTGCCCAGCACATGGTCTAAGACCGAAGATAGGCAAGTTGGCCAGTTGATCAGAATTGTGCATGTTTGTAAGATATCATATGGGAACGAAGGGGTATATCTTCTACAGTACGACTGACAAGAAAACATTTGTTAGCACAAATGCTCTTTCTCTTAAAAAATATTATATTAAAAGTGTACAGCCGAGCACAATTGTGCTAGAGGAATTATTTAGTGGGAGCACACCGACTCCCCAATCAAAAATTATTTCTGATTCAATAATGGAAGAACCACGACGGGAGCCAGAGGCTATGGAGCCTTGATGTAAAGGGAGAGTTGTAAGACAACCTGAAAGGTACATGTCCTATGAAGAAGCTTTGACAGTTGTTTCAGACAAGGACCTATATGAATCAATCTCTTACTCGGAGGCCATGGCTGGTCCTGAAGTAAACTTATGGCAGGAAGTCATGAACATTAAGATATATTCGATGTACTCAAATGAAGTCTGGAAACTTGTAGATCCTCCTGAAGGAATAAAACTCATAGGATACAAATGGATCTATAAGAAGAAAAGAAGTCTAGATGGGAATGTAGAGACATTCAAAGTTAGGCTAGTAGCCAATGGATACACCCAAAAGAAAGATATAGACGACGATGATACCTTCTCACCTGTATCCATGCTTAAATCCATCCGAATCCTTTTGTCCATTACTGTTGCCCTTAATTATGAAATATGGCAAATGGACGTCAAGGCTGCCTTTCCTAATGACAATCTTGAAAATCGTATTTATATGGCTCAACCAGACGGGTTCATGGAGAAAGGCCAAGAGGGCAAAGTTTGTGAACTGCAGAAAGTCCATTTATGGACTTAAGCAAGCGTCACAGTCATGGAATATTAGATTCAACGAAACTGTTAAGAACTATGATTTTGAATAGTTGGTGGGCGAATCATGTGTATAAGTTGATACACGAAGGGAATGTGATTTTTCTAGTCTTGTATGTAGATTATATTCTACTCATTGGGAGTGATGTAGGAAAATTTTCTGATGTCAAGTTTTGGATTGCAAAGAAATTTGATATGGAGGATCTTGGATAAGCTGCATTTGTCTTAGTTACTCAGATCTTTCAAGATCGGAAGAACATACACTTGACGCTTTCTCAAACATCTTATATTGATAAGGTGTTGGATCACTTCAGTATGCAAAAATTCAAAAAGGGATTTCTTCCATTTAGATATTGAGTCAGCCTCTCCAAGGAGCAGTCTCTCAAGGCTCCTTAAGAAGAGGAAGACATGAGAAGGATACCCTATTCCTCAGCCATATGAAGCCTCATGTACTCGATGTTTTTACACTAGACCTGATTTTTGCTATACCGTGGGCGTAGTAAGTCGTTTCCAATCTAATCCTGGATCGAGCATTGGAATGCCATCAAGCATATCCTTAAGTATCTTAGGAGAACAAGGAATTACATGCGTGTGTATTCAGGTAGTGAATTCTAAGGAACCTAGAAGTCATAAGATATCTAAACACATATAACGTAAATATCACCTGATTAGAGAGATTGTTCAGCATGAAGGCGTTGTGGTTACGCATATTTCGACGGTCATCAACATGCCAGACCCATTCATGAAGACTTTAAGCAGTAAAGTATTTTAGGGTCATCTAGAGGGCTTGGGGATAAGAGATTATACACGCCTACTTTAGTCCAAGTGAAAGATTGTTGTAATATGTCCATAAAGTAGTGTGTAATAACTATTTATTTATATTTAGTTATTTCTCATACATTTGTATTACTGAATTTTTTGTGAATATAAATTGAAAGTTTTATTTTAAATTAAAGTGTGTTTATAAATTACTCAAGTCCTGGAAGTATTGTCAACGAAAGAATAGTGAAGACAGAAGCGTTTCCAGACAAACTCTTCTGAAATAGTTCAAAATGATATTCTCAGTCTTAGGATCGACTGGACAATCGAATCCGATTATGATTGTTAGGTTGAACCGTTGAATGTCAGTCTTGGGGCATAAGAGTGGAGACTCAAATGGTTAACCTAGACATGTTATGAACATGTTGAATAGACCGATAACAAATTAGTTTAGAGCCCAAAACCATTTACCTAGCTCTAAATCTAGTTGTTACACCTTAAATGTATTTTCATAATTACCTTAATCCTGAGGTGAATGCGTAACTTGACTTGGTTAGTTGTAATATTTGATATGTCAAATGAGTGAGTTCGAATTGGTAGACAATATCTCGGCTGTTAGGATTGTAATTTAATTAAGTAGGAGTTGCGTGATTCATAGATATGAAAATTCATGGTTGGATTGCGAAAGCAACAATATCACATTATGCTTTATTGATGGATGTGTGAATAAATTAATTTGGACAAGTATTCGATGAAATGAGTCTTTGAATAAGACTTGTAATTGTACGAGATAATTCACTTTAATACCTTTCTTATTGACAATCAATAAATGAGTTAAAGAAATAATAACAAGAGGGGTAAATTGATAATTTTACTGATATCCACGATGGGTATTATGTTAAAATATTCTGTGGACCGTGAAGATAAATAGAGTTTATTTACACCAATAGAAAATCTAGCGCGCATGAATATAGAGTTGATTCAGCATCGAGCCTATAGTGGAGTCGTATGACGTCAGAATTATATAGGTTGAGAATTTATGGAGATAAATTCGCCATGTATTGAATCCTAAACTTTGTTCATGTGAGTCCGTTCGGTCTCAAAAATAGCTCACGGGAATTGAAAAAAAACTAAGCTGGACAAAAATGTGTTTTGGTGCCAAGGCATATTTCCTACACTTATATGTGATAGGTGATGTCACTTAAGTTAGTTAAGTGTAATTATTACATTGAATTAACTATTTATTATTAGATAATTAGTTAATTGATAATGATCAATTATATTTATCAATTGGATTAATGAATTTCGATACAACTAAAACTCAGGAGATCATGTAATTTTCGGCAATAATAGATAATTAGGGAAATTTTTGGAAATTTTATAATATATGAGTATATTTATAAATATCAAAAATTATCTTTTGATAAATATCTAATAGAAATTTGATTACAAAGAGATAACGAGGATAAAATACAGTTGTTGTTATCAACACATAAAAGGAAGAGAAAAATATTTTCTTCTCTCACTACTATGGCCACCGAAATTAATCTGAATAAGGGAATCTTCTTCAATCAGCGAAAAATTAGGAAGGGGAAACATGGATTTTGTGCTGGTAACAACAAAGTGATTATGGTAGGCGTGGGAAGGAGAAAAAGGGGAAGGGTTGCATCAAAAGATTTTTCAGAAATGATTCTTGGATTTTTGCCAGTTTGAGAGGGATTAATTTCTAGGTTAACAACAATTTGAGTTTTTAATTCTTCAGTCATGAGAGATGACATTTGTCGAATCTTATTCTGATACCATGAACATAAACAGAAAACAAAGAAAGAAAGCAAGAAGAAACAGAGGGAAGCAATTCATGGAAAAATAAAACAAAAGGGAAATTAATCTCATTAACGAAAACAAAGCTGAACAAGAAAGAGTTAACATACGAAGCTAAAAACTAGCCTAACAACTAGAAAAAGAAAAAGACTAAAAAGCCCTAGAGCAATAAACTTACAAAACTGAAAGCCTAACTTCAAAACTTATCATTTAATAGATTTCACCAGTTAAGAAATTATATGTTCATCATTTTAATCCTATTCACAAAATATGAAAAGATGTTTTTTTCTTATAACACTTAATTAAATTATTTGGGATATTTAAATAGTTAATTTAGATTAGCTTTATATTCGGCGTTCAAAATCAAAAGTAAGCTAATACGATAGATTTACGTAAGAAGAAAAATGTCAAATGGAACTAAAATTATGTTTTTACAAATTTAATGGGTCATTATCATTTTAGCTTATCGCACAAGCAAATGTCACAAAAATAAAATAAAAACAAAAGAAAAAAAAACTTCAAAAGGAATTCGACAGGAAAAAAACACTTTAGAAACGAAACCCAAAAAAGTTGAGCAGTTTCGCCTTCGGAGAGTCAGAAACTGAGAGATAGAGACGGAGAAATGGCTCCGCCTTCTCAATCTTCTTCTTCTTCGTCATCACTGCCTGTAATTGATGAGCTCGCATCCCTAGTTCCTGGCCTCCCAAACGACATAGCCGCTCTAATCCTCTCTTTCGTTCCTTACGCCCATCATATCCGCCTCAAATCCACCTGCAAGTCATGGCGCATTTTCTTCTCCTCAAAAACCCTGTTCTCTCTCCGACACAGCCACCGTAAGTTTCTTTCTCAGTTACTCTGTATCTTTCCCCAAGACCCTTTCATAGCTTCCCCCTTCCTCTTCGACCCTCAAAATCTCGCTTGGTGTCCTCTCCCCACCATGCCTTGCAACCCTCACGTTTACGGCCTCTGCAATTTCACTTCCGTTGCAATTGGTCCACACTTGTATGTAATAGGCGGCTCCTTGTTTGACACTCGATCCTTCCCCATGGACCGTCCTTCTCCGTCGGCCTCCGCTTTTCGGTTCGATTTCTATACATCGTCATGGGAATGCCTCGCTCCAATGCTATCGCCGAGAGGCAGTTTTGCTTGCGCGGCGTTGCCCAATTCCGGTCAGATTCTAGTTGCGGGGGGTGGGTCCAGGCACACGCTGTTCGCAGCAGCGGGTAGTCGAATGAGCTCGGTGGAGAGGTACGATGTGGAAAAGAACGAGTGGGTTCCACTTGATGGGCTGCCGACATTTCGAGCTGGTTGTGTGGGGTTCTTTGTCGGAAACGAAGAGGAGAGGGAATTTTGGGTTATGGGTGGATATGGTGGGTCAAGGATAATATCGGGAGTGTTCCCTGTAGATGACTATTACAGGAATGCTGTTGTGATGGAATTAGAGAATGGGAATTGTGATGGGAGGTGGAGGGAGGTTGGAGATATGTGGCAGGAGGGGGAAAGGGGAAGGCTCGGAAAGATTGTTGTTGTTGAGGACGAAAATAGGGGATTTCCAGATATATTCATGCTCGATGGAAATGAGATTTTGAGGTAATCTTCTTAGCTTCGTCGGCTTGCCTTTATGACAAACATTTAGTCTAATGTTATATACTTTGTTGTAATGTCTGCCTTATACGCACAACATTTTCCAGTAAGAGTAGAATGTTTAATGAGGGTTTTGTCCTGTCCTGTGCATTATACTCCGTTTTACTTGCTTGATGGTTAACATTAGTGTAGTTAATTTGGTTCATAAATTTCTCGTATGAACCTTTTTGTTTCTCATTGATGGTAGACTGAATACTTTGGATCATGTGGTTAGTCTGTGGTGACACGAGGTGCTTGTCCTCTAGTTACCGTTTATAGTCGTATCCTTGCTGTTGTTGTCCTCTTGACTAGGCCTTTGCGGTACATTTAATTGTAAAATAGGATTTTGATGTGGAAATCGTGATTAATAGTTTTTTTTATTTCAAAATAGAGAATTTGTATTGATGTAAAATTACTTACAAAAAAAGGTACACTGTTTAAGCAATCCGACCAAACTCCAAAATCAGTCTATACAAGCCGCAATCCAGTAGAATTAATAAAATCTGGCGAAACATCCTAAAATGCTATGACATAGACACCCAAGGTCCCAAAGAGAAGTTGTAAAATGAATTTTAGACCACACTGACTCAACATCCTCGTATATGTCCTAAAAATTCTCCTATTACGCTCCTTCCAAATGAACGATTAAGCCTCCAAATGACCCGTTGACCACAAAACTTCCTTTTTTCTTAGACGCCAGACCCATAAGAAATTCAAGGCGTGAAAAAGAGCTACAGTCCAAGACATGTGATTTGAAAAACTTTGTTTAAAAATAGCTTTGAAAAACTGTGTATAGGTTTTAAAACGTCTCTTTACATTTCAAATTGGCCATTTGGAGATTGAAGGACTGAAGCTGTAATTGTTGGTATTTGAAGCTGTTTTTAAACTTATTTTGGGTTAAGTTGTCAACTTCAAATTAGTTGCTTCATGAACTCAATTTCGGCTTACAAATTATCCTCATCATTGTGATATGTTTATTTTACCAAACCACATAATGCGAGTTTAATGAACTTTGTATCTTTACCCAGTTTTTCCCTTCTTCCAGGTTTCATCTTTAAATTCATTTCCTTAAAGTTTTTATGGTATACACTGAGTAAATTTTTCAAATTTTCCTCGCTTATGATGAGGCATTAATGCAGAATTTGACTGAGTGACTGTAATGCACCAAATTTCATAGCCCCGCTCAATTCAATATGCTGGATAAGCATCTTTTCGAAATTTACAATAGAAAAGAGTAACGCTTTCTCAAAACCTCAAGATTTCAATTGACAAACACTACGCTTAACATCTTGGCCTAATAAATAAGATATTGTGGTTGCTCTCTCTGATATAAAAGGTCTACCCGTTTTCTTTCTCATATACTTTATTTTATCAAGTATTGCATCATTTTCCTTTTGGTCAGTAGGTATTACATCATATTCTATCATGGTTTGTATGCTATGGGATTTGACACACTTGAAGTAGGCTCACAATTGTATGATGTATACAATTTTGGCTTTAGGAAAAATGTCTTTAATAGTGTTTTCATACATGTGAAAGGTTGACGTTATATATACGATAGAAATGTGTTGTTTTATTCTTATATGTAAGTTATATAAGCACAAGTCCATTCTTTTTGTCCTGTTTTGGAACGAAGTAGAGGTTTAATTTGGTTGAGAATAAATGAAACTTGAAGCATAGTGGATTAGTTAATGGTTTGATAACGCCCATTTAGGAGAACAGAGATCTTTTCTTTTGCCCAAGAAAAGAAATTGGTAGTCCTCGCTAGTGTTTGTTTGTTTGCTTGTTCATTTATGAGCTTTTCTCTACATTCAATCACACAAGCTGTGTCTTGTCAATTTACAGATACGATATGGTTTTGAATCGTTGGCAAGATGAAACTCATCTACCAAGAAAAGCCACCAGCAACTCATCTTGTGGTTTCGCGGTATTAAATGGGGAGCTGCATGTAATTACACACCTGAAGGCTAAGAGGCCAGCGACACTACTCGTACAAATCTACCATGCTAAGAAGAAGACATGGAGATCTCTCACTACTAAGTCACCTTTTCACTGCCCAGTTGATCTTAATGCTTCAGTTATGTGCACCATTCAGTTGTGAATGTGTAGAATAGTATCTCTATAGTGCAATATTATTACCGATTGGCTGGTAGATTCTTTGTTTAGCATATTCATATAGCTTCGTATATAGAATAACAATGGGAACATGTGAATATTTTGTACGTTTGAAAATATGAAGTAGTAAACTTGACTGGATATATTGTATGGTTGTTTGTTCTTGATGTATATAGATTGATAAGAGCACATATAATATCTTTAAGCCGATTGTTTGTTCTTGGTCCTATTTTTGTTGTCAACTTTGTAATTTTTCTAGATTTTGATTATGGTGTAGTGTTGGGGAAGTCTACGAGACTGACCGGGTAAGGAGTGTTATAAACAGTTGATCATCTCACATCAGATCACATGATCGTGATCTAATGATTGATGTACTCCATTATTTGTTTCATAAAAATTTCTTTGTTAAAACTTCTTTATAGATCTATCCGTTTCATAAAAAATTGGACACGGAACATTGTGCGTAGGTGCCCTCATCTAATATCAGGTCAAAAACTAAGTAAATTAGGATGTAAATGTACGAATAATTATTCAGACGGCTGCCCGTCTATTTAAAACATAAGAACTTATTAGAAAGTGATCATGCTTTTTGTAGATTTTTTTAATTAGAAAAACTCAAGATCGTAGGGACCAAGCCACAATATAGCCGCTAGTCCTAATAATCTCTTTACAGTATCTCCAAAAGTTAGTGAAATGACTCAGAACTCTCGACAATGACTGAAAAGTTTAAGCTTCTTACAATTTGCGCCCATCTTTTGAGAGCATAAGGTTCTGAAGTATTTAGTAGGAATGTCAGTGTTGATAAACAAATTTCTTTGTCTGCTATCTTCAACATTCCTATTTCCCATAATGCTGGTTATTATTTAGGCCTCCCAATAGATTGGGGTAGATCAAAATCTGTGTTACATGCGCAAATTTTGGAGAGATTGGAGTCCAGAACTGAATCTTGGAAAGCCAACCTTCCATCTTTAGGTGGTAAAGAGGTCATGCTCAAGGCTATTGCCCAATCTTTGCCTTCCTACATCATGAGTGTGTTTAAGCTTCGTAAGAAGGTATGTTCTAATCTTCAAGCTGCTTGGAGGTTTGGGTTTTAAGGACTTGGAATCCTTTAACCTTGTTATGTTTGCCAAGCAAGCTTGGTTAATTTTGAATAACCCTAATTCTTTCTGTGCTAGAGTCTTGAAGAGCATTTATTTTCCAAATTGTGACTTTCTTCATGTAGAGGCTTCTAAAACTAGTTCTTGGGCATGGAAAAGTCTCTGGCAGGGTAAAGAGATTCTTAGGAAGCATATTGGGTGGCGTATTGGTTCTGGCCAATCTGTTAGCATATGGAATGACTGCTGGATTAATTCTAACTTGTGTGATTTTAAGAATGATGAGATTTCTATGGTTAGTGATCTGATTTCTCCTTCTGGTCAGTGGGATGGAAACAAGATCTATCATTTCTTCCCTCCTTGGATTTGTAAAGATATCTTGCTCTGCATATCTCTAACATAAATACTTTAGTTTGGCCTCTGTTTAAGAATGGCGTTTTCGCTGTAAAGTCTTGTTATCATGCTGTGTTTGAAGAGAAATCTGGTACTGGTCAGTTTGCTCCTTCTTCTAACAGAAGTGAGTCTGGCTTTTGGAAACTACTATGGAAGCTCCCTTTACCTCCTAAGATTAAATTCTTTCTTTGGAGAATTGCTCAGAACTTTGTCCCTTCTAAACAGAATTTATGGAGAAGGGGTCTATCTCAGGATCCATTGTGTAATATCTGTAATAATGTAGAATCTATAGAACATTTTTTGTTTGGTTGTGAGTGGTGTAGCATTGTTTGGAGGAGTTATCCCCTTCAATTGAACTGCTCCCTTTGTCCTGATCAGAATATTGGTCTTTGGATTAATGGTAGACTATCTGAGCATATCTCTCATCCTGATGGGAGGAAAGACAATACTGTTCTTTTTGGTTTTCTGTGTTGGCATATCTGGAAGGGCAGAAATGAAGCTATTTTTCAAGGAGTTGCTATTGACCCTATCACTGTTATGAGAAGGGCTTGTTTTGCTGCTGTAAGTTACATTAATTCCTGTTTTCCTAATGGTTCTCCTAATAGCTCTGTTATGGATTATCATGTGAGCTCGAGTCATTGGGTTTCTCCAGCTCAAGGTTGTATAAAGTTGAATTGTAATGTTGCTTTCTCCAATCTTTCTAAGTTGGCTGCTATAGGCTTCATAGCTCGTGATTCTGAGGGTCAAGTTCTGCATATTTTCAACAGTAAAGTGTTTGCTTCTTCAGCTACTCACGCTGAGCTTCTGACTATTCAGGAATGTTGTTCTTATGCTCTTTATGCAGGTTGGAAGAATATAGTGATCGAGTCAGACTGCTTGGCTGCTATTAATTGGTTGAATCTTATCATGCTGATTGGTATTGTCAAAATCTGGTGGCTGACTTAAGGAGTTTTGTGCCTTTCTTTGAGTGATGTTCCTTTACTTGGATTAAGAGGAACCTTAATATGGTTGCTGATTGTTATATATAGAGTAGATCAGAACTATATTAGCTTAGGGGTTTTTAATATTCCTTCGTTTATTGTTGATCTCATTGATGGAGATAAATAGGTTGTACTTGGGAGGTTTGGACCCCCTTGATCTAATAAAATCTGGTTCCTTGTTAAAAAACGAAGGTTCTAAATAAAACGAAATCTATACTATATTAAAAAAGACTTAAATGAGAGAGACTTTTTTAATTCTTTTTTTTCGATTTTTAAAATTTATTAAAATATTACACAAATTAGATATTTCATCATTCTCATTTAATTCATTTCATAATATTTTATTTTTTATTCGGTAATAATTTGTTTGTAGTTAGTAAAATAAAATATTTTGATAATCTTATGTAATAAGAGATGTGAATATCCATATATTAATTTCAAGATATTTTATAATAAGTATTCAATTACAAGTCAATAATAATTTATTCATAATAAATTAAATATTATGTATTATTTATGTTATTTTGAAAATTCATATAAATGAAATTATAAAAAAACATAAATATATTTTGTTTACAAGAAATTATCTCTTAATTTGATCTAATTATTCTTAAGAATATGACAAATTGATGAAATAAAATTATTTTCTACACTATTCATAAAGCATTATAATTTAATATTATAAACAATCTAATATCATTACTATTTTACTTTTAGTTTAGCTGTAGAATAAGAATATTTACATTAGTTGAATACGTGCAAATCACGTATTTTTTGACTATATATTAAAAGGGGTTTGAACATGAGGAATTTTTATATCATTTTTACCCTGCAAGCCTCCTTAAATATATAATACGTTTTAGGGTTTCAACATATTTTCTTATTTAATATAATTCATTAAATATTATTTTTATTCAATAAAATTTGTATGGTTTGAAAATTAAATATATTTTGTAACGTAAAGCAAATAGAAATATAAAATATCCATAAAGATAAATTTTGAGGTCATAAAATTAAATACTATATAAATATTTTGAAAAAGAAGAATTACCTCTTAATATGATAGAATCTAACAAATTGGCAAATAATCATTTTGTATATTAATCAAATAAAAATACTATGTAGTCAAATTTCAATAACAATCTAATGTACTCATTATTATTTTTATTTTGCTTTCAATTTAGAGTTACACTCACTTTAAAAAAATAATGTATTTATTACATTATTATTAATTTTATATTATATTATATATATATCACATACGAAGCACGTGGCTATCGACTAGTTTATCTGAAAAGGAAGAATTGCAAAAATAGTCCCTTTCTCAACTCAAACTATAAAAATGTCCAGAATTTTTTTTTTGTAAAAATGACCAAAATATGGTTAATTTTGTTTTACTACTGTGTAATTTTAATAAATAAATTATATACCACGGTCATATTTCGAACATTTTGTATATAGCTTGTTTTTTTTACTATTTTTGCAATTAAAATTTAAAAATTAACTTTTCCTGTAATTTTCTCATCTAAACAATGTGTTGTTCCATGAAAATACATCAAAATAGTGTTGTCTCAAGTTAGCGCATGACATGATCCATACCATGCTGGTACAACAGTCTTTCAAAGACCCAAACTTCCCCATAATTTTGAAAAGTGAAAACTACAAAAACGTCTTAAAAATGGTAAATTGTAAAAATGTGAATAAAATTGTAAGAATATCCGGAATAACTAAATATAAATATTAAATTACATAAGTATAACGTAACTAATTTTTTTATACTTAGTGTAATTTTTTTTAACTAAATGAACGACCTAATATATATTACACAACTAATTAACTATGTATAGTTGCCAGGTGGTCAAATGAGAGATACCTCTTGTAAGTTTTAATTAAACAACTTATTTAACACGCCTATGACTCTCTTATGATCAAACCTAATTAGTCATAGTCTGATGGGCATGTTAAACCTAGTGTTGAGGTCTATGAAGAAAAACTAAATCCCCAGCTAACTCTAATGCAAAATACGAAAGTGTGGACGAATTGCTCTATTCTGACCTACTCAAAATTCTCTCTTTTTTCAATAGTCAAGAGTCCGACCTCTTCTAGTTTTCTTCTCACATTCAAAAGAGAATATATATATATATGTAAAGGTGATTTTCATGCAATATAAATACCCACTTGACGCATACCATTTTTAAATATCTCTCATATACTATTTCTTTTACCAATCCAATTCTCTTTCGCCTTATAATTAATTGTGTTTTTGCATTAATTTCCATACAAAATGAGGCTTCAAAATGTGATTTTGTTAGGCATAGTTCTGTTTTTACTCATTGGAATTCACTCAAATGAAGGTGGAAGAGTAGTGATCAAAGGTGGCAAAAAATGGGAGAATTATAAAGAGAATTTGGTGATCGAATCGGTGAAGAGAGGGCCTGTGACTCCCTCTGAGCCTAATGGAGCAACCAATATACCTTCACCTATCCACAACATGGCCTATGCTGGTTTGGCTCGCAATTACTAATTGAATCACTATATGGTTGGAAATGTTTCTTTTCCATTTACTAATTTAACAGTGTAATTTAATAATCGTTTTTTATAGCTAGTTGGTTTAAACAGCCATGTACTTTTAATGAATAAATTTCATATATTCTTTTTATGTTAACAAACAAAATGAGTATGTTTCCATTAATTAAGTGTACACTGTAGTTTTTACTTTTGGTATATAATAATCGGAAGGCAACTCCAATTCTAATTCCTAGACTTTTTCTTACGTTCAAATCCATGAAGAAAAATAGTGTTGAGACTAGAGGGCATATGTATAGATAGTAAAAAAGCGAATAATGTTTTTTATAGAGGAAATTCCTTCCACACCTCTTGTTGTTCGCCTAAATGACACATACATAAATCTAGTTTGAAAAATGAGGTTAAAAAATCTGTTAGTTTAGGTGTGAAAAGATTATGATATCCCTATATTCAATTTGATCTAACTATTTTTCTGACCCTAAACATAAATCAACCTAGGTTCTTTCGGGTCCAAGTCAATTTTAGATTTGAATATTAAAAGATATTAGTTTCAATATTTTCATATACTTGAGAATAAAATGATGAATCATTTTGATATTAGATATTATTTAAATGATGTTAGTTTGAAATTTAACGATTATGAGTTTTTTGATTTAGAAGGATGTTCGTGTCATTTAAGTAAGCTACGTTGGATGTCAAAGGATATTTCATTTTTAATACTTGTAAAGAAGTAATTGATATTTGTACACGTCAGTAGGGCTCCCAATGCCTTTATTTTTGCACCAAACTATAGAAATTATTTTCAGTTAATCATGTTAACTGGACTTGTGAGATTTGATGTATAATATGGATTTAAATTAAGTAAAATGGTAGAAACTAGTGGATTAACATAAAATATGTGGAAATCGACTGAAGTTTTGAAGTTTTAAGAGTTCTCCATCATCTTCTTCCATAATTGTTAGAGAGGATAATGTTCTCTAGGATTTTTCATATAGAAGTTAAAGTGATTCTTATATTAACCGATTCAGTAAAAAAAATCAAAGATCTCTTCTATAAATTCATTCTCAGTTACGTATAATGATTCAGTTAAATTACTTATGATTTTTATCGATGATATATCTATTCATTCCAATAAGAAAATCTAGAGAAAATAATATGCATCCTTTTATAATAAAGAAGAAAGAATATCGGACATCTTATTCATTAAAAAGAAAATGCATGGCTGACTTAACCAATAACAAAATGACATTTCATTACACACTGTTAAATAGAAAAGAAAAATACAAAATGCCAACCATTGATTCAATTAGTTGTGAGCAAAACCAGCATAGGCCCTGTGGTTGATAGGTGAAGGTATATTGGTTGCTCCATTAGGCGCAGAGGGAGGCACTGGCCCTCTTTTGATTGATTCAATCACCCAATTCTGTGTATAAACATCCCATTTCTTTTCAACTTCCATCAGTGCTCTCGCGCCCTCAGATGGGTTAATTCCCATTAGAAATAACAGAATTATGGCTAACAAAAACACATTCTGAAGCTTCATTTTGTATGGAAATGCAAAAGAATCGTAAAGGAAAGGAATTCTATTTCTTAAATGAATTGAGAGATATTAAAAAATGAGATATTGGAAGTGGTATATATATTGCGTGAATTATCTTTGCATGACTTGTAATTTTTCTTAATGTAAGAATAAAATTACAAGTGGTCGGAGACTCTTGACTATTGAAAATAAAAATAGGAAGAATTTGAGTTGGTCAAAATAGAAGAAATTGTTGCAAATTCTCATTTTTCTCATCAGGGATTCAGACACTTCAGAGACCTGAATATATTTTAGGTTATTAACACACGCCCAGCAGACTATGACTAATTAGATTGATCAATATGGTACATGGGCTTGTTAAATAAGTTGCTAAGTCAAAAATAATTTTGAATAGGATATATTTGTCACTTTGACCACGAGGTAAATAATATATATATGTATGTAGGTGCATACGCATTTACGTACGTACACATATATGTATCGAATATGTATGTACGGATGCACGCATAATCCTTTTCAGTATAAATGTATTAGTCTAAATTTTTCCTAAATGAGTTTCTATTAGATACTTTTTTATGGTTTTAGTTAATATAAGGAATTAAATATTGTTTCTAGGTTGACATGTTTTTTTTGTCAAAGTTACATCACAGATTGTAAGAGAAATGAGAAGATATGACTCGAACTCACGACATTACAGATTTTGCATGTTAGTTTGTGTAAGACAATGTAGTTTTGAAATACTAAAATTAAAAACTTGCCTCCATCAATACTATGTAGTTTTGGGTATTTATATGTTTCTCCTAAACTCAACTAAACCCATTAACCCGTCTATGTTTCTCTAAACTAAACAAACCCGGAACCCCTTCTTCTTCTTCTTCTCCAAGCTTCATTTTGTACAATTTGGTTTACGAGCGGTTCAATCAGGTTCCGACTTCCTTGAAGTTTCCCAAGCTCATCAAGCTTTGATTTAAGTCATTTGGAATTTGTATGATATGTTTTGTGCCCTTCGTATTATGTCGCGTGCATCTCGCCGTGTATGATTTTGTTTGCAATTTATTATTTTTGCATAAAACTTAAGATTAAGTGTTTCAATATGATTTTCACTTTATTTAGAACCAACACACTTAATTAAAATATTAGTTCGCATATTATTTGTCATCATCAGAATTGTCACTTTGACTAGAGTCAACAAGAAGACGACAAAAAACTTCTAATATACGTGGAGATATAGAAGGATGTTCCGAATATAAAACTGTTGAAGTGTTAAAAGCTCCTCAATTAAACTCTGCATCATGCCAATCTTGAAAGAGTGTGTTTCATGAACTGATCGTTAAAGTAACGCAAGAGCTTCAACTAAGTCATGTTTTCTATTCTCAAAAGTCACTTGGTTATGAAGGAACCAAACTACCCAAAACACGATAATAATGGAAGTGCGCCATAAAACTTTCAATTGTGTGCTAAAAGGGATCTTCATCGCCATCTACCAAAGATCTAAGAGAGTATCGTCAAGTTTAATATCCTTTCTAAAACACTTGACAGGACATCTTATAGTCCACGAGAAAAAGGAGCATTCTATAAATAGATGACGTATGTCTTCCTTCGCAGCACAGCACAGATAACATCGAGAAGAAAAAATATAACCAATACAACGTAGAATCCGTAGTCATCTTTCCATTTTTTGTTTTGTTTTGAAAAGAGTATTTGGTAAGGGAATTGAATAAGTTAACAAGGTTAATAAAACGACGTCATTTTGGCTATTAAAAAAAGGTTAACGGATGATTTTAATTGTGAGTTTCAAATAGTTAGAGTTTAAACTATAAAATTTATAGTTTAGGATTTAAAGTGTCTATTAGTCCTAGTTTGAGTTATAAAAATATAAATTTTTCTCAGAAAATTCCAAAAAGGACCAATTTTCTAGTTCAACTTTAAAATGATGATAATCCTTAATAGCTAAACTTTAAAATGATGATAATCCTTGTGCTAAATAAACTCTTGTCAGTTTCTCAATTCTTATTCTTTGACTAATAGTTAATAAGGGTATGTCCATGTTGTTAATGTTTGACGTATATATATTGTAGTATGTTTGTTTCTTCTTCGGGTAATGATTTAATCAAATGACAATTGTGTTGACTTGAAATGTGCTTATACTTTGGACCAATGGAGAAACATGTCGGAAAATTTTGTCAATCTTTTTTGGAGCATGCTACGGTTTTTGAAGACAATTACATATTTGCAAGATAATTCCCTTTATAGTCTTCTAATTATGTCAACCTTTTACAGCGGGGAGGGGAGAGTCCTCAGGAATTTAGACTATCTGCCGTAATGGCAGAGGGTAATTTGGCTTGATTTGAACTGCATAATCAAACGGTCTAGATCGGACCTCATTGGTTGAATTAAAATGGACAAATTACACTAAACTTTTAGGTTGTTGCAATTTATTTTTAAACCTTTCAAAATCAACCATAAGCTTTTATTTTAAGCAAACATGGTGTAAAATTAAATTTTTGTTATCATAACTAATGAAAGCAAGCACATGCTTATGAGATTAGAGATTAGCGTAACAAAATCACATCTTCATCAATTTGTTGAGTGATTTTTACTATTTTAGCCTTTTTTGTATTTCGTCAAACTATCTCTTCTTCTTCAACAAAAAATTTTTATCTCGAGTTTACGAAGAAAAAATTGACAAATATATGTTCTTTTTAAACTATCATCATAAGCATATACGTATCTAAAGCATGTTTCCAATGTGATTAGGGCAATACTAAATTCACTAAAACACTTGCGGAGAATATGATAACCGTACATGAGGACTGACGACCTCAACGTTGACTCTAACAAATCATAACTCCTACGACGCACCTCGGAGCGTCGCCACCGAGACGGACCACTTAGTGCCGCCAAGGTACACTCATGGGTGCCTCCCCCGGGGTGCACCCATGGGTGCCACCCCCATGATGGTACCATGAGTGCTGCCCCCGTGGCAGCTCCATGGGTGCAACCCCCCACCCCCATGGTAGCACCGCGGGATGTCATTCCCATGACAGCACCATGGAGTGTCACCCCGCGAGTGCAACATAGAGATGTCCAAATCACCCTCCATGATGCAACTCGGAGACAACGGTGATGCGCTTCAAACAAGACAAAACCCTACACTAGCACGAGTCATCAGATTACAAACCACCAAGTCAAATGACAAAAACTTGGGTGGGCGTATGGTTGCTTGGGAACGTTGGGGAGGTTGTGGACTGGCATAATTAGGGGCGAGACTACGTTGTACTAAATGGGGGACATACCTCATCGGTACGACCACTCTAAACATTGACGGTGTGCTACCCTCCCATCTTGGGGAGGGGTTTGGTTTGAGAGAACCCTTGGAGTGGAGGCGTTAGGTGAACACCACCGTCGTGCCTCACCGACTAGGCGTATTCTCCCTAGTTCATGGTCATTACACAAAGATCGACATGACGCCCCCGATTGACTCATGTGTAATCATCCTCTTACTCACCTAAGCATGATCAGTCAGCTTAGATGGTTGGCGGGCTTGTAACTAATCAAGAGATTAGTTGCAATGATCTCCCCTCCTTTTTTTCACCTATAAAAGGAGGACCAGTACTTCATTTGAGAGGATTGGAAATTGAGAGAGAGAGGCACCCATTTTAGAGAGAAAAACTCCCACTTTAGAGAGAGAAACTCTCATTTCTAGAGTGAGAAACTCTCATTTCTAGAGAGAGAGAGCAAACATTTGTCACCACCCTTGAGTGCTAGAGTGCTCCCCCTTTTATCTCCTGACATCCTCCACGACGTTCTCATGCGTTATTCCGGTCACGAGCTAGGACTAGAGCACTCATGCACCTCACCCACGTGATGCCCTTGTATCTACAATTACTAATAAATAAAGTCCGGGAAACAGATTCTCTGAACGGACCAGATCTAACCTAATAAAAATTATTTAAAAAAATTAGTTTTTTAATTTAATTTTTCTTTTTTATCCTTCCCGTATTCAACTTTTTCCGCTCAGATCTCTCTGAATGAACGTGATTAAACATTTTCCTATATCGTTGCTATGCAACGGCAGAGAGCCATATCCTAAAGTCAGAAAATGTGTTTTCATATTTAGTCTGATATAACTAATTAACTATGAAGTTGCCAGGTGGGCCGAATGACACATACACTATACATAAAATGACAAGAAATATTGACTTCCTAGTTCCAACTCCAAAAATTAAAATTTTTTCTATTTGCTAGAATGACCAAAGGAAATATTTTATTTATTAAAATTATACGATGGTAAGTAAATTATTTACCATATTTGGACTGTTTTTACAATAAAAAAATTCAGATATTTTTACAGTTTGAGCTAGAAAGTTAATCATTTTTGCAGTTATCTCTATATTATATGTTTTAATCTGTAACTTATTTAGCACGCCTATGGGTCTTGTGATCAAAGCTAATTAGTCATAGTCTGGTGGGTATATGTTAAACCTAGTATTGAAGTCTATGAAAAAAACTCAATCCCTACCTTATTCTAATGCGAAATATGAAAGTGTGAACAAATTGCTCTATTCTGACCTATTCAAAATTCTCACTCCTTTTATTTTTAATAGTCAAGAGTCCAACCTCTTGTAGTTTTATTCTCACATTCAAAACAGAAAATATATATAAGTCATGCAAAGCTAATTCATGCAATATGTATAACTATCCACTTCACGCATCTCATTTTTAAATGTCTCTCACATACTAATTCTTTTACTAATCCAATTCCCTCTCGCATTCCACACAAAATGAAGCTTCAAAATGTGATTTTGTTAGGCATATTTTTGTTTTTTCTCATTGGAATTAACTCAAATGAAGGTGGAAGAGTAGTGATCAAAGGTGAAAAATGGGAGAATTATAGAGAGAATTTGGTGATCGAATCAATGAAGAGAGGGCCTGTGACTCCCTCTGAGCCTAATGGAGCAACCAATATACCTTCACCTATCCACCACATGGCCTATGCTGGTTTGGCTCACAATCTCTAATTGAATCACTATATAGTTGGAAATGTTTCTTTTCCATCTATTCATTTAATAATCGTTTTTTATAGTTGACTTAAACAGCCATGTTCTTTTAATGAATAAATTTCATAAACGAAATGAGTTAAACGACTTTGTTCCCATTCTGTACTCTGTATTTTCTTTTACTTTGGTAATAATTAAGAGGCTACTCCAATTCTAATTTCTAGACTTTTTTTTTTCATTTTACTATAATTAAGGTTTTAACCTCTGTAATATATGCTCTAATGACAAAAAGAAATAAAAACAGAGACTAGAGAAAAAAAGTATATTCAATAAAGATGAAAACAGTGAACCTTACTTTTACAGCAACACAAGCATATATATAAAATCAATATGATCTAATGACCAAGTTCTCATTACAGTAAAAACCAAGTAATCATTGCATCACAAAGTTCGTTAGAGAAAAGAAGGGAAAGTTCGTGATGAATATTTTCCTCTAACAAAAAAAGCTTGAGAACGCTAGGTGACAAGGCTGTGAGATGATAAGAAGTCCACGTGAAAAGAGCTAGCGTGGCTTATTGAGTGAGCTAAGTTGAGTCTTTTGAGTGTTGCGCTTTAGTGCAGACTGCACACTGGGCTGAGTCATTATACTGTCATTCTATAAGAGTTAGATATCCCTATGAAAAATAATTCACAGAAATCATGCGGCGCATGTGACAGCTTCTCATATTAAAAATTCGTATTTTTCGCGAGACCTAATGCCTCCTGCGAAGACCCTTGTGATATCTTATTTTTTACAGGATTTTTTGACTCCTGTAGAATGTTGTTTAATAAGGTTTTACGACTCCTGTTACTTTTATTCAACATGCATTTTTAATTCACAAGTATTTTATATCCTATTAAATCAGATACCATAAGATTTTTTGAATCTCATTCATATAGTTTTTTGTTGTAAATTATGCCTCTTATAAAGAGATTTTTTGACATTTTATAAATGCTATTTTTTTACAATAAAATTATATGCACCTGTTTACGTACCTATTTAAACATCCAAAATTAGTACATTGCTAGAGTAAAAGTCATTCAAACATCATTTCATTTTCACAAAATATTATCCATAAGTATCTTCCATAATTATCATCTAAAAGTATTAGTACTTAGTCATTAATACAACGTACAATTCAAAAAATAAAAAATATCTTAAAATTTCACAGACGCTACAAAATAACTTCAAATTTTTATTGCTTAACTCTTTAAACTTTGATGCCAAGTGAAAAGCCTCAAGGGTTTGTAGGTCCTGCATTTTAAAGAAAATATATAGTCAATGTACTTGTTTAAATTTCTCATAACTAATATACACTACAATCACAATGAATTGAATCCATGTCATATGAATATAACATTATGAAAATGTAAATACTAATGCAGTAAATATAATCCTCACTAGTAAAAAATTACGAACTTATATCAAGATACTCACTAGTAAAAAAAAGAGGTTGAAGTATACAAATACTCACTAATATAGCAAATAGAATCCAACACCATATCTTTTTATGTTCAAGTTCTAATCTTACTGAAATTCTTATCACCATTGCTGCCACAGAGACAAATCTAACACTAGAATGCTATAAAACAACACATAACACGGTGATTTGTGTTCATCAAGTCACAGACCGCGGGGGGGGGGGGGGGG
>QANY01012259.1:163667-349012 GCA_003255025.1 Datisca glomerata
GGGGGGGGGGGGGGGGGGGGGGAGCCCCAAAATAATAACGTTCAGATTGACAAATATAATTAATCTCAATTGACAAATATAATTAATCTCAATTACTTTTATACTAGAATGCTATAAAACCACAAGACAAACGCAACACTTTCACTAGATGATTCAACTAAATGGAAAATGGCAATATCACAACCAGGGTCATTAGCTGGAAAGTAACTGCTTATACAAGATTTTAGTTAGTAAGCTGAAATTAAAGAAATGCAGTAAGTAAAGAATTCTTACTTCATTTCTAGAAAATGACTACCAGTTGTAGCAATATTTCATGAAAAATTGAAAACATGTATATATATGGGAAGGGGAGTGAGTGAGAAAGAAAGAGAGATAGAGAGAGGGGAGAGAGAGAGAACCAGTTCTAGTTAAAGTTTGGC
This sequence comes from Datisca glomerata, assembly GCA_003255025.1. Classification (NCBI taxonomy): domain Eukaryota; kingdom Viridiplantae; phylum Streptophyta; class Magnoliopsida; order Cucurbitales; family Datiscaceae; genus Datisca; species Datisca glomerata. Next base: position 164,087 of record QANY01012259.1, read on the forward strand.
TTCTGAGTTCTTCAGATCGTTTGAGTTCCTCTTCATTACTCCATTTCACTCGCTAAAAAACTTTGGGGTAAATTTCTATACGAATTCTTTATTTTCAGCATGCTATTATCAGGTTTAGAGCTATTCTGCAACTGTTCCATCACATTATCATGCATTAGATTGTCCATTATTAATCGTGTAGCATAAAAACTTATAAAGAACTGGGCAATGAAAAGCTTAACAAGATTTCCTAAAAATCAGAATCAAGATATTCAACATCGCTTCTTCAACCAACAAGTTTCAGAGCAGAGCACAACATAGTGACTACAACATTCAGAGAGCAAATGCAACTCATTTTCATCAACAACAAATCAAAAAAGACAAAACAAAACTAATCATTTAACATGTTAGATGTACCTCTTTATAAAGAGAGTAGTTTATTATTCTTCTTATTCACAAATGTATGCCTTATCAAATGAGCTTTATAAGGAGATGGGATACTGTGCTAAATTATAGTTCTGCAAAAGAATATATTTAAGTAAGAGAAATTAACTTTCTATTGTATTTTTATACCTACATATAGAACCAACAAACACATCTTTGCTTGCTTCTTTGCCCACAACCTGTCTTAATCCTTACCTAACTTCTCAGTCTTCTTCCCGTCTGAATCTAATTGGTTTTTCTTCATCTTTACTTGCTTCTTTTCCCACAACCATTTCATTATGTCTGAAAAATAAAACCCGTATCCCTAAATCAGGAAATTTCTTCTTCAAATCAATCATGACAATATATTTGTACCTTAGAAATAAAAAATCATAGAAAATATGTATTTTTATTTTCATTATTCCATTTTTTTCTTTTCACATAAATCTTTCAAATGAAAAATATAGTTATACTCAACAATTTAATCACATATGTTGACTCATAAGCAAAATAAAAAAGGCAAGGACAATGAGAGTGTTAGTAAACACAAACCTTGAGTGGTGATCAGTCTATAAACTTGGCTAAGAACAAGGGTGTCAGTAGGGTGAAGAAGCTTGATGCGTGTGAACCAAACATAACTAGATTATTTTTTCACGGGGCTTCGATCGACAACCTATCCCTTTGTTCTTTGGCGTGGCTGAGGCGAGGGTTAGGGATCTCTTATCTTTGATGTTCCGTTCTGCAATAAAACATTTGAATGAGGATAAATAAAAGAACCAAACCCCCAAAAGAATTACCTAACTGTTCAGATGAATGAATGTAGTGATAAGCACATAATCCATACACTAATCACAAACTGAACCCATAAGTCCCCCATGAAATATAGAAATAGAACAAGAACGAACACCTTCACAACATCATGGTTTCCAGCCAATTCCTAAATATCATATTTCTTAGGCTGACGCCCTTGTGCTAAAGTTTTAGCCAATAAGCTGACAAATGAAAATTTTGGAGGTGCCCGTTTCTTCCCATACAAATTCTTACCTCCTAGGTCTGTATAAACTGGACCCATGCCTTTGCTTCTTTCTATCTGCATAATAGATTCATGAACACAATATTTTAGAAACTTGACGATAATAAAGAATGAAATTGTTGTTCGACATAGTAATAGTCCATAGTGAGTAATAGTGTAGTTGGCATACCTTGTGTATTTTCCCATCCTTCAAGTAATACTGGATGCCTGACCAATTAATTGATTGAGAGAAATGAGAATGAAACGCTGAAATCATATACAAAAAGTTATCTACTAACATCGTTATGAATACTTGCACAATTTGAAGTTGGTATCTTACATTAGCCATCATTCATCATCATCATAATGATAAGATTTAGATTTATATACTTAAAGAAACATGATTTTTAAGATCTTAATAATAAAAAAATTGGACTAAAAACAATATGATTTAGGAATAAACTACATCTTCTGGCATTCACATACTGAAATTTTAACCAGAGAAAAGAGCTTACCAAACCCCATTTATAAGGAGCAAGCGTAAGCTGAGGAGTCTCTGGGGACATGTTGCAAAGTTGAACTTTTATCCTTGTCAAGTTCCACATTGAAAGAAGTTCTACGAGAGTGCATGTCACCAGACCACTTACCAATATCAACCCTACTCAAAAGTTATATAATAAGCTATTGGAACTGAGGAATCTTAGAAAGGAAAAAAAAACAGAGACCGGAGAAGTAATCTTAAAGTTTTGATATGGTTAGCACCTAAGATAGGAGAAGGTAAACATGATCCCTTATTTAGCAGTCAACATGATAATTATAGTTAATATTGATGCTATGATATCCCATCCAACCCTCCTCCCCAAAGCGTTATCTTAACAAGAATACCCATTTCTATTTTGTTTTGGGGGAGCTCACAACAGATGGATCGAGAATATGAAATATACTATCAAATAAATAAGCCATCAGGCTTTAAACAACCTTATGATTTTCTGTCAAAATGGAGTACCCTGCCAATACAAAAAACCAGATTGTTGCAGACAAAATCCACAAAAAATCAGCAAAAAAATCTACCGAAAATTAGACCCAAAATCCAATGAAAGTTGTATGGATTTGAAACTACCCATTAAGGCTCATAGAACTCTGGACAGAAACCCAAATTCTGAGACTCTAAATTCATAGTAGCCGACGCAGATCTCAACAGAAAGTTATGCCAAGTAGCTTCAGATTGTCAATTCCCATAATTAAAATCTTCCTTATCTCTACAGTTCATATATAATGAAAAATTAATTTAACATAAAATACACTAAATTATGAAAGGTTAAACATACCAGAACCAACATAGGCTTTTGAAAACTTTCAAGCCCTTCAAACGCATCGAAAACATCATTTTTCACAAACCCACTTCTCTTCTACCTGTAACCACATTCCACATGATTGAACCCATTAATTCAATGAAGACGATGCCTCGACCAAGGAAAAGAAAACATTTGTTTATTTTACTAGGAGGAATAGTTTGATTTCAGTATGGGAATGCGTAAATCCATATGCAGATGAAGAAATTAGATGGACCTGCAATGTTCTAGTAGAAAATTTGATTGGAATCTAAACAGAACTCGTTTTTCGTAAATATGGAGAGAATGTTTGATTTTCCCACACCCGGATCACCGATTAAAAATTTTCAGGGATATATAACACTATTGAGAAAGAGGTACCTTCAGGTGAGTCAGAGAGTAGGACGCGACGAGGTGAGCCTGAGAAGAAGACATAGTGGCGACGGACTTACCAAGTTCAAGATCCATGATACCACGACTGAGAGCACACACACACACACAGACCACAATAGAGATAGCACTGACAGGAGGAAAATCGTGCAGTGAAGTCTGAGAAAGAGCACCAATGGGAGAGAGCAATGGTGGTGGTGATGACACAGAGGCGGTGGTGGTGGCTACGATATAGTGGTGGTGGTGGCGGCTACAAGGCCATGGATGCGGCGATGAGGCTACGTGTTTTCTCCATTCTGCGGACCCTAGTTCTCTTTCTTTTATTGAAAGAGAGAAGTAAATAATTTAAAGGGTTAGGTTGAAAATGAGCGACTAAGGCTTTTAATTTGAAGTCGCACCTTTTGTTTTTACTTTTAACATAAATAGATTTTACTTTGTTCTTAAAATCTATTATTTTTTTGAGTTTTTAACATGAGTAGACTAAAACTCTTGTATTTTAACCTGTTGAATGTCATATTTCTGGTAGTGAGTAAGTGTGGGTTGCACGATGAACTGGCTATCACCCTTAACATTTCCCTTCAAGCTAAAGGGTGGTGGAACCACATTTAGTTTGTCCTTAAGATGATGAAAAACAAGCCCTAAAAGAGACTTGGTGAAGCTATCAACTACTTGCTCACTAGTAGAAAGAAACATATCTGATATGAAGTTTGTTGGCTAATATTTTGTCTTTAACAAAGTTAATGTCAATTTTAATATACTTAGTGCTGGCATGAGAGACATGATTTGATGCAATGAAAGAATACCCTCATTATGACACCAAATAACATGAATTAAAGTAGCAGCCAAGTGCATTTCAGCAAAGAGGTGATCCAAGACAGTTCTGAAGCAATGTGAGCTATTTCTCTATACTCACTTTCAATGCTACTTCTTGCAATAACATGCTTCATTTTGGAAGACCATGAGATAAGAATTGGACCTAGGTAGATTGCATGCGACAAATGGACCTCCTGTCAAGTGTGTCATCTGGGTAAGCTGGCCCAATCCTCATTGGAGATTGATTCCAGGGAGAAAGTCATTCATGACGAAGTCAGTTATGTCGCCAAAACCCTTTTCCCAATTAAAACCAGAACTTTTATTGCTAAAAGTCTTATTTCTCGTTGTGGCAACTGTATATATTTAAACGAAATCTAATATGTTTAATATAGTTTACAAACACTTGATGCTTTATGTAATTTTTTTGCACTATCCAATTGCCGTATATTTAGTTCCTTTTCATATTGTTAAATATTATTTTTTATTACATTTTTTGTTTAGTTTTTATGCACAAGGAACTCGTAATTGATAAGTTACTCTTAAAATTTAGGAAAACCAAAAAGCATATTATAATTGTTCAATTCTAAAGCTCAAATTCACTTCTATTACTTAATTCTACATATATGTAGCTTTTATTTGTTTAGTTGGTACTTTAATTTTTATACTTTTAGTGGGAGATTCTCACGTGGAAACTATGTTGTTAGGACTAGTTTATAGGTTAATGTGAGAACATCCCCGTACATGTTTGCTACTTTGCAATCCAAACCATTTTTGTCACGATAACAAATTTTTAAAATATTTTGTTCCCTCCTACTCAAAATCGGTTAGTTAAAGAATGTGAATCTAGAAATAATATTTAATTCCTTATATGTAACTAAAAACATTTAATTCTATTAAAAAAATATTTAAGAAAAACTCATTTAGGAAAGATTTAGATTAGAAACTCATTGAAATCTTCGAAATTGGTAGAATACGGAAACACTTGCAAAGATTGTACAGACACTACATTTAATAAATTGTATAATAGGCGGCTTAGTTGCAAAACTTTTAAAGTCAGTTTTGAATTCGCTAAGATTTTGTGTAGAGGGTTATGCATGTAGAGACACTACACATACTTTATTCAAATCGATTGAAGTGACCCGTCATAATCTAGACTGGTCTGACCCAGTCTTGAACAGTACTGGACCGGTTAAGGTTCGCGGGCCAGGTTCGGATCATCATAGGCCTTGTCTTCAAAGCCTATGACTCAGTCCCGACCCGACCCGTGAGGCTCGGAATTGACCCATGAACCCCCTGGAAAGGCTCGGCTCGGCCCATGAACTGGCCCGTTAATCGGTTGCCACCCCTAAACATGCCTAAGCAATATTGATCAAATCTAAAATCAATCATAGTCTGCTGAGTATGTTAACCTAAAATATATTCAGGTCCATAAAGAAATTGAATCTAATCAGTCACAAGAGTTCGACATGTAATTTTATTCTCACATTTAAGAAAAATTACAAGTCATGCAATAATAATTCACGCAAAATATATATATATATTAGGAAAGAAGAAGATTTCTCGCACTAATGCAATTTCTTGGTTTACTATTAATTATGTTTCAATTACTCACTTATATAGAATGTATTAAGCCTTGAATCCTGCATCTATGTATATGGCCTTGTATCAGTGAACATTTCACAGGTTGCATTATTCCATTGCTTTCTCTCATTTGTTTACAAAATCGAATTCCCTTCCTTTACAATTCTTTTACGTTTCCATATACAAAATGAAGCTTCAGAATGTATTTATATTAGTCACAGTTTTGTTTTTTCTCTTGGGAATTAAACCAACTGAGAGTTGGAGAGTAGTGATGGAAGTTGGAAAGAAAAAATGGGATTTTTATACACAGAATCGGGTGGTTGAATCAATCAGAAAAGAGCCAGTGCCTCCCTCTGCGCCTAATGCAGCAACCAATATACCTTCAGCTATCCCCCACAGAGCCTGTGCTCGCCGTTTTGGTAACAACTAATGAAATCAATGGTTGGCATTTTGTATTTTTCTTTTCTATTTAACACAGTGTGTAGTGTAATTAATGTCATTTATTTATTGTTGTAGACAGCCATGAGATGTCCGATATTCTTTCTTCTTTAATATATAAAGATGCATATTATTTTCTCTAGATATTCTTGTGTTGGAATGAGTAGATAGATCATCAAATACAAATCATAATTAATTTAACTTAATCATAATGCGTAACCGAGAATAGAATCATGGAAGACGAGAATTCATAATTTTCTACAGAATCTGTTAATATAGGAATTACTTTAGCTTCTATATATCAAAATCCCTAGAAAATATTTAATACGTAAATTTTGGAATAACTCAAAATTCAATCACTCAGAGGATTTTCGGTCCTCACAAGATTGGATGAAGGATTTGGTCGTGATGGATGTGGTATCTCCTGTTGGTCATCTCGCTTCTCCTGGTCAATATGTTAGTGTTTCTTCATTAACATACATGGAAGGGTGTAGTGGCGGCATTGGCTGGATCTCCTTAATTCAGAGAGTGTTGTCTGCTAGTATAGGGTAAAAAAGAGTCCAAGCGACTTCTAGTCTGTTGGCTGAAGCTTCTCGCTTTTCCACGGGGTTTAAACGTTAAAGGCCCTAAATATTTTGGTGCTACCCCTTCTTTTTGTTTCTTTTTTCTTTTTCATCTTCTTTTATTTTTTCTTCTTTTCTATTTTCTCTTCAATTTCTGTTTTCTCTTCCGTTTTTCTTTCTCTTCCTTCTTTTCACATTCCCTTCCTTATTACTTTCATTCTCGTCTTCTTCTTCTTCTCTTAGTTTTCATGTTCTTCTTTCTCTTCTTCTTTTTCTACTTCCTTTTCATCTTTTCCTTTTAACTTCTCTTCTTCTTTTTCTTCGACATTCTCTTCTTCTTTTTCTTCTTCCAACTCTTCCCTATTTCTTCTTGTTTTTCATCTTTTTCCTTTTCTTTTTCTTCCTTCTGTTCCTTCTCTTCTTCTTCTTCCTTCCCATATCTTCTTCTTTTTCATCTTCTCTCCTTCATTTTTTTCACTTCCTTCTCAATCTCTGCTTCCTCCTCGTCGATTCCCGTGAAGTTCATCGTGTAGGCTACATGAAGACTACATGATGCCCGTGAAGTGATCGTGTAGCCTACATGAAGCCTACATGATGCCCGTGAAGCCATCAGGTTGACCAAGCCACTTAAATAGAGAAATATACTTGTGTTTGTTATTTAATAATGTCATAAAGTTTAATTAGCCTATATGAAGCCTACACGTTGCCCGCGAAGTAATCATATAGTATACACAATGATTACACGATTCCCGTGAAATCATCATGTAGGCTACACAAAGCCTACACGATGACCATGAAGGCCTCAGGCAGGCTATATGAAGATTACACGATACCCGCGAAGTCCTCGTGTAGGCTACATGAAGCCTACACTAAATATATAATAACAAAAAAATTCATAATCCATAATTCACAATTTGAGGGTGTATAAAAATTAAATAAAAATCCATAAAATATATCTAAATTATTTCGTACAACATTGCCACGTGCAAATAACTCAATTGCAATTCTTGTTTGATATTCAGACATTTGTTGTTGAGTTATTTCTTCCTATATGCAAGGGTTTCGACAAACTTAATGGTGAATACCTCACAATCGAACCTACAAAACACATGAAATGCAAAAACATAAATAAATAATATTTATGAAATTTTAAGTGGACTTTAAAAAATATGTATATTTTCACTTACTCATTTTCTTGTTGTGAACACTTCATGATCTCATATTTTCACTCAACTTTGGGTTTAACTTCCTGTCTTCTCTCATAAATGTTCATCATTTGAAGGAGTCGATGAACAATCTTCATGAAAGGTTTCATTATTTTAATGTATAAGGATCGTTGATATGATATGTTCATGGAGTTATAAATACGAATACATTGGCCATTCAAATCAAGCTCAACTGCAATCCATTGACTGTGGTTCACATTCATTAGAAATATAACCTTACCTGACTATTCCCAGCTCCTTCCAAAATACATCTGCAAGACGAGGACCAGGTACCAGAGCTGATCATCAACGTCAATATCCTAGCCCGCGAGATCTTGCTCAAACTCTGCCATTCGGCCTGACAGTTCCCTGTAATGTCACAGGAAAAAATTTAAATCTTTAACATCAATACAAAATGGTCATGAAGATTACACGAAGTCTACACGAGACTCGTGTAGAATACACAAAGTCCACACGATACCCGTGAAGTCCTCGTGTAGGCTACATGAAGCCTACACTAAATATATAATAACAAAAAAATTCATAATCCATAATTCACAATTTGAGGGTGTATAAAAATTAAATAAAAATCCATAAAATATATCCAAATTATTTTGTACAACATTTCCACGTGCAAATAACTCAATTGCAATTCTTGTTTGATATTCTGACATTTGTTGTTGAGTTATTTCTTCCTATATGCAAGGGCTTCGACAAACTTAAGGATGAATACCTCACAATCGAACCTACAAAACACATGAAATGCAAAAACATAAATAAATAATATTTATGAAATTTTAAGTGGACTTTAAAAAATATGTATATTTTCACTTACTCATTTTCTTGTTGTGAACACTTCATGATCTCATATTTTCACTCAACTTTGGGTTTAACTTCCTGTCTTCACTCATAAATGTTCATCATTTGAAGGAGTCGATGAACAATCTTCATGAAAGGTTTCGTTATTTTAATGTATAAGGATCGTTGATATGATATGTTCATGGAATTATAAATACGAATACATTGGCCATTCAAATCAAGCTCAACTGCAATCCATTGACTGTGGTTCACATTCATTAGAAATATAACCTTACCTGACTATTCCCAGCTCCTTCCAAAATTCATCTGTAAGACGAGGACCAGGTACCAGAGCTGATCATCAACGTCAATATCCTAGCCCGCGAGATCTTACTCAAACTCTGCCATTCGGCCTGACAGTTCCCTGTAATATCACAGGAAAAAAATTAAATCTTTAACATCAATACAAAATGGTCATGAAGACTACACGAAGTCTACACGAGACTCGTGTAGAATACACAAAGTCTACACGAGACCAATGAAGGCCTCGTGTAGACTACATGAAGTTTACATGAGGCCCGTGAAAGACTCGTGTAGATTACAGTGTGCAGTTCATCAAGTTCAAAAACAAATCTTACTTACTTGCAGAATCAAATCACCAACCTTGATTCTGGTATGAGAGTTGCATTCTTACAAATCCCTCCTCATGAGCTCCAGGTATGCATCGATATGCTGTAATGTAATAAAGATTAGTTAATATATTTATAATTATTTTGACTCAAGTCACATTAAAAAAGATTATAAATAACTTCTTACTTCTGACTCAAGCCATTGATAAGGTGAAAAGATTAGTTTTTTGAATCAGGTAAGGTCAACAGTGTAAAATCCAACATCTATTTTCTCATTCCTGTACAACGTAATTATTGATCAAAATTAGGTACACGATTGATTTACTACACGGGGGTTACACAATGTCAGTGTAACCATCATGATTATTACATGAAGACTACACGAGGTCAACGTAACCATCGTGTAGCCTACACGATGGTTACACGAGGTCAGTGTAACTATCGTGTACACTACACGATGGTTACACGAGGTCACTATAACCAGCGTGTAGTATACACGATGGCTACACGATGTAAGTGCAACCATCATGTATACTACACGAAGACTACACGAGGTCAGTGTAGTCATCGTGAAAAGAAAAAGTGTACAAGAAAATTATAGAACTTACTTTGCTCTTGGGGAGGTGAACGAGGCTTTAAAACATGTTTCATCCTCTTAAGAGTCATCACCATATGCTTGAAAATGTTTGAAAACTATTTTGGCAACGATATTCTCATAAGTTTTTTTTCCTTCGCTGCCTTTTTCTTTTTAACCTTTTTGGCTTCTCAATTAGGTGACTATATGACCCAAGATATTTTTATCTTACTCTTACTAAGTTCATCAAGGAAGACGAGCTATTCTTCTTCTCCTTTGTTGGACTGCTCCGTTGACAGAACTGAATCCATCAATGCATATATTATCGATGCAACTTCTTCTTCTTCTTCTTCTTCTTCTTCTTCTTCTTCTTCTTCTTCTTCTTCTTCTTCTTCTTCTTTTTTTCATTTCTTCCTCTTTATTCCTTTTAAGTCTTATTTTCTTCACCTTCTTCAGATTCTTCTTCTTTGTGTATTTCTTCTTCTTTTTTTTGTTTCCTCTTCTTTTTGTTTCTTCTTCTTTTGTTTTTTCTTCTTTTGCTTATTCTTCTTTTATTTTTTCTTCTTTTTGTTCTTCTTTTCTGTTTTCTCTTCTATTTCTTTTTTCCCTTCCGTTTTTCTTCATCTTCTTTCTTTTCACATTCCTCCTCCTTATTACGTTCCTTCTCTTCTTCTTCTTCTCTTCCTTAGTTTTCTTTTTCTTTTTTCTCTTCTTTGTTTTCTTTTTCTTTTTTCTCTTCTTTGTTTTCTACTTCTTTTTCATCTTTTCCTTTTAACTTCTCTTCTTCATTTTCTTCGACATTCTCTCCTTATTTTTCTTCGACCATCTCTTCTTCTTTTTCTTCTTCCTTCTCTTCTTTTTCTTCTTGTTTTTCATCATTTTCTTTTTCTATTTCTTCCTTCTGTTCATTCTCTTCTTCTTCCTTCTCTACCATCTCCTCTTCTTTTTCATTCTCTTCCATATCTTCTTCTTTTTCATCTTCTCTCCTTCTTCATTTTTTTTCACTTCCTTCTCAATCTCCGTCTCCTCCCCGTCGCTAGCCATCATCATGCAAAATAAAAGATAAAATGAGTAATCATATGGCCTCGATGTTACCAGATGATCCATCAAAATTTTATTTTGGGAGATTGCAAAGGAAATGCCTAATTTCATGGACATAATCTTCTTCTTATCCATTGAAATGATCTTTTGGTCCATTCCAATCAGACATTTCCTCACCCAATCTTCACGTCCAGTGAAATTCTTGGACACAACCTTCTTTCTCTCTGTTTTTTCAATGGTCTTTTCGGACCTCTTCCAGTTCTTCTCCTCCTCCTCCTTTTCAATGGCCTCCTCCTCCTTATTAGCCTCATATTCTCCTGGAAAAGGGTGATTGAGGAGACGTTGACTAAAAAAACATGCAATATTAAGCAGATAAAATAGAAAAAGGTGACTACAGATCAGTTATACAGATTTCATATAGTCATCATGTAGACTACACGATGACTACACAGACCTCGTGTAGACTACACGATGGTTACACGGACCTCATATAATCATCGTGTAGACTACACGATGGTTGACTACACAATGACTACACGAGGTCTGTGTGTAGATACCGTATTTTATCCGGCCTAATACATGAAATATACATGCTTTATATTTTGGCTCTTTTAATAATCCAAGACTATATGTATAATTTGAAAACTAATCCAATACTAAAATAAGAAAAGTGGTCCAAAGACTAAAAAGTAAAAATTGAAAAAAGAGGACTAAAAAATAAAAATTGAAAATAAGATTAAAAGTAAAAAAAGGCAAACCCTAATTTTGCCTATAAATAGGAATGAAGTCTTCACTTAAGGGGAGGTCTTTTGGGGAGGAAAAAAAAAGGGGGGAAGTCATTTTTTAGAGTGAGAAAGAGAGGGGTTGGAAAGAGAGGTGATTTTAGAGAAGGAAGAGGTTCTACACTTCTATTATCTTCATCTTCTTCCATCTTTTCTTCTCAAGGTAGCTTAATTGTTTGGTACATTTGTTCATAATATATTTTGTTCATCTCTCTTCTTCATATGAATGTAGTTGATATCTTTTGTATTTTTTCATACATAAGTGGATTGTTCATTCCCTATCATTTCTCCTCATTTAAATCTTAACATTTTAATTTCATGCTTTGATGATTTTTTTACAAGTTGGATATTGAGATGTCTTTGTCATCAACTTAATTAATGAGGATGATGATAAAGCTTTGAGGGGTGGAAAAATTAACCAAATGTGAATCAACCCTTTTAATGGGTTGAAAGTGTACATTTGATACAAAGATCTCATAGGATAATTTTCTCACACATAACAATGCATAGAATAGAGAATAAAATCACTATACAAGATTATGCAAATATCTAAGTTGTGAAACTTTTAATTTTCCTACAAAGTGTTTTTTTATATTATGTTCATCATTTTGTGACACTTGTTTGAACTAATTATCATCCATGATCATCCCCTTTGCTATTTGATTAGCAATGACTAATGAGGGAAGGAAAGAAAAATGGTAATTAGTGGACTAAGTAGTAAAAAAAATAGACATATTTATGTGAAAGAAATATATTGTTTATTTTTCATCATTTTTTTAAAATTTATTTATTCATTCATTTAATATTATTATTATTATAATATATAATATTTTAAAAAAAAACAAAAATATGATGCAACAGAGGAAACTTTCATCTGTTGCAGCAAGAGCTGCGTTGCAGCTCTTGCTATATATATATATATATTTATAATTTTTTAAAATTTTTTTTTCTTTCATTTATTACATAATATAGTCTTTTACTTTATTCTTGTATTTTTATGATCTCAACATTTTATGTTTTCTATAATTTGACATTCTATAACTTATCTCTATTCTTTTACTTCCATTTTGTTGTAATTATTAACATTAATTTCCTTTACGTATTTATTTATTTAGCAGTTTTGCATCGTCATGCTTATAATGCGATTCTTGCATTATTCCCATATTATTATAATTAATGTTCATGTATGCGTGAATTATAATTTTAATAATTAGATTTAGATTTTGTTACTTCTATTATTTAATTTTCGCTAAAAAATGCCGACGATGGACTTTGAGATTTTTGGGATACCAAACTTCTCGAACTACTGAGGTGATGAGTTATTCTTGGGATACCGAGAATAACTCTAATAATGCTTTGATTTAAAAAGATATGATAATACAAAAAAAGTAATTTTTTTTAAATGGTCTGTGAACCACCCATTAAAAGTAATTTATTTTGTTCATTTCTATGATACAAAATTCCTCAAATGGGACATTCAAAAATAAATCTCTTTAACCTTTGCCTTAAAATAAAAAATGGATAACATTTGATTAAATTTGGTAACCATTTTATAATGGGTGTTGTGGGGTGCTAATACCTTCCCCACACACAAACGACTCCCGAACCAACTTTGAGTATTCGTAGACCAAAAATTTTCATCTTAAAATTGGGTGACCAATCACACCCTAAAATGATTGGTGGTGACTCCAAATTTCTTTTTCCTTAAAAAATGAATTTTTTTAATCGCCACTCCGCGTCGCACGCATGTTGCGACAGCTTGGCGACTCCACTGGGGATCTTAACAATTGGTCTAACCATCTTTAGATCAATAGAGAGTCAAGCCAAAATTTCATCCTATGTTATCCTTTTGTATAGGTTCTTGTTTCGTTTATATGATTTATTAATTTTTTTTCGTAACTGTAGTCGTACATAAGTTTTTTTTACGAAGTATATTTTTTTACGTAATTTTTACTTTCACACATACACACTAGCCCTATACCAAGGCTTTCCCTTTAGGATTAGCGAGAATGAGTAGTGGAATGCCTTCGTGGAATCGAGGTTCCCGTGCAGACTCATGAAAGTTCTCACTCAGGTCGACCCTTTCGGGATACCGTTTGGGGGCCCCTGTTACTCTATTCAGATAATAGTGTGGACAACCTGGGAGCCTATTAAGAGATTTTTAGATCCCAACCACACATGTATTATGTTTTTAGAGCCCACATCATGACCAACGTTAGATTTCTGCTAAAATCATGATCAATTTTGTGCATGTATATATGTCTTGTGTCACTTAAACATGCCTTCTCTTCATTATTTTGCTTCTAACTTCATCTTTCTGTTTTGCATACATGCATAATGCTACGTAATGGGATTGTAAAGAAGTATTCAATTCATTCATATTTTAGAGACCATGACTCCCACTTTGAGTGTGATAGAAGATCAAGTTACGGTAGCCCAATGGTCAGAGGAATCGCAGAAACATAAAGGAGATTGTCTGAAAAAGGAAGACGTTGTTCTTCTACCATCAATCACTAAGATAAAGTTCTCACGCATTAAGTTGGAGAGGTTGAAGAAGATATGGGAGGATTTTTCATCAGAGCAGAAAAGTTTGTTTGTCGAAAAATATGATCACATAGCTTATCTATTGTACATTGTAGTCAACGTTCCCGTCCTTGAAGCTTTAATACATTTATGGGACCCTCATTATAGATGTTTCACCTTCAGAATAATTGATCTTACTCCCACAATTGAAGAATATCAAGCACTACTGAATGTCCCGTTGCAAAATGCCGACAAAGTTTACAACTATGACAAAAAGCTCACGTTGAAGAGAACTTTGTCTAAGCTCTTGGGTACTGTCCATGCTTCTGAGATTGAGAAAAGTTTGAAAATTAAAGGGGAAATGAGTGTGTGCCGTTGGATTACCTCCTAGATCTCACCCAGAATTTCTTGAAGGAGGATAAAGGCATGACTCTTTATGCTCTGTGTATTTATGACGCCGTGTTATTTCCAAAGATCCAAGGTTATATGGATGATAAAGTGATAAAAATGTTCCTTCAAGTTGAACATGGTGTTAACCTTGTTATCTCAATTCTCGCTGAGACTATCCGTTCTTTGAATCACATCCGAGTGTCTGGAAAAGGAAAGTTCATTGGCTCCTCAACTCTTTTGTGTATTTGGATTCTCAGCCATCTAAGATGTCCGCTAGATTTCAAGTGTCCTCAAGTTAAGTTCTCAAGTCCATGGATGAAGATGAGGATCCCTATTGCAGAATTTGGAATGGCCAAATGGAATCCACAGTTTCCCAAAAAAGGGGCTTGGCTCTCATACCTATCCAAGTTGAAAGATGAGAATGTTATTTGGAAATCCCATTGGATGCCGTTAACACCAATGATCTACAGATGTGGTGATTTTCAATGGGTTCCGCTCCCGGGACCATGGGGTTGTACTAGTTATGCTCCGCTTATGGCACTCCGTCAATTATACATGAGACAGTTTGTCCCCACCACGCATGCATTGCAGGATATTGAGGTTAGTTACGATTCTCAAGAAATTGAACTAAAACTACAAAAGCTGATTGGAGCTTGGAAAATAACAAGAAGGATGCGGAATGAAAAGAATCGCATGAACTGCACAAAGGAGTATGAAGCATGGCTTGAGAGTGGAAACAAAATAATTATTGCCTTACCAATTGAGGATGTACCATCAGCCAAATCACTGTAAGTCCATCAAAAGATTGCTAAAAAGGAGGAGCTAGATGAGTTATATGAGGAGCGTCAAAAAGTTATAGCCATTTTGGAAGAAAACAGACGACTAGCAGTCGAGGTGAATTTGTCTGAGAAACACAGAATTGAACTGAAGAACGACTTAAAGAGTTAAGAAATAGGGTTGAGGATCAGGCGTATCTAAAGCGGAAAAACTCAGAGTTGGGAACTGACACTCGCCAATTGGGCAACAAAATTAGAAAGATGGCAGAAGACAATAAAAACTTGCGAGGGGTAATCTACGAACAAGAGGATCAAATCATGAAGTTAGAGAGGGAAAATAAACTGGTACGAGAAATTCTAGAAGAGGTGAAAGGAACTGTTGATAAGAAAAATGCGTACATCGTCGAGTTAGAAGAGCAATATGACGCCTTACGACGAATCGTTGATAATTTGCAAGTTGATTTAGAGAATCAGAAAGTTAAAAAGACCAAGTCAACAAATGATTCTGAAGAATTATTGAAAGTCATCACAAGCCTTGAGCACCAAGCTAAAGCTTATCAGAACGTGGCGGAAAGGTTGGCAAGAAACAATGACGCTAATGTTGATATACTGAGATATGATTATCAGTTGCTACAACAAGAGTACAACTCGATTCGACAACGATCTGGGCAGGCTGTGGAATGGCTTAAAGGCATGGCTGTGAGAGCGGGCAATTTGGCAGAACAAGCTTCATTTTTGAAGAAAAATATCTTGCCCATCCATCCTAATGGGGAGAACTTGTCTAAATTTTTGGAAGAAGTCAACCGTGATTTGGGTCATTTTGGTCGTTTTGTATGAACTCATGTTATGAAGTAATGTAATTGACTTCTACATACTCAAATGTAGTGGATGGCTCTACTAATTGAATAAAATTGATTACTTTAGAACTTTCACTTTGTGCAGTATCATTTCTCATGCATAAGTTTACTCTCGTTATTTTTTCTTTTTATTAGCAAAAATCTACATCTCATTGCTTTATTTTTATTTTAAAGAAATTTTCCAAAGATAGCCCGACAACTTCGACATCCCTATCGAACTCGAGCTCAAGTTAGGGTCATGGATGAGCAAGAAAGAGAGTAATCACGAGAGGAAATGAAGGAAGAGATTAGGGAGCTAAAAGAGCAAATGGCTAAAGTCCTCGAACTCCTGGCCGCAAGTAAGGGAAATGCCTGTTTTGAAAATTTACAAGGGGCTCAATCATCACAAAATCAACTGCCAAACGATACTCCACTTTACCCTCCTGGGTTCACTCCAACATATCAACGTCATCAGGTTGACCAGTTTCAGCATGCTTCACCACCAATAAATATCCAGCATCATCCATTTCCAAATGTCCAGGAAACAATGCAGACAGGGAAAACTGGGTACAACCCATCCGCGATGGCATGTGGTCACAACCAGGCTTTCACTCCACAAGGCGAACTCGTTAATGAGCCAATCATCATAACCGATGTTGACGACCCAAAGATGCATAAACCTATTACCAAGCCAAGTGATGACCCACGATCGAAAGATAAATTGGACTTTCTGGAGGAGAGATTACGTGCTATTGAAGGATCTGATGTACACGGTACCATTGATGCCACCCAATTATGTTTGGTCCCTGATATGAACATCCCACATAAATTCAAACTACCTGAGTTTGAAAAATATGATGGTAGTATGTGCCCCAAAAGTCACCTTATTATGTACTGCAGAAAAATGGCTGCTTGTGCAAATGATGATAAGCTGCTGATTCATTTCTTTCAAGATAGCCTGATGGGAGCCGCATCTCGTTGGTACATCCAATTGGATAACCAACATATTCGGAGGTGGAAAGATCTAGCAGATGCTTTTTTAAGACAATATAAGTACAACATAGACATAGCCCCTGATCGTTTGGACTTACAAAGGATGGAGAAAAAACCTACAGAAGGCTTTAAAGAATATGCACAAAGGTGGAGGGAATTAGCTGCTCAGGTACACCCCCCATTGCCAGACAAGGAGATGGCTAGAATGTTTATTAACACCTTGAGACCTCCATTCTATGACAGAATGATTGAAAACGCTTCAAACAACTTCTCTGACATCATAGTGATCGGTGAAAGGATTGAGTATGAGATAAAGAATGGAAGAATTTTGGAAATTATATAAGATACATCGTCAGTAAAAAATGGGCCTCCATTGAAGCGAAAAGAAGGGGATGTGCAGATGATCAATTCCGGGTACCCATCACAAGCTGTGAACCCGGGATCAAGATTTTCAAAGTATGGGGAAGGACCCAAGTCTACGACATCATATGTGGTTAATACCTCGTAAATTCCATACAATTATCACTCTCAACAATCAACATTTCAAAATAACCCAAGACCCGATTTCAGACCACCGGCTCACCAGCAAAATATTGGTCAGGCCGATCAGCCTCTGAGGGAAAATAGAAATAATCAACGTTTTATCCAATATGATCCAATCCCCATGTCATATACAGAACTCTTACCTCAATTGATACGGAATAATCAATTGGCGCCAATTCCTTATGAACCTCTACAACCACCATACCCAAGGTGGTATGATCCGACTGCTCGCTGTGAGTATCATGCTGGGGTAGTGGGACATTCGACTGAGAATTGTACGGCATTAAAAGGTAGAGTACATGCACTGATCAAGGATGGATGGTTGAATGTCAAAAAGGCAAATGAGAATCCAGATATCAATTCCAACCCTCTACCAAATCATGGGAATCCTTCCGTGAATGCAATTGAGGAATATTTTTCATATGAAAAGAGGGACGTGGATGATGTGAGCACGTCAATGGAAACACTTTTCCATCTTCTTTCTAGAGTAGGGTACACCTACCCAACACGCTCAGAGGATGAGTGCGTTTCTAGGAAGCCTATGCATGACTTCGATTGTTTGTTTCATAAGAAGGTGATGTGGCATACAATTGAGGAGTGGCTAATTTTAAAAAGGAAGTGAAAAAGTTGTTGGATGCAAAGATACTTACGATAAGTCATAAAGGAGAAAGGGAATACCAAGAAGATGACTCTTTAGTCCTCATGATAACTAAAGAATCATATGAAGTTAGTGTTGAAATGTCATCCTATATCCCAAAACCTCTCACAATACATTACGAGGAAAAGTCAACTCACACAACTACGTCTTATGCTCCGATGCCTATGACCATTCAAATACCGGGTGTGTTTGCTTACAAAGATTCAAGAGCAGTACCCTGTATGTACAGATATGAGGTTATTATAAGCAGTAACGACAAAACTCAAGAGCTAAATCCGTCTGACCTCGATCTCCCTATAACTAATATTTCGGGAGTAGGTGGGATGACGAGGAGTGGAAGATGCTACACGCCAGAAGTTTTGAAAAGGGATAAAAGTGATGTGTTTGAAAGGCAAAGGAAAGGGAAGGCCAAAGAAGGTGACGATGGTCATGAATTCCAAGGAGAAATGCATGGCGGCCAAGTGATAGACCCAGATATAATAAGAGGTACGGAGAAAGAAAGAGCAGTGTCTGAAGAAGAAGTGTGTGAATTTTTGAAGCTCATCAAGCAAAGCGAGTATAAGGTGATTGAACAACTTAATCGCTTACCTGCTCGTATATCCTTACTGTCACTCTTTCTGAATTCTGAACCACATCGCCAAGCATTATTGAAGGTTTTGAATCAAACATATGTCTGTCATGACATTACGGTGGAAAAGTTGAGTGGAATTGTGAGAAATCCTGGCCGATGGTACTGGGCACACCAGAGCTTTACATATATCCATAAAATGTAGGGATTATATTGTTGCAAAAGTATTGATTGATAACGGCTCATCTCTAAATGCAATGCCAAGATCCACACTGGCAAAGCTCTTAGTGGACGCGACACATATGCGGCCGAGCATGATGATAGTAGGAGCATTCGATGGTACCCGAAGAGAAGTAATCGGAGACATAGAGATACATATCCGAATTGGACCATGCATATTCAATATTATTTTCCGAGTGATGGACATAAATCCAGCGTACAGTTTCCTTTTGGGTCGACCATGGATTCACTCTACTGGGGCAGTACCTTCTTCCTTACATCAGATGCTGAAATTCATAATGGATCATAAACTCATTTGTATATATGGGGAAGAATATTTTTTGGTATCCAAGCCATCCACCATGCCATATGTCGAGGCGGCAGAGGAAGCATTGGAGTGCTCATTTCGATCATTTGAGATTTCGAACACCACGTTTGTTGCTAGTGGGAAATCATCTCCAACGCCAAACCTATCAAAAACATCTCAGATGGTTGCAAGGTTAATGATCAAAGGAGGATACCAGCCAGGTAAGGGACTCGGGAGTGAGCATCAATGCATAAAAAAGTTAATTGACTGGGACAAGAATGAGCAAAGGTTTGGACTTGGATATAGACCGACCAAGGCTGATAGAGGGAGAGTGGAAGCTCAAAAGAAAGAAAAAAGGATTGCTAGGCTTGAAAATAGGGAATTCGATGTGGAAATGGCAATCATACCCCATATTTCTAAATCCTTTAGAAGTGGAGGAATTTCATTCGAAGAATCGGCTATAGTAGAGCAGTACAACCTTGAAGATGATATCGCCGAGCTATCACTATCCGTAATCTTGGGAAAATCATCAAGTTCAAGTACAGAGGACTTGATTTTTTGATACGATTCAGATTATGAACTTAACAATTGGGACGTCACCGAACTACCAATGCTTCTCGAGAATTTTCAAGAGTAATGTGTTCATGCCAAAATTCTAATGATTATACCCAATGCCTTAGGAATTTCATTGTTATGGGCCTATGTTCTCGTCTATTTCATGTCATCTTTTTGAATGAAAATCTAAAAACTTGTTTCGTCTCCTTTTGCTGATGATAAATATAATTCCAGTTCTTTTTGTTTCTTCCTTTTATGTCTTCTTTTTCCATTTCTCAAATGTTGTCCATACTTATGTTGTTTATTTTTTTTTTTTTTTTTTCTTTCGCCTTCTTTTCATCCAATAATCCGATTCAGGTTCGAGAACGATGATTTTGAAAACAAGAGCATAAGCAACAACTTTGACAATCCCATTCTTAGCGTAGAGTCAGGTGAAAGTGACGAGGATAATTTTGAACCATCTCCGGAAATGTTAAAAATGGTAGAGTCAGATGAAAAAATAAATCAACCATATCAAAAGTTAACGGAGGTGATAAATTTGGGATTGGAGGGAGAGACAAAAGAAGTCCAAATCAGCACTTCTATGACAAGCCAATGCCGCCGAGAATTAATTGACTTACACTCAAAGAGTATGTTGATGTCTTTGCATGGTCTTACCAAGATATGCCAGGTCTTGACACTGATATCGTGGTTCGTCATTTGCCACTTATGCCCGAAAGTAAACCAGTGCGACAAAAGTTAAGGAAAATGAAACCAGACATGCTGGTACAGATCAAAGAAGAAGTTAAAAAGCAAGTAGATGCGAGTTTTCTAGAAGTAGCAAAATATCCTGAATGGGTTGCTAACATAGTCCCAGTGTTGAAAAAAAATGGGAAAGTAAGGGTGTGCGTCGATTATAGAGATTTAAATCGGGCAAGCCCCAAGGATAATTTTCCATTGCCCCATATCGATGTCTTAGTAGATAACACTGCGGGACATTCAACCTTCTCTTTCATGGATGGTTTTTCGGGGTATAACCAAATCAAAATGGCTCCTGAAGACCGTGAAAAGACAACTTTTATAACTTTGTGGGGTACATTTTGTTATAAGGTTATGCCATTTGGTCTGAAGAATGTAGGAGCAACTTAGCAGCGAGCAATGGTAACATTGTTTCATGATATGATGCATAAAGAAATCGAAGTGTACGTTGATGATATGATTGCCAAATCACGTCAAGGAGGAGATCATATGGTCACTCTACGAAAAATATTTAGACGGTTGAAAAAGTTCCAGTTAAAGCTTAACCCGACAAAATGTACATTCGCAATGTCTTCAGGGAAACTACTTGGTTTTGTCGTGAGCAAGGAAGGAATAAAAGTTGACCCTGATAAGGTTCGAGCTATCATTGATATGCCCCCACCTCAAACTCAAAAAGAAGTTAGAGGTTTCTTGGGGAGATTAAATTACATAGCCCGTTTCATCTCACAGCTAACTGCAACTTGTGAACCTATCTTTAAACTTCTCCGCAAAAGTGATATAGAAGGATGGAATGATGATTGTCAAATTTCTTTTGAGAAGATCAAGCAATACTTGCAAAATCCACCCATACTTGTTCCTCCTACTCCAGGGCGTCCACTCATTTTGTATCTTACAATAACAGAAAAATCCATGGGTTGCGTACTTGGTCAGCATGACGTTTCTGGAAGGAAAGAACAAGCAATATACTATTTAAGCAAAAGGTTCACAAATTATGAGGCTAATTATTCGATGTTGGAGAAAACGTATTGTGCATTGGTCTGGGTTGCTCATCGGCTTAGACAATACATGTTATACCACACCACTTGATTAATTTCAAAGATGGACCCTATCAAGTATATCTTTGAAAAGCCATCACTTTTGGACGGATTGCTAAATGGAAAATGTTACTCACAGAATATGATATTGTCTATGTCACGAGAAAGTCAATAAAAGGAAGCGTACTTGCTGATTATCTAGCAGATCAACCAATGCAAGATTATGAGCCTATGAAGTTTGATTTCTCTGATGAGAGCGTTTCAGTCATATTCAAAAATGAAGAAGAATCTGCAGACCCAGAATTGTGGACAATGCTATTTGATGGTGCATCTAATGATGTAGGATATGGAATTGGGGCAATCCTCATATCATCTATAGGAATTTTTTTTCATTCACGGAAAAACTATGCTTTGACTGTACAAATAATGTGGCAGAATATGAGGCATGTTCCATGGGAATTCAAGCAGCTTGTGATATGAAGATAAAGAAGCTTCGAGTGTACGGAGATTCACTATTGATGATACGACAACTGAACGGAGAATGGGAAGCTAGAGACTCTAAGCTAATACCTTATAAAAAACATGTCATTAAGTTAAGTCGAACTTTTGAAGTGATCTCATTTGACCATATACCCAGAGAGAATAATCAAATCGCAGATGCGCAGACTTTAAGGAAGAAGTTCAACCCACAAAATTGAGAGGCGAGATTTTCCTGCTCACTGTATGAGCATTGAAGAAGAGCCAGACACAAGACCTTGGTATTACGACATCAAACAATATATAAAGAATGGAGAATATCCATCCAAGGCTTCTGAGAATGATAAACGCACTATTAGAAGATTGTCCATGGGTGTTTTCTTGAATGGTGAAATACTCTACAAAAGAAACCATGATATGTTGCTCTTAAGATGTGTTGATGCAAGGGAAGCGAATCAAATCATAGAGGAGATTCATGAAGGAATTTGTGGAGTTCATGCTACTGGATATATGATGACCAAACAAATCTTGAGAGCAGGATATTATTAGTTGACTCTAGAATCTGACTACATCAAGTACGCTAGGAGATGTCATAAATGTCAAATTTATGCGGATAAAATTCACGTACCCGCATCCCCTTTACATGTAATGGCCGCGCCTTGGCCGTTCTCTATGTGGGGCATAGATGTCATTGGTCCCATCACACCCAAAGCCTCTAACGGGCATCGCTTCATTTTGGTATCTATAGATTATTTTACCAAATGGGTGGAGGCAAGTTCTTATTCAAGTGTAACCAGAAGTGCGGTTGTTAAGTTTATTAAAAAGGAGATAATTTGTCGATATGGTCTACCTGGAAGGATCATCACAGATAATGGTACAAATTTAAATAACAAGATGATGAAAGAATTATGTGAGCAATTCAAAATTAAGCATCATAATTCGTCTCCTTATCGTCCGAAAATGAACGGAGCAGTGGAAGCAGCCAATAAGAACATAAAAAGGATCATAGAGAAGATGACGGAGGTTTATAAAGATTGGCATGAGATGCTCCCATTTGCACTGCATGGGTACCGCACATCAGTCAGAACATCAACTGGGGCAACGCCATTCTCTTTGGTATATGGCATGGAAGCAGTCCTTCCAATTGAGGTGGAAATTCCCTCCCTCAGAGTCTTAATGGAGGCGAAATTAGAAGAAGCAGAGTGGGTACAGACACGACATGAGCAATTAAATTTCATCGAGGAAAAAAGATTGACGGCATTATGTAGAGGGCAATTATATCAAAGAAAAATGATGCACGCATATGACAAAAAATTGCGTCCCCGATGTTTCCGAGAAGGAGACTTGGTGTTAAAAAAGATACTCCCATATCAAAAGGATCACCGAGGGAAGTGGACCCCAAATTATGAGGGACCTTTCATTGTCAAGAAGGCTTTCTCGGGAGGAGCTCTCATGCTAACAAACATGGATGGAGATGATTTACCGCACACGGTTAATTCTGATGCAGTCAAGAAGTACTTCGTTTGACCACTCTAAGTATGGGAAAATGAAGTTAAAAAAATGCTAAAGCTGTCTCGAATACTGGAGAAATTCTTCTTACATTTTTTCTTCTATTTTCTTTTTCCAAACCATCGTTTGTAAACACTGTTCATCATCAATGAAGAGCCTTTCTTTTCTTCTTTCTTTCCCAGTTGACAAATACATATACTTCATCTTCTCTTTATTTCCATTATTTCTTATTCCTCTCAGTTCTAAGATATCATTAATTACTCTTGAAATAACTCAGAAGAATAAACTTGGTCAGTTGAAAGTTTAAAAAAAAAATTGGAACTAAGAAAGGTGACCTGATTTTAAAGTAAAATCTAAAAAGTCATCACGAGGAAGGTCAATATGCGCATGACAAAGGCTAAAGTGAAATTGGAGGATTACCCAATTAGAAGTACAGAAGAGAAGCAGAGAGATTATTTACCACTGACATGGAGCCAAATACTGGAGCATAAACTAATAAATAAGGATGTATCATTTTCCTAAAAATATGCTCGATACTTCATTGTGAGTCCATGATCCTAGGTCAAGTGATTGTTCTAAAGGGTGTTGGATATGTTTAAAAATCATCATATAATTTTCTTATAAAGGTTCAAAATCATGCATAGCATGCACGTATTCAAAATCACTACTTTACATTTATGTTCAAGAATTACAATGCATAGACATACACCACATTAGTTGTTTGACAAATTCAGATGCATGAATCACTTAATGATATTCTTTCGAAATTCACACATGACCTTCCAACATTTAAAACATGCATTAATCTAGATTTTGTTGTCATGAGACTTGCATAAGTCAACTTCAACATCAATTAATATGGTTAAATCGAACCCGAATTGAGTCGAGGTTGAAGCTTGGTGTCAGCGCCGGGTCCATTTCCTTTTCAATTAATGTGGTTAAATCGAACCCGAAATGAGTCGAGGTCGAAGCCCGGTGTCAGCGCTGGGTCCATTTCCTTTTCAATTAATGTAGTTAAATCGAAACCGAATTGAGTCGAGGTCGAAGCCCGGTGTCAGCGCCGGGTCCATTTCCTTTTCAATTAATGTGGTTAAATCGAACCCGAATTGAATCGAGGTCGAAGCCCGGTGTCAGCGCCAGGTCCATTTCCTTTTCAATTAATGTGGTTAAATCGAACCCGAATTGAGTCGAGGTCGAAGCCTGCATCCACCCAGGTTCGTTTTCCTTTTCAGATATCTTCAGTTAAATCGAACCCGACTTCGTCGCGGTCGAAGCCTGGTGTCTACGCCTGGTCCATTTCAATATCTCAGTTAAATCGATTCAGATGATTCTCTGTTTGTTTTGGTTAATAGATTCAGATGATTCTTTGTTTCATTTAGGCCAATAGTAGAAAAGTATTCCCCTATATATAAAGAAAAAACAAGTCTCTTGTTGATGGTTGAGGTGGCATGTTTTGGACCCTAGATTTCTATTTAATAGATTGTAAGGTGGGGATTTGGTGAACTGCTGTGTCTGCCGTTCTAGGAACGGCAGACAATCCCCATCCCTTCTATAACTTCATTGAAAGTGATTAACTAAAAGGTAATCACTTTTATAAGTTATTAAGGAACTTAATAAATTAAAAAAATGACTAAAAGTAAGGATCTTAATAAGTTAAAAAAAAATGACTAAATCAAAGTGTAAATAGGTAATATATAAAATCTTTAATAATAAACTAACTAAAACATAATTTAAAGAATGATTAGTTGAAGTCCTGGAGGAAGAATGTGACTAAAACATTTCTTAGCATGAATTCTGGCAGCTTGCATCTCGTCAATTACTTCCTTCTCTAGTAAAGTAGTTTCATCAAGATATGGGTCGAATGGATCCAGAATAAGCTTCTCCAGTGAAACAGCATTCTCAATGAAAAACAAGGCAACCTCATCGGCAATTGCCCTTGTAACATAGCCAACCAACTCCACCACCTTTAGCTTTTCATGCCTGCATTTTGCTCCCTTTCTTGCTGTTCTATGTCGCTTGCCAAGAGCTTGAAATAACTGTAATCAAGGGAGAAAGCTTTACTATTAACTTTATGTTAGAACAGAGTTTGCCATTACTATCATGTATTAACTCACTTCCAACTATTTAATCATTGAATGTTTTTTAATCTGTAATAGTTAAATCTTATACTCATAAGATCCATTGAACTCAAAAGTAGAAAAAAACCATTAGTTACAGATTGTCCACCTTCAATGAAAATCTCTGCAGACAAGGAAATGCCTCTACCATCAGAGAACTGAAACCAAGAAGGCTGTTTCTATCTTCTGCGTACGCGATCAACTCGAACTCCTTGAGATTTTCTAAAACAGGAATTGTAAGACGATTCATGTTTATCTGTTGACCGACCAAAACAATAGCAACAAGCAGAAATCAATACATGCAAGAAACAAGTTAGGGGGGGGGGGGCGGAAGGAAATTCTTTAAATTCATAATACCAGTCTGTAGAGATCGATATTCAGTGTTAGCCTTTGCAGTTGTGAGAGGTATGTTGAAAGCTTGGAAAGATTAAACAACATATGTTCGCCATACTCACCACCGAAAGATGTCTCTACAAGCTTTGGAGTGTGCTCTAGTGGCATGCTTATTACGGGACCAAAGTAGTTAAAGGACACCAGATTTGGTGCAGAAACTTGTAGACTTTTCAAGAATGCATTTAGCTCCAAGTGCCTCAACTTTAATGATGAACCAGCAACTCTCAGATTTTCAAGAGTATCCGTGCCAAATACATGTAATCTTTCAAGGAACGGGCAATTGGTTAAAAATGACTCCAAAATTTCTCCAGTAAGGTTTACTATTTTAAACTTGAGGACTTTTAGGGAACTACAGCAGCTGGAAAATCCAATTGATCTACCCAAAAGTGGGGGGAAAGAGTAAGGATTTTCCTGAACAGGCGAATCCATCTGTGACAAGTCCAATTCAAACACTCTAACTTTTCTTTCCATAGCAAAATGTAACCATCCATCAACCTCACTTGCAAAACTCGAATCCAAATCGAATCGAAATCTTATTACCTCTAAATTTTGAGTGTTACGCGACTTTATAACTTGATTCACCCAATTCACATACTTACTCCTTCTCTCATTTATTAACTTATATCGGTCGTTATTAAGTTGCAACAAGTCCAACTCCTTTTGGCCATCAAAATCCAAATAAGGAAAGTAAGTCCATAAATATCTCCATCTCTTTGACAACACACTGGTTCTCGCTGCTTCTTTCATGGTTAAATAAGAAAGAAGAGCAACTAGAACATCATCTGGCAATTGACTAATCCGGTCCTCTGAACAACCACGTATCTTCATAACCAGAGGATCAAAGTCATAACGTAAAAATAAAACAAAAAATTGTTAGCAAAATAAACGATAACTATGCAAATTCAAAATTTAAAACGCAGTGAAATAGATCAGATAATAGAAGATTGACGTACCAAAACACCCCCCCCCCCCAGATTTAGTAGAAGAAGAAGGAAAAAAAAGGAAACTTCTAACCAAGAAAAACTGGAACTGCTATCAGAATCAGATTACCTTGAGTCTTCTGGTCGGCTTCAACTTATAGTTCCCCCATTCAGCCATTCCAGATAAATTTATACCAACTGTAAAATGTTCCCAATAAAATTCATAGAACTAGCAAATACATTCTGGGGGAAAAATATAAATACACCGCAAAAACTTGCATGAAAAAGTAATCGTGATAAAGGAAGCATGATAAAGTAGTAAAAATTAGAACTTGGAACAATTACGCGATCGCCTTTTGAAAATTGGATGGGGAGAGAGAGAGAGAGAGAGAGAGAGAGAGAGAGAGAGAGAGAGAACCTTGTAGAGGGAGAATCAGACGGTTGGAACTTGAGTGAATGTGGTGGTCAGTGCCGCAAGGGTGGGAGGAAATAACAAGGGGATTGAGATTTTGAAGTAAAGGTACCGACTATCGTGTGGCTCACTAGCTTTCCAACCCAAATACAGAGATGCTCCTAGAGTCCCACCCCCCATTACCCATATATATGTTTAGTAGGGCGGCGCGCTGTGAATAAAAACGTGAAATCTACAATTTTACTCTCTTAAATATCACAAAATTAAACTTTAAACTATGAACAAATATTTTATTTTGTCAACTTTAAAAAAAATCTTTTTTTTTTTGTCAAATTAAACTTTAAATCTTTACTCCTACTAAAAGTGCCGATAATTCAATTTTTTTTGTAAACAATTTAGAATATAATTCTCAAAACACTCTAGTTTCCTTTTAATTCAATGTTTTTAAACATGATGTAAATTATTTTTTCGGTATGGTGAATCTTTTACGAACGAATAATAAAAGATAATAATCTAGAGAAAGAGTGAGAGAATGAAGACACCATGATTTACTTAAAAAACTCTCAAATAAAAGAAAAATCACGAGGAGACAATTGATATCACTTGCGTAAATGATTTTACATAATTGATGATGAGAGAAGAGGGAAAAGACAATGCATTTAGTAAATGTTTTACTTGAGTCTCTCATTTCCTTTTTACATGAGCCTATAGTTATATGCCATACAATAATAATAATAATAATAATAATAAAGATAAATGGGGATGATCACACCCCCTATATTTTCGGCTGATGGTCTTCAGGTCTGAGCTCTCATGCTCAGCTTATTTACTATATTGTCTTGTCACTGTCGAATTAATCGCAGCCGTAAGATCCACCCCACGGTTTTGATACTCTTTTATGTTTCTTTCAACTCTATGTTGACTATATTGCCTTATACTTGTTGGATTAATTATGACCGCCTGATCCCTTCTACGGTTCTGGTCATGTTCCTTTCCCTTTCTCATTTTTCATCTATCTCGCTCAACCGCCAATCAATCACAACCATTTGCCAATTTCCTGTGGTTATGAGCTAACCATTCAGAGCCACTTGGTGGAATGTCAATCTTTCTTGTCTAGGTCACTCAGCTTACCCAATCAATTATGACCACTTGATTGTCGGTCTGAACCCTTTTTTCCCCATTCTGTTGTTCTTTCCCATTCCTGAAGTGATGGTCCCCCGTTCTAGAAGTGATGGTTCCCCGTTCTCGAAGTGATGGTTCCCTTGTTTTGTTGTATATCTTTTTATCAAATTTGTTCCCGAGGATGATGCTTTAATTTTTTTATGTTATACATGTTTTCTAAAGAACTTAGGTTCAAATAAAGAACCATGACGCTGTCTTCATTCTGAGAGAATGAATTTATGAACTGACATTTTCTTTTGAGAACAATGTCCGTAGACATTCCCAAGGACTTAAGCTCCTTCCGTGGAACCATAACCCCGTTTTAATTTCCTTCTGAGAACAACGTATGTAGATGCTCCCAAAGACTTAGGCTTATTAGTAGAACCATGACCCTATTTTAATTTTCTTCTGAGAACAGTGTACGTAGACGCTCCCAAAGACTTAGGCTCCTTCACTGAACCATGACCCAGTTTTAATTTCTTTCTGAGAACAACGTATGTAGACGCTCCCAAGAACTTAGATTCCTTTAGTGGAACCATGACCCCGTTTTAATTTCCTTTTGTAAGTAGGAATTATGAACTGCAACTCCCAAGGACTTATGCCCTTAGTTACTTTTGAGAGTATGACTTATGAATTTCCCTTCCGAGGACTTATGTCCTTAGTTCCTTCTGAGAGTAGGACTTATAAACTACATATCCCAAGGACTTACACCATTAGTTCCTTCTAAGAGTAGGACTTATGAATTACCTCTCCCAATGAATTATTCCCTTAGTTCCTTTGAGAGTAGGACTTACGAACTGTCCCTCCCAAGGACTTACGCCCTTAGTTCTTTCTGAGAGTAGAACTTATGAACCGTCCCTCTCAAGGACTTACACCCTTAGTTCATTATGAGAGTAGGACTTATGAATTGCCTCTCTCAAGGACTTATACCCTTAGTTCCTTCTGAGAGTATGACTTATGCCCTTAATTTCTTCTGAGAGTAGGGCTTATGAATTGCTCCTTCCAATGACTTATTCCCTTAATTCCTTCTGAGAGTAGGACTTATGAACTGTCTCTTCCAAGAACTTGCACCCTTAGTTCCATTGTTGAAGAAGAGAGAAAGTTGATAGCCTGCATGTTATCATGCCATAAGTTTTGATTGAGAGTTCCAAATCGAATCCTGTGAGTTTCTTCAATAAGTTGACTTATATGTTCCTGATGATATGAGATTAACCATATAGTTTGCTTCCAATAAATACAATTTAATTTTTGAAGTTGATCGTTCTGCATAATTTACTTTCCTGAACAGTACCAACGAAAACTATCATAACTTTTTAACGAGAGCTCCGAATTGATTTTCGTAAAATTTTATAAAAAGTAGACTTCTGTATATTTTTGATGATATAAGATTTGTCATGTAATTTTCTTCCAATATTTCCCATTTCCGTTCACATTTTCATTTTCTCTTCCCGTTCTCAAGACTTTCCCGTTTTCAGAACTTTACCGTTCTCTAGACTTTCCCGTCCTCAAGACTTTCCGGTTCTCAAGACTTTTCTGTTCTCAAGATTTTTCCCGTTGTCAAGCTAATTCCGTTCCCGTTCTCAAGCCTTTTCCAATTCTCAGGACTTTTCCGTTCTCGAGACTTTTCCATTCTCGAGACTTTCCGGTTCTCGAGACTTTCCCATTCTCTAGACTTTTCCAATTGTCAAGCTAATTTTGTCCCCGTTCTCAAAGCCTTTTCCTGTTCTCAAGACTTTCCCATTTTTGAGACTTTTCCCATTCTCAAGACTTTCTTATTCTCGATACTTTCCCGTTCTCGAGAATTTCCCGTTCTCAAAACTTTTCCATTGTCAAGCTAATTCTGTTCCCGTTCTCAAGCTTTTTCCCGTTCTCAAGCATTTTCCCGTTCTCAGGACTTTTTTGTTCTCGATTCTTTTCCCATTCTGAAGTCATTTAAACTCAAAAATTTAAATCAAATTAGAATTAAAACTCAAAACTTTGTTTATTACAAGTCAAATAAGTTCTCCCCTCCTTTTTCAGAAGTTGATAATGATGTAAAAGAAATAAACCAATCGAATATGCAAGGAACGGGTTTACCATTTTCTGTTTCGTTTCTGATTTTGTACTTGTTGTCGTTCCCATCTCTCCTTCTAGCTCGTTGTCATTTCTGTTTCCGCTTTTGTTGTGGGGGGGGGGTTGATTTGGTTTTTGACATTTTGGGAGGGATTTCTTGAGTTTCTCTCTCACTCTCAACAAGAACACCAAAATGTAAAGGATTTTTTCGGTATGGGGAACCATTTACAAGTGAATAATAAAGATAATAATTTAGAGAAAGAATGGGAGGATGAAGACGCCATGACTTACGTGGAAAACCCTTGAAGAGAAGAAAAACCACGAGGAGAGGATTGATATTCCACTTGTATAAAAGATTTTACATAGTTGATGATGAGAGAATTGGGAAAAGGCGATGCACTTAGTAAAATTTTTCTTGGGTCTCTCCTTTCCTTTTTACATGAGCCTGTACTTATAAGCCTTACAATAATAACAATAAAGATAAAAGGAACCCTCTATGTTTTTGTCTGATTGGATCTTCTTCAGGTCTGAACTCTCATGCTCAACATATCCACTATATTGTCTTGTCACTACCGAATTAATCATAGCCGTAAGATCCCACGGTTCTGATCTCCTTTTATGTTTCTTTCAACTACTATGTTGACTAAATTTCCTTATAATTGCTGGATTAATTATGACTGTCTAATCCCTTCTACGGTTCTAATCCTCTTCCTTTCCCTTACTCATTTCCAATCTGTCTCGCTCTACTGCCAATCAATCACAGACACTTAACGATTTCCTGTGGTTCCGAGTCAAGCGCTCAGAACCACTTGGTGGCCTGCTAATCTGTCTTGTCCGACTTACCCAATCAATTACGTCCACTTGATTCTTGATCTGAATCCATTTTTCCCGTTCTATTGTTCTTTCCCGTTTCGATGGTCCCCTGTTCTGTAAGTGATAGTTTTTCGTTCTTGAAGCGATGATTCACTCGTTTTGGAAGTGATAATAATCTATATATGAATGTCTTACGACTTCAGCCCGTAAATCAATTTTACTTTTCTTTCTCTTTCCACGAGTCCTATGTAGGTCCCTTTTGTCCATGTGACAGCGGGTATTTTTTACCTGTTCACATGAGTTACAAAAAATTTAAATGAAAATACTCTCATACTTCTCAGTTCAATATTATAGAAGATTTGAGTTACAAAAAATAAAAGAATACTTAAAATAGAAGCCATGAGTAAATTAAAATCATATTCAATATCAATAACAAGTATCACTATTAGTCTTAAATCTGACCATTTGAAGTGATAATTTTAATTATGAGTTTATCAATATTATTTTTAAACTTGAAAATTTTAATTGTATGAACCCCAAAGTTATGTATTTCAAAGTTGAAAATTTTGAAATACATATCAAAATATCAAATATAATCAACGATAGTTAACATGTTGAGTCTTTAAAAAAAAACAATAAAGTTGCAATAATAACTTTTAATACGAGCAACAATAACTTTGGAATTGGGGAGTTAAAAATGGATATAGGAGTTAAAGAGCATGGAATTCTTTAGGGGACACCGTTATCAATTTTCATTTACAAATCCAAAAATTTGAATTACTAATTTCAATTTTAGAATTGGGTATAGTTTTTCCTTTCATTTTAAATCTAGAAATTTGAAATACGTATCAAAATAATTGAATCCAACTATTATAGTAAACATGTAAAACCTGTCATAAATTTAATAACGTCATAATAATAAGCTATACTACTTTCCGATAGTTCTCAAAATATCCTCATATCTTTTAATTTCAGTTTTTTAAAATATGGGTTACAGAGTTTAAAAGAAAACATCTTTATACCCCAGAAATTTGAATTGTATAAATCCAAAAATTTAGCAACTTCAATGCTAAATCCAGTAATCATGGTAATCTTTTTGAAATTACAAAATTTTGTATCTATTCAAATCGAATCAACTGAATATATAACGATAATGATATTTTTGAAATTGTACAACCAAGTCAGATTCACATGACCTTCATCCTTAAAGTTTTTATTTGAACAAACTAGAAATATTATTTAAAAAAAACAAACAAGAGTTAATGCGGCCTAATCCCATCTTGTACAATAAGTTTTCGTATTCAAATAAGTTATAAATCAAAAGAGAAAGAAATAAATTATCTAAAACAACTCTGTTCTGACTTAGGCTATAGGCAGCCATAGTATCAGCAACAAAATTGCAATTTCTTCTGACCCATACTATAGAAAAGCTAAAAACTTGATTGATTTTAGCATGGATTTCATTAACTAGATTGATTAACCTCCAATCGCACAGGTATTAGACTTGATCCAATTAACAACTAATAATGAGTCATCCTCGATAACTCCAATGGCCCAATTTGAAGACAGTCCAGTCCAAGCCTCATCTAATAGCCAATAGCTCACCGTTCAAGAAAAAAAAAATTACATCAAATAGTCAAGTTTTTTTTATCAAAGAGAAAGGGCGAAAAACACCCTAACCAAAAGAACCCTTCATTAAAATAGGAGAATACATAAGTTCAAGGAGCATACTCCAAGGCAGCAAAACCACAAACTAGGGAAGGAGAATGAAATCAGTAGATGGACCAGGACATCCCAGTTAGGCTTGCACTTTCTTAACATCCTCATCATATAACCTAGACCAATCGAAGACAAGAAAAAAAATGGAAGGAATACCACAAGCGGAGCCTCAACCAGCAAAGTAAAGAAAATAAAAAAGAAAAAAGATGAATCCCCTGACTAGTCCCGTTTAACCTTTCCTGGCAAAAACCCCAAAGGGGAAAATCCAGAAAAAGCAAAAAAGTACTAGTCCAAAAGGAGGATTAAAGCCCAAGGAAATAATAGACTGACCTAAAACTATCCTTTGAAACCTTTAAAATAATATCACCTAACAACTTAATACCCGTCGTAGCACAATCATGAGCAGCACGATTAAAAACCCTCTAGCAATGTCAAATGTGACCCTAGTGAACCCATTAGAGAGATGAATAATGGCGAAAACAATAGGGCCAATGTCTTGCAAAATGAAATTACTGTTATTAACATAATCGATTAAGCACGAAGAATCAGTGAAGATACTCATATTAACATTACTCGTGAGCAGAGTAGATTGATCAATAGCCCAGCGAAGAGCCAAAGCTTCAGCAATTAGAACATTAGGAACCAACTCTTTTCTTCCCATTCCAGCGAAAAAAGGTTTACCTCATGGATCCCATAAATAGCAATCAAACCCGGCCAAGCAATTAGTATCATCCCATGTAGCATCAGAGAATAACCGCCAGGATGGGGGGAACTATCCTACTGAGAAGGTAGAATAGACTGTATATCAGCAATATCATCAGTCATGGCCGAATAGAAGTTGTGAAGGTGTTTTTGTAGTCTTGCCAACGCCTCCATAGGGTAAAAATGTCCCCTTTAAAACACGTACTATTCCTGCATTTCAAAATATGCCACAAGCCGAACACTAGCCAGTTCATAAGGTTGTTCTGATCACCAAAGTTTCTAATCTTGTCCCCAATCAAGTTCCAAAAATCCTTGAAAGATTTCCCCAAAGCTTGCTTCAATCCAAGTTGAGGGGGGAAATAAACCAAAACCTGGAAGCAACTTGACATTTAAAAAAACATGGGTTAGAGTTTCCTCATCCTCACCACAAGTATTTCATTTGCTCTCAATATTCATGCCTCTCCTAACAAGATTAGCTTTTCAAGCAAGGAAGTTATTAAGGCATCTCCAAATAAAATCTTTAATTTTAGGGGGCACTCTGAGATGTCAAACCTCCTTCCAAATATGCTTATTGACCAAGCCCAACTAGATTCACCTTTCCCTTTCTTATTACCAAAGCCGTTATTCTAGAGGAAGCAAGCTACACGATAACCATATTTGATAGTATATTTACTAGACGGAGAATAATGCCATATAAGAACATCATCATGACTGAAATTACTTATAGGAATTTGATGAATAGCCATAGTATCCTCAGGCCAAAAAATACTGGCAATCAAATTCTCCTTCCAACTATACGTAGCATGGTCGATAAGCTCGTGAACTTTATTGAAACCTGGACATTTAGGGGAATATAATTTAAATGTGTATGGCCTAGGGATCCAACCATCGTCCCAAATTTTAATATTCCTACCAATCCCCCCACTCCATCTCAGATCATTTTTAAGAATATTTTTACCTTCAGAAAAACTTCACCATCCCCATGAAAGGGGTCTACCCACCAGAGCATTAATAAAATTTGAGTTTCAAAAATATTTACTTTTA
Source organism: Datisca glomerata (assembly GCA_003255025.1). NCBI lineage: Eukaryota > Viridiplantae > Streptophyta > Magnoliopsida > Cucurbitales > Datiscaceae > Datisca > Datisca glomerata. Next base: position 199,105 of record QANY01012259.1, read on the forward strand.
AGGAACGAGGCAACCAAACAATCAGGATTGGATAAAATTTTCCATCCCTACTTAGCTAATAAAGCCAGATTGAATGCGGAAAAGTCTTTAAAGCCCAAGCCACCCTCCATTTTACTCTTAGTAATCTTGTCCTAGGATCCCTAATGGATCCCAAATTTAAAAGGAGAAGAATTTCATCAATATTCACAAGATACGCACAAATTTTCTTACACATGGTAATAAAGAGTTTGAAAAAAGACAGTATAATTAGGAATAGCCATTGCCACAGATTTAATAAGAATTTCCCTTCCTGCAGGAGAGAGAAGCTTCTCGGACCAACCATATATCTTCTGAGTAATCATGTCCATGATGCTCCTGAAGACTTGCATTTTGGGGACACTGAAGTTCGTTTCCATCCCCAGTATTTTCCAGTGAATTAGATCTCCTCATACCTGCCAAATCAGCCAGCTTCTTTTATCTAATGACATAAACATTATTACTGAACACCACCAGGCTTTTCTACTTATTCACCTTTTGACCAGACGCTTCCCCATATTTATTAAGAAATATGAAGCAAGGTAATTTCAGCATCTGACGCCTTGCAAAAAAACAAAGAAGCATCTACAAAGAAGAGATGAGAAACCACGGACTACCTGAAACTGCTCAAAAACTAGAAATTGAACCAAGACCAGTGGCCTGATAAATCATTTTGGAGACATCTTTGGCACATATAATAAACAGAAAAGGAGAAAGCGGATCCCCTTGTCGTAACCTGCGATTAGGTTTGAAGCTACTGCTAAGCATATCGTTAAGAGAAATATTGTACGAGACCGTAGAAGTGCAAGCTGAAATCTGATTTCTCTAGGTATCAGAAAATCCTAACTTCTTCATGATGGCTAATAAAAATTTCCACCCAACTCTGTCCTACGCCTTAGACATATCAATCTTGATAGCCATATCACCTTTTTTACCTTTCTTTTGGATCCGGAGCGAATGCAGAATCTCATTAGCAATGATCACGTTATCAATAATCTGATGACCAGGAATAAAAGCACTTTGCCCCACACCTATAATCTTACTAATGACTTTTCTAAGGTGATTAGTCAGAATCTTAGAAATAATCTTATAAAAAATATTACAAAGACTGATAGGCCGCAATTGGGCCATAGATATAGAGCAATTAACTTTCAAAATAAGAGCAATGTGCGTATGATTAATATTAGGAGGCAAATAACAAGAATTAAAAAACTCGAATCTAGATTTAATGCCAGGACCAATCATGCTCCAATTTTAATGATAGAAAGCCGCTGTAAAACTGTCAGGACTCAGAGATTTTGATGGATGAATCTCCCGAACTGCAAACACAATCTCCTCCTCAGAGACCTCCTCATCAAGAAGGGTTCTGTCCTAAGGCAACAATCAAATATTATCAGACACTTGAGAGATCAAATCGTCGCTCAGGTTGAAAGAACGAAAAAGATCTTGAAAATAAGAAAGAGTTATACGCTGAATAGAATTCGATTCGGTACGCCAATTTCCATCACTGTCCACAAGACCAAAGATACGATTTTTCCTCCTACTAGACTTGACACAAGCGTGAAAGAAGGAAGTGTTACGATCTCCATTTTGAAGCCACTGAATGTGGGCCCGATACTTCCAGTACTTATCCTCCCTAATAACAACCTCCTGATACTGTGCTTCAAGTCTTCAAAGCTTTGAAAAATCATTATGCTGAATAAAATACACGTCATGTAATTTCACACTAATATCTTGCATGAGACTACTGGAATTGGACGAAGAATGATTTCTCCTCCATTGGACCAACTTATCTCTAGTATTATTAAATTTATCTGCTAAGCTTCTACTAGAGTGAACACCGCTGTCCCCAAGCCACCCAGACGTGATAACATTCTTACAGTGTTCAACAGTGAACCACCTCCTATCATATCTGAATAGTTTCTTATAATTCCTCTTATCCTTCGATGTATCGAGAAAAATCGACAAATAGTCCAAACCCAAAGTAGAAAAATGATGGAGTCTGGCCATCTGATACACATGGAGCCACTCTAAATGAGCAAAAGATCTATCCAGACGTTCCTTAATCAACGTTGGAAGATCCCTTTTATTAATCCAGGTGAACGAAGGACCCACAAAACTGATATCCACCTAATTATAGTCGTTAGCAAATCCCATAAGACGGCACAACGTACTAGGATCTCTATCATTACCCCCGAACTTCTCGCAAGTACTCACGAGGTCATTGAAATCACCCATAACGATATACATCTTGCCACATGTCTTAATACGAGCTTTAAGATATTCAATTTGCTAGCTATGAATCTCAACGATATGACTCAAATACACAATAAATAGACTCCGGTCCTTTGATTTCACCACATCATAAATACGAACTTCAATGAAAATATTATTGTACTTCATCAACTGAACCGAATCATCATTAATCCAAAAAAGGGCTAGACCTGCTCTAGTACCCACCACGTCCACTATAAGAGAACTCGACGCATGAATTACATTTTTAATTTTCTCCACCACCCTTAACATATTTTTAGTCTTTAAAAAAAAAATCTGGAGAACGAGTTCTCACTAACCCTTACAATGTAGGAACTGTGAGGGGGTTCCCCAAACCTTGACAATTCCACCTCAGAACTCTCATTGATTACCATGGTGCCAGTTGGGGTTGGCTTGCTCTACCCTTTCGCTATTCTGAATTCCCATAACGTCGCCTCTCAACTTTTTAACACAAAAAATAGCATCTGAAACCTCCCCATGTACTTCCTCTCCACCCCCAGTTTCACGCATAGATCTTTCAATGGTATTAGCATTCCCATGCAACGTATTAAATGAGCCACGACTAGCACTACCCTTCTTGCCTGCATTATCGTCGATTTTTATACTGGAACCAGTATGTTTTACTTTCCCTTTCCTGGACCATTTTTCTGACCATGATCAATAATTGGACCCAAATTAAATAAATCGATTTGAAAAGCAATCGGGCCCTGAAAAGACCCACCCGAACCCCTCACAAAATTGTTAAAATTACCCACCTTCACATAAACTAAATTATGCAAGTCACCTTCCAAAAAATCAGCAGGCGATTTTCCATGATTATCCATGGTAATATTCTCCTTAGTGAAAGGAGAATGTATCTCATCCATTGCCACTCCCTCCGTCACAACACAATCATAATTATCCACCATTAGTGATTTCCTTCTCACATTAATATTAGATTTGAAGACCAAAGAATTTGTTGCATTATCTCCACTAATAATTGAATTATTGTGCTCCCTAATAGTAGTAGGAGAACTCTCGCCCATATGATCCCCTACTTTCACAACATGATAAGCATTATCCACTAAAATAGGAATAGAATATTGCTTCCCTAAAATATTATCTCCTATGAATTTAATCCATATATTATTGCTTCTGTTATGAACAATATCCACAGGATCAGATTTTTGCCCCTAATAACAGATTGTGAAATATTCGAAGTAGACTTACTTTGAAGAACCGAATTGCCTTTTGTAATTCGTGGATTGCCCTCAGCAGCCGCCGAGGAAGAAGCTGCCGGGGATGCCGTAGAACTCCTCTCCGGTGAGCCCGTTCTTGAATGAAAAAAGATGGGGTTCTCCTACGAAAATCACTTTTGTATCCCCATCTACCTCCCCAATTCCCTTTATGATTAAGGTTTTAAGCTTTCAACCAAACACCATACTTGTTCTCCAATTCCGCCCCAGAATTTCTATCATCTATTCTATTAGCGCAGTGAAGCTCCTCATGCCCAAGAATACCGTAATGGAAGCAAAATTTAGGCAATCGTTCGTATTTGCACCAAATCCAAATCCTAGCCTCATTATGGCGAATAAAAATACCTGGCACCAACGGATGATTGACATTGATTTCGAATTTAATACGAATAAATTTTCTTTGCTCAAAACCATCACGCACAACCCCTTCCTCTGTGTCAATAATCTTACCAATTATTTGACCAATAAGTTTACCGACAGACTTACCTCTACATTCAATCGACAGACCGTGTAGTTGTATCTAAAAGGGACACGAGACAAAAGTAGAGTTTGAAAGATCCATCCGATTCTCTAAGGCAAAAAAGGATTAACGGATCATCAAATAACCATGGTCCGTTCTCCAACACGAATGCCATATTTGATTCATCCTCGAAAATAATTTGAAAGATATTATTTTCGACTTCCGGGGAATCTAATCCCTTAGTCTAAATTCCATGCTTTCAACAATGCTTCACAAAAACCAATTCTATTAACCTTCTTCAGAGTAAATATCTTCGCCATGACACTCATACAACAGACCTCCACTTCTTTAAAATTAATCCCCTCACCAATCTCAATTTCGGCTTCTTCCACCTTCGTGAGTGCTAATTTCATAGTTATCTCTTCCACGGTCTCATCCATATTAATAAGTAAAAAAATCACTTTCTCTCATATAAGAAAGACGACAAGGCAGTAAAAAGGAAAGATAGACTCATAAAATAAAAGAATAAAATGAAGAAGAAGAAAATCCACTTTCCAAGAATAGGAAAATTCTAGAGAGAGAAAGCGACCTCAAAGGAGAGGAAAACAAAACAACTGTAGTGAACCACCAAATAATCAAGTTTAGAAGCTTGATTTATGCAATAACCTAATTTTTCTTAGAAAAATAGCAGATTTGGTGTTGCCACATCACCGGTTTTTTCCTCCATTTTTGGTATGGATAGATTTTCCCTTTGTAGACAATTTTTTTGTTATTGATTGTGTGTGACCATTGTAATTAATTAAGAGATTTTACCAGATTTAGTATTAATTATATTTTTTAATTCAAAATTATACATTTATCTTTATCTTATCATTAATACACCACATATATGGATTTTTAGTTATGGAAAAATCTTTTTTCCATAGCTTTTTTTCCATAACCGACCGATAATCATTATATTTTTTTGTTATTTCCTGATTTTTTTTCTATTTTATGTTTTTAGAGTTTCTTTGATTTTTATTTTCCACCATCTATTCGCAAGCAACCCATTTTTTCAACATTCATCCATATTTTGAACCAAAAATCACTCATACACTACAAAAGTAGTGTGAAGGAAAAAACAAAAGTATTTCGCCAATTGACAAATCCAACAACACAATCACTAGAGCTATGGAGAAAACATGAATCACAATTAACTTTAATCTGGCCAGCTGATGGAGGGGGACCAAGAAACGAGATCTGTGGAAGTAGAGAAAGATAGACGAACTTGAGAAGGAGCTGAGATCTTCAAAACAGAAGAGTTTTCATAAAGCTTCAAAGTTGAGGACATCGATTTCTTCATTCCAGTCCCAGGTAAGCACGAATTAGCATGAAAAAACTCCATGTGTGCTTTCTCCAAATTCATCATGGTTAGAATAGGGTTAACTGGTTTATTTTTGAACAAGAAGAGATATCAGCTCTTCCATATACAATAAAAAAAGGGAAATAGCTTCTTTTGATCCATTGGATTTCCAAATAGCTTTCCGAAACTTTTTGAATGTTTTCTGCATTCGAGAATTGTGTAAGAGATGATAACAATCTTTAACAAATAGCCTATCATTTTTAAATTTAACTAATAATATTAAATTTGATTCATTATTTACATTTTTATACGTCATTTTTCAATCTGATCAAATTTGAACTGGTAGCTTATATCAACCTGATCAAATTTAGATATCAATGTTTGAAGTTTGTTCAACCTATAGACAAACAGTTCTTGTCCTTAAATAAAAATCCTTCCAGTTAAACCATATAATCTCTTTGCCAAGATCCCCATGAAAGAAAGTTATCTTCATATCCTTTTAATGCAACACAAGTTCAATAAATGGTAAGATTAATTTTTAATGGTCCACTTACTGACATTGGAGAATAAATCTTTGAAGAACCAAATTTGGACATTGCTTAAAACCTTTAGCTACTTGTGACTCCCTATTGGGTTTAAGACCATGTTAGCATCTAATTACTCCGTCTCCTTTCGACGATTCAACAAAATCTGTATCCATATAGGTACCACATTTCTTAGCATCTAATTTGCAATTCTTCGACTTATTAAAATGTCAAGAAATAAAAGATGTTCATGCTAAGTTAAACCAAACTCACTAGCATACACTTCAAAGTAATCCAAATATATCAAACTAGTCAGTGTGAAGTGTTGGAAGTTACTGTTATGGGAATAAAAGGTCTACTACGATCCAAACTCCCACTGAACCAATGACCTCTTAAGAAAAAAATATATGAGACGCCTCGATAATCTCTTCGTGTACTAAAGGACAATAAGATCCAAAATCATGTGATCTATGTAGACATCATGTAAATTAATAATGTACACTATAAAATCAAGTTTACCATATCTGATCAATCAAGATATCATCATATAAAAAATTTCAAGATCAAACTTATATGTTGTCCATAACGCTAAATGCATATGAATCTTCTCTCAAGCATGCTGAGAGAATTAAGAATAACATGACAAATTACAAACAACATTCACTTTCCTTGCTACAACTGAACATTGTTCTGTAAAACATGTATTTCAGGAATTCTAGCTTATAACCCGTGCCAATGGTCATGATGCACACTTTTATTATCATTCTCCCTTATATCTTCACCTTATTGCTTCGTAACTATAATCTTCCAATCTAATTGATTCTCAACTTCAACTTTGATAAACATCAGGACTTTAACAAATGTGTATTAGACCAATAAAGTGTCTATTTCCACCTCAAATATCAATGTGAAAAAAGGCATGAACATCACTATGAATAAGATCCAAAACAGTTAAAGCTCGACTAGTCACCAAAATCAACACACAAATTGAAGTTGAAAAAGAAAATGACTTCATTCCATTATTGACCACGCATGCTAATATCTCTTTGGAAATATTCTCATATCATTCTATGCTATAATGTGAGGCATTTTCATTGATGAAAATAGATCCAACTTTGAATATTCTATCTATCCATGAATAAAGAATGATTAACATCCTCAAGAACTCCAACAAAATAGTAGTTGTATTCATTTTGCATCATAATATGTGACACCACACTAGTCTTTCCTTTATATGCTTTCATAGTCCTTCACTAAACCTAGAAGGTTATAATAATGTTAATACGAATACACCACAACTAATCTCATAAAAAGAAGCGCCTCAATAGCGACTATAGAATCAGTCTTATCCCATTCTCATAGTGAAATTTATCTTCATTAAATAGATTAACTGTAATATATAGATCTTCTCTTCATAATAAGAAATCATAATCCAAAGACTCAAATCACTACTATAATTTTGACATTAGATGACGGTGAAAACCCGTCATTATAACCCTATAATGACGGGTGACCACCTGTCATCAATTGGGCTGTCATATTTACTCTTTTTCAACAAAAACCTTCATAATAGGGTGCCGTGAAAAGTAATTAGATGATGAAGATTCCCCATCATCATAGGTGCCGCTAAAAGTAATTAGATGACGGGAAATCTCCATCATCATATGTGCTGCCAAAAGTAATTAAATGACGGAGAATCTCCATTATTATAGGTGCCGCCAAAAGCAATTAGATGACGGGGAATCCCGTCATCTAATGTCCAAATTATTTTAAAAAAAGCTCATGGAAAGGTAAAAAATGCCTTCCATGACCCTTTTTTTCATTACTTCAGCCATACATTCTGCTTGTCGTTAATAAATGTCCATAAAAGTTCACAATCCCTGTATCCTCCTTCATTACAAAACTCACAAATCACTCTCATAAACTGTTCACAATTTAGTATCTTCAAAATGATACTAAATTTACATGGGCGCAAATTACTTCAAATACCAAAACATCAAAATATATTACAAGGAATTCAGAATCCAACTGCATTTCGATGCTACTCCAAATACCAAAACTCACAAATCACTCTCATTACAAAGCTCTTACCGTCCCGCATCACAGTTTAAATCTACAGACAACTTGTTAAGACCAAAGTGAGTGCTAAAGATTTCTTCCCTGATGAACAGAGTATGGTGGTCTTATACACTAGTGGTTGGTCATATATTAAAACCGCATTAAACTATAGTAATAAATTCAGGATCTAATGAAGAAATCAAGTGAAAGAGACAAATATTCATATACAATTGCAATTCTCAAGGTAAAATTCAAATCTTTAGAATAGAAGAAAAGCTGGTGGAATCTCTGAATGAAGTGTAAAGCAATCAAACTAAGCTTCAAATTAGATGAGCGTGATGCGTCAAGTCAATCACAGTCTAAATCAAGGGGTGAAGGGTGAAGAAATGATAAAGTCAACCAGAGAGAAAATTTGTGACAAAAAATGGAGAGAAAATATTTACTTCTTCACAAGGCCTCGTATATAATTAGTTATCCACAAATGATTTCAAACATACGCTTGTCTTAAATTACACTATAATTACAGGCCCATCCATGAACTATAAATGCTAACTTAATAGATCTAAGCTAGGAAATGAGAAATACAGTTGGAGAAAATGATACACGGGTCATTAGACAGGAGTGAAAGACTTTATGCTGCAATATAATCACTGAATTATCAGTTGAGCTATGCTTCAAGTCATCGCAAACCCACTAAAACTGTTCAATCCTTTCTATGAATGAAACAAGTGAACAAAAAGAAGAAAAAGATCTCCAAAATAGTAAACGAAGCAGAAAATAGGCATCTGAAATTCAATGAAGCATGGACACCTATATTTCTAAAGTCCGTCCAATGGCGATCCCTTCCAGTTTGATACAAATTCTTCTTATTACTTAAACTTTGGGGATTTCTAACAAATTAACAAATTCCTTACGAATAAAAAACTAAATTAACAAATTCCTCCCCCATTTCGTTTGGGATCAGTGCCTATACATAATTTCATTATGTGAATGAAAAGCTAAAAATGTGAACTCCAATTAGCTCCATTTACCAACCATATTCTTCGGGTAGATCTTAATCTATATTCCAGAACCAGATAAACCCAAGTTCATATTGATTTAAGTATGTAAGCAATTCGACCTGAATTTAATGTTAAACGCATTATAATCGCATAAGAGATATATCAATTTCTAATTTCTTTAACTAAATTTATGAAATTGAAATGACTTCGTTGATTTCAAGAATGTTCATGGTGAGAAATGCGAAATATTTAAGGCTTCAAATATTTGAGTCCAGGGGGAATAAAGGAAAAACATATAACCAGAACAGAGAGAAATGCATACAGTGAGGGAAATAATATTAGTGATAAGATCAGTCTTAATAACGAGACCAAGATGGGAGCCTTGAAAATGAAACATGTTCCATGAAGGGGGATTTAATCCTTCTTGCAATTTTTCAATCTGTAAAAATAGAACAATAGAATAGACACAAGCAGATGATGAAACAACTGAGAGGCTAGTGACTAGTGGCTACTGTTGCATGTATATATAACTATAAATGAAAAGTAAAGAAAGAAAGAAAGAGGCTATTTACATCGATGATAGACCCTCGACCTCCACATCCTTCAAAGACGAAAAACCCTCGACCTCCACATCCTTCTCAGACCCTTGATCCTCTCTGTCTCTCGCAGATCTCTCTCTCAAACCTCTATCTCTCAAAGCTTTCTATCTCTAGTAGATCTCTCTCTCTCTCTCTTTCAAAGCCTTGTCTCTCCAAAATATCTCTCTCTCTCAAAGTTCTCTGTCTCTCACAAATCTCTCTCTCTCTCTCATAACATAACTCTCTGTCTTTCACGAAACTTCTCTACCATTCTCATCTCTCCCTCATTTTAGATATGGTTCTCAAAGAAGCATATCTGCCTTTCTCATCTTTCCCTCATCTCAGATATGAGATGCTACCTCTCTCCTTTCTTTCCCTCATCCCAGATCTGGGACGTCCTCGAAGCTTCTTTAATTTGGTCTTTGTTCAAATATTCGAGAGCCACATCTCGTTGCCACAAAAGAGTTGGTAATGGAGTTGGAAGAAAATATGGTTGTTTTGGTTCTCTCCTCTCTCTCCCTCATCCCAGATCTGATCGCCACTGCCCTGTCCAAAGAAAAATAAAACATAGTAAAAGTAATATTAGGGTGAAATTGGTTATATAGGATGATATTTTCGTAAATAAAATAAACTTTGAGGTAATCAGTAAATTTTTTTACACCATCTAATAATGACAAGTTATTTTTCACTATCATTATAAGAAGTTATGATGTCAGCCCAAATAATAACTGTCAAAATAGATAACACATTGATGACAACAAATTTTTGAGCTGTCATCTTACCCAAATTATCCCATCCTTCACCATTTTCCTTTGATAGAATTTAGAAGTCTGTCATTGTATCATAGATGTGGCTATCATCTAAAGCCAAAATTGTAGTAGTGAATAGATTTGAATCATCATTCATCTTTAAATTGAGTTCCTCAATGTTTGAGTATTAGGAGTTGTTTATCAATAAGCAGAAGCATCAACACTAGAATACATGTTATGTCATGTAATCTCAAATAAACACAATAAATATAATAGTATTCCATAAGGTAATGTTTATAATTCATGTTTGAGGCTTGAAGCTGAATTACTCAGGGTGTTTTACTTTAATAAATAACCGCCCACCCTGCGGGAACGGATAAATATGCATATAAAAATCACCTTCAGGCAGAATTAAATATGCACTTCACCACCCGTAAAATTTGTGATAAAATCGCACATAGACCTAGTTGATAGCACTTGAATAATAGTCACATAATTCACTATCTTTAGGCAAGAAAACTACATAGTTATTCATGTATTCTCAAGCATTCTACTCACTCGTCCCACTAACAAATTGATCATTTCTAAGCAGAACTAATTTCTCAATGTGAGTGAATGTATTACGAGGCCTTAATAAGACCAAAGTTTTAACATTCCAAAAATAATAACCTCCATGAGTGTGTCACATTTGGGCAGACAACAGTTCACTTTATTTATCACTTCAAAATGACCACTTTACCAGTTTTCCTAAACCACAAGGAAAAATCAAACTGCAAAGTCCCATTCTCCAACGTTCATGAATATATATATATNATATGTATGTATATATATATATATTTATTTATGTTAAACGTATTTGTTCAATAAATTACATTGAGCCAAAAATCATGAAAGCCTTAGCATCAAATAACAATGAGCATCTATATTTCTACATGATATATATAGTTATAAAACTTGCAAACAAATAGTTCAAATTTTTTATGTCAAACTATTATCTATATAGCATATCAAGGAACTCGTGAATATTTGTCAACAAAAAACATGACCATGATTTCCGTATGTATACAATTTTTTGGATCAGTAACATTCCAAAACTAAATTAGCTATGATAAAAGCATGTGTATGAATATGCTTTGAATCATGCATGAAGATAATTGCAAATCAATTAGTCGTTGGAAAACAGATTTATAATATCGTGATTTGAGAAATTTTAATCCAAGATGCAAAAAGTGTGAAACAAAATTAGTCATAGATTTACGTTTAAGCAATACAAAGCGTATTATACTTAAACAGTAAGAAAATTATGAGTTATAGGTATAATCAGCATAAACACAATAATTACGAACCGATTAATGTTGTTAGATCCAATTTATATAATCAACAATTCATGTAAATCATAATTAAAGAACTAAGAGCTACAATCATAAAATCAAAATGAAAATGCTTGATTTTCCAAATCAGGGTTCCATATGAAAATAAAATATTATCTCACAAAATAGAACTCATGATTATAATTGAAATGATAATTGTTATCAATTCTTTCTCTATGCCAAGTGTGGTTAAGTAAATTGGAAGTCTAAAGAAATTGGGTGGAGGTTCTATGAAACAAAATGTTAACAAGAAAAGGTCGACCTAGAATCGATTGAATCTTAGAATCCATATCAGGACAGACTGTGCGTCTAGAATAAAAAAGTCAACATGATAGAACATTTATCAATTCTTAGTAAAACATCTTCAATTATTCCCCTTGGTCTTCTTATTGAACGATCAGTCAACTCCAAAACCACATATGTGGGCCTGAATTCTCCAAGATCTAACTACAAATAAATAGAATATGGCATTAAATTAACACTTGCTCCTAGATCTAATAAAGCTTGACTAATCTCACACTTCCCATTTTGACAGGTTATTGTGGGACATCCTAGATCTTTATATTTTGGCGGCGTCTTTTGCTCGATCACCGTACTCACTTGTTCCATCAAAGTTGCAGTCTTCTTAACATGATGCTTCCTTTTCATTGTGCATAAATCCTGGATCACTTTTGCATACGTTGGTATTTGTTGAGTCACATGCAACAAAGGAAGGTTAATAGCTACATTTTCAAGTGTTCTAAAATCTCACATTGGATTTTTTTTATTTTTCCCATCAGGATGCAGAACTTTGGGAAAAGGCACCGAAAACTTGTATCTTTGTTCTCCTCCTTCTTTAGGTGCTTTTTCTTTACCATTTGGTAGAAGTGGTTCTTCTAGGATCTTACCACATCGAGTGGTGATAGCATTGACATCTTTGACATTTTGTGGACTAGAAGTAGATGCATGTATCATGTGTTACCCCTTTGGATCACACTGAGGTTGTGCTGGAAGTTTTCCATATTCCTGCACAGTTAAAGAACTAGTTAGTTTAGACATTTGGTTTTTCAATTCCTTATTATCCTCCACTACCTTTGAGAGCACGGTATAAATTTTTTTATTAGTTTTATTTTGTGCCTCCATAAATGCTTGTAAACTCTCATCTAAGGTTCTCTTGACTGGTGGTGCATTATATTAAGGAGCTTGATAAGACATGGAAGGTTGTGCTTCAGGTTTCCATGAATTGCTAGATTGTCCATGTTGGTTGGAATCTGATTTCCAACTGAAGTTTGAATGATTTTTTCGGCCAGGATTGCAAGTCTCAGAATAAGACGATTATGGTTTCCTATATGTCCCGAAGGCATTACATTGCTCCTCATATACCCCTCGCATTTCATTCAAAGTAGGACATTCTTGAGCTGAATGATATATCCCTTGACACACAAAACAAACATCATGAGATTCAACTCGAGCAACTGCTTGGATACCACTCATATCTTTGGTTTTAAGAGCTTCCAACTCCCTTGTTAAGACTGCTACCCGAGCCTTATGATTGTCTTCTTCCCTTAGATGATAAACTCCAATTATTCTTCTTGTGCTATCAGCACCACTGGGGCATGTCCAAGTATGTTTTTTTTCGGCTAACTCATTCAGATAATCCATAGCTTCTTCTAGATCCTTGTGAAGAAAATCCCCATTGCACATCATCTCAATAAATTGACGCACTCTAATTGTGAGTCCCTCATAAAAATAGCTTACCGAATGCCAAATTTCATACCCATGATGAGGACATAAGTTCATTAACTCTTTGAATCTTTCTCAAGCTTGGTATAATGTTTCACTGGCCATCTAAGAGAATGTTGAAATTTGTCTCCTTATGTTGTTGGTCTTATGATGCAGGTAGTACTTTTTGAAAAATACTTGTGTCATCTCTCTCCAATTTCCTATTGATCTCAGTCTCAAAGAATATAACCAACTTTTTGCCTTGGCTTTTAAGGAGGCAGGGAAAAACCTCAACCTCAAGAATCTACAATTTTATGTCGGCTATAAAAAGTAGCTATTTCCTTTCCAAACTCTCTAACATGCACATAAAGGGTTTTTATTCTCTAAAGCATGGAAGGTAGGTCATAACTGAATCATTCCCGGTTTGAACTCTTGATGTTGAGTATTCGCGGAAAACATTATGCATGATGGTGTAGCCATACGAGTATGATGTAAATACTCTTAAAGATTTTATAGCATTTTCCTCTATTCCACTATTTTGCTCCAATATTTCGTCGGGATCCATGATGCTACCTAGAATTAAGTCAGACGTTTAAGTAGTAGACAATGATTCAGTTGAACAATTAGAAGTTGGTGACTTAGACCTTTTTGCAAATCTTCCTAATTTATCTCTGTCTTTTTTTTATAGTCATTCACCATAACAAAAATCTTTTTTATGATTTTTTAAAAAAATAATTAAATTAAAAAATAAATAAAATCTGTAGTAACTTAAGCTAAAATAAATAAAAAATAAAAAAAATAAAAGTTACATGGATCCAAATTTAGGGTACAAATTTAATAGTTGAGATGTTGTTCTATGGATTATACAGGTGTGAACCTTTTCCCTCTCACCCGCGAACATATGATATGATTCATGCAAATGAGCTCCTCTCACGTTATATTTCAGAACGGTGTAGCATTTTTTACTTGTTAGTGGAGATGGATCGGTTACTACGTCCTGAGGTATACTTCCTATCCCCATGTTATGTTTATTGCTTATGCTGGAAATCTCATGACGCTTGAATGACTTTTCCCCATTAATACACACACACACACACAAGGTTTTTCTTTGTTGCCTCGAACTCCAATAATGCTCGGTAGGTTAGGAACAGTATTCCTCCCTGCAGATAAAGCAATATCTCTGGAAGTACTTATAAATGCTTGATCATTGTTTTTCTTTTGTAGAATTATCAAAATTGTTTTTGTTTAAGAAATAATCAGTTTGAAAAGTGCAAATTATTGGTTCTCAGGATTGGGCTATTCTAAGATATAACGTGGAAGTTGTAGAGATGACACGCATGCTCGCTACAAGAATGCAATGGGATTACACTAGGAATCTTTTATTTTTTTAATTAAATTAAACTAAAACCAAAAAGGAAAAAGAAAAAACTAGAAAAATCTATAACTAACCTAGATTTAAGGCAACAAGAGAATAATTTTTTATTTTTGATTTTTTTAAAGATAAACTAAGAACCAAGAATAAACAAAACAACTAAACAAAGAAAATCTATAATCAAACCTAAAGAAACGTCAACAATAAAAATTGAAATTTGAATACTTTTTAATTAAAAAGAAAAATCTAACGTAAAAGAACGCAGCTACCGCCTTTGATGAACTCGCTAAAACTTCTTGTATTGATGATGCTTCCCGGCAATGGCGCCAGATTTTGATTAGGCTCGAAGTATAACTGTGGTAATTGTAATATAGATTGATGCGTCGATCCCATGAAGAAGTGTCGTAGAGTAAGAAATAGCGAATTAAAGCAATCAGCAATAGTTAAAGAATAAGAAAATATGATTTGTACTAAGAACGCAAAGGTAAAATTGATAATAACAAATATAAAAATGGCCAGGCGCCGGGAATCACTTTCAATCATGATTTCTCTATTTCTCAGTTTCATTCATAATGATAACTCATTTGCTTGTTTCACATCCCAAACAAACAATCAAAAACTATTTACTTGAAGATCATAAAAATATAAAATATGTTTGATAGGACGAAACTCTTTTTTGCAAGGTTGTCAGGATCGTGATACTACCTAGAATCGTAGAGAGGTCTCGCGAATCAGATCGTAGGATCGAATCGTGAATAGTTAGATCCTATTATATACTAGTAATATTATGAAAAACATAATTTACCAAACTACATATTAAAATTCTTCAATATAGTTAATTAATCAACAATAAATTTTACTATTTTACGAAGTTCAATTTAAATAAACAAAGAACAATTTAAAAATTGAACATATTATATGAACTTTATATTATTTTCTTATGAATATCTTACAAAGTTATGATTAGTGGGATCATAAGATCGTAGTAGGATCGTTAGATCCTACCAAATATAATAGGATCGTAAGTTATTCCCAATATAAGATTCTACTTATGAATCAGATCGTGAGAGTTAGACATAATCGTAAAACCATAAGATCTTACTATCTGGATAGGGAGTTTAACAACCATGCTTTCCTGTGAAATTATACTCTAACTTATCTTACGGATTATCAATAATCGACAATATATCAAACGGAAATATTGTAGTAAAAGATCAATATGTAAAAAAAAAAATCACTAGTAACAACTATAAATTAAATCATTCACATAAACAAAGCCTCACTGAATTTATATGAAAGGAAAAAAATATACTCTCTAGATTAAAAAGACTCTAATGAAGAATAAAGAGTTCAATCCTAAACAAATCTAAAACTTTAAGAACATGAAAAGATCAATGTTTGAGATAGAGGAAACTAGACTTGAAAGATCATCCCTAGCATTGCTTGGTGACTTAGCCTGATCTTTGATCAGCTTCGTCAATTTGATTTCTTGAGAGAAAGAGAGCATCTTTTGCTAGACTTTTTGCGGTGCCTCTCTCTGTCAAAAACATCCAAAAGAACCCTAAAATATTCTATATACACAAGGGTTCATAAGGATAAAATAGGAATAAAAAGATATCGTAAAAATCCCTAAAATCACGCCAACGTCACGACGTTGGGATGCCGGCATCCGCCTTTTGCCACTTATTTATCCCTCCGTTTGCTTTTTGAATCTTCTAATATCACCCCAAGTGCACTTAAATTCCTTACCTAGAAAATCAAATATAAAATCTAACAATAAATCTTTCAAGAACAACCAAAGTTCAAACTAAAAATGTCTAATAGGGGTGTGCAAGCGTCCCAAAAAAACCGTCCCGTCCCGAAAAGTCATCTCGAAACAAGTGAGACGGGATAAGTTTTTTATTTTAGTCGAGATAGGATGAGACGCAAAAGTTTTGTCCCTTGCGGGACGAGACGGGACTCGGGACAATAGTCCTTGTCCCGACTTTGTCCCGTCTCGTCTCGATATATATATACACATTGTATTTTTTTTAATTTTAGCCTTAATTCTTTTAATTTTTAACCTATAATTGATTTTTAACCTTTATAACATAGTCGAAATCTCTAAAAAAAAAGGTCCAAAACAGCTCAAAATCCAATAAAGAATCAAATTTAGCCCAAAACAGTAGAAAAAAGCCAACAAAATGAAGTAAAAAATAGAAAAAAAAAACCCATCATGTCCCGTCCCAACCCCCATTCTGTCCCGCTTGAGATTTCCTCTCTATACAGGATGGGACGGGACTAAAAGAAAATTGTCCTGTGCACACCCCTAACGTCCAAAAATATGATTGTGGAACACACTCGTCAAAATGATATTTGTCAAATAATATTACTGAAACTATCACAATTAACCTAATTTATTGACAAATATTCCTCAATAAATCAATATTTAGTTCACACTTTCAAGCTCATATCAAGTCGGGTTGCGCCTAGGTGTGGATCTGGTCGCAGGTCTGGCATGGTTGATGGGTCGTGACGGGTCACACCTTTCTCGGTCGCGTGTTGGGCCTTGCTTTGGGTTCGTTCGTGCGCCTGGTCATTAGCCATCACTTGGGCCATTTTAGAGAGCATTTGTCTGGGCTAGCAGGTAGGGCAACCCGGAAGACAAAATCGAGTAAGGATGAAGCAGCCGCTGGCGACGGTGCATGGCGGCGCATGCGTCCGTATCCGTCGGACTTTTTTAACCGGAAAGGGCTCTAAAATTACGGAAAAACTCTTCTGAACACATTAATGGGTTTATCGGCGTCTAAAAATTCTTCATTTTTTGTAGATATGAGAATCTTTTATTCAGAGTTAGGGGGATTCTCGCGGCTCTTCTATTTGGCAATGAAGACAGCCGTCAGTGTAGGACTCTAACGAAATGAAGGACGCGTTCACCATGGGTTGGTCGTCGTTGATGTTGTTTTCACCTCCACGGTCGTCCATGTTCTCTCTGGCGATTCTACGGCTGTTTTCACCTCTTTTTTTAAGCTGTCACAGACATAGCTTCCATTGTCCGACATTCTGTGGGTTTCGCCAGCCCCTCGTGATGGTTGTTTAATTTTCCAGATTTGATCACCAAAAAATTGAGTTAAATATTTTTTTAAATAATAATAATCATACAAAATAAATAAACCGATCGTATATGTAATAAATGAATTTACCGTACTTCACTTCCGGTTCCATTTCATTGCGATACCCATTCATGCTCTCGATTCAGCTTCCATATTCATTGTCGAAAGTGTTTTGTTTGGTTTGAGCGTTTTAGGAAGGGATTTCTTGAGTTTTTTCTCACCTATCAACGAAAGCACCAAATGTAAAGGAAAAAAATTCAGTCTCGGAGAATTGATCGTGATATTTTTACATCAAAATATGAACATATAAAGAATAATTAAGAGAGAAAAAAGAGTAAATAATAACACCATGATTTACGTGGAAAACCCCTTAAAGGAAAGAAAAATCACGGAAAGATTTTGATAATATTTCAATTTTGGAGAAAGAGTTTACAAGACTAATGAGTGTTGAGAGTTGTTGTGTGTTATGTCTATGCTGGTAATTGTGTTTGGAGTTACATCTTACCTTTATTTATATGTCATCAATTGATTACTGATAATAACAACAAAATATTCTCTGAGATCAAACTCATTAATAGTAACAACCAAGTAAATCTTGACCGTATGATCAATCCGATGGTCTTGATTGATTTTTTTAGTTGTCATGTTAGTAGTCCATATACTTTCATCTAATTGGTCAGTTATTGCTCTATCTTCTCTTTGATGGAGTCACAATCTAGATCTTGCCACGTGTCTTGTAAAAATTTGTCTGTTCAGTATTGATAGAGGTAAGCTTTTAATTTTAATATTTTAAAACTACATTGTTTTAGAACCAAATTAACAAATATCTAACAGTGTTTAGATGAAATCTTATATTTGACCATAAATAACAAGTTGAAGGTTACAAATGATTGAAATAATAGTTCAAAATTATAAATGGCAGCAATTTGATAGTTTGGAAGACTAATTTATAGTTTTCTCTTTACTTTTAAATCTAGAAATTTGAAATACATATCAAAATAATTGAATCCAACTATCATAATAGACATGTAAATCCTGTCATAAATTTAACGACGTCATGATATAATCTATACTACTCTTAAAGTGAAGATAGTTAGAAAATCTTTGTGGACAATTATATCTAATTATTTAATCCATTAATCATGGTAATTTTTTTGAAATTACAAATTGTTTAAGCAATTCAAGTCGAATCAAATAAATATATACCAAAATAATGGTATAGAAGCTGTAATGCAATCTCTCTCTCTCCCTCCCTCTCTCCTACTCTCTCTCTCCCTCTCTCACACACACACTCTCTCTGTGTCCCCCTCTCTCACTCTCTCTTCTCTCCCTCTCTCTCTCTCTTCCTCTCTTTGTCTCTCTCTCTCTCCCCCTCTCACTCACTCACTCACTCTCTCCCTCTCTCCCTCCCTCTCACACACTCTCTCTCTCTCTCTCCCTCTCGCTTTCTCTATCTTTCTCCATGTTTAGGACTAGTAAGTCTAGAAGTTCTGGATCATCCATTGGTAATGATCAAGATATTAGGATTCAAATAGAGCAATAATTAAAAAAATATAAAAATTAAAGGTCTAGAACGTAAAAGAATAAGTTCTAAAAAAAGTCAGACAAACCTTAAAAATAAACAATCTAATAAAATTAATTATCAATATTTTAATTCTCAAACTAGGAAATATAACCAGTCTAGTACCCCTAGGAGTTCCTTTCCTGAATCATCTATTAATAATCAAAATTTTAGGATTCAAAAATTACAACAAGAATTAAGAAATTCAAAAAATTTGAATCCAAATACCCTAAACCAAGAATATAAACCAGAATGGGATAGAATAACCCAACACAATGATGACCCAACTAATTTTGATAGATGTAATAGGTTTAGAGAAAAATATAATATGGACCAAAGAAGAATCATATTTGCTGAATGGAAGACATTAATGCAAGAATTTAGAGTTGCTATATTGTTTCTTGATTATATCGAGGATATATATGGGAAAAATATTCAAGTAATTTCAAAATATAAAAGGCTCAAGGAAGACTCAGTGTGGTAACTACTAGTCATCCACCACCTGAAAAAATCCTAATTAATCATAAAAATTCTCAATCTAAAAAAGAATTTATTGAACCTTTCGAAATTCATTATGAGAAAATTCTTGATGAAAAAATACACATAAAATTAAAAATAATTGTAAGTAATTAATCAAGACGGTAATTCAGATTCAGAAAGTCATAAGTCAGAATCTACCTATGAGAGAGCCATAATAAGTAAATCTTCAAACATTAGCAATATTGAAGATAAATTTAAAAATTTAGAAGTTAATAAATTAGAAAGGAAATGGCCTAAAAGGCCTATTCCTCCTGACATTCAAATTATTGATAGTTCTTTAGTTAACCAATTTCTATTTCTACAGATAAATTGCAGAAATGGAATATTGATGGACTTTTTGTGTAGGAAATTCTCAATAAATTTCAACACCTGACAATGATAACTAACAACTACATTACTATACACAATTTACTTCACAATGAGGTAACCGATCTTTTAGTCATAGGATTCACACGAATACTACGTTCTTGGTGGGAAATATACTCACAAAAGAATCCAAAAATACCATCCTTTCAACAACAAAGATTAATGCTGAAGGAACACTAATTATTGTAAAAACTCAGGAAACAATACTTGATGTCACCAATATACTTCTCTACACAATAATTAAATACTTCATTGGAATGCCAAATAATATTATTTCACGTATCCATAATCAATTGACCAATCTTAGGTGTCGAACTCTAAGTAAATTCCACTGGTACAAAAATATATTTTTGTCCAGAATAATGTCAAGGGATGATAAAGAAATAGTATATTAACTGTTTGCAAGAAGATATAAAAGTAAAATAACTGTTTGTTAATACAGCTTTACTGTTTATCTTCTTGCATCTGAATACCATCTCTCTAAATTACTGTTGATTCCGTGCCTTTTTGGTATCAGTGTCAAACCTAGTGGGGATAATACTGTTCATTTATTGTTTCTACTTCAATTTCTGAATAATTAAATTGTTCACTACCTATTATGGCTGGTTATTGATATTATTGCTTCCTATTTGCTTACATGAATAATTGCTTATATTAAGTCTCACTCTCCGCCCAAGTGGATGGTTATTCTTATAATTGATTATTTCTCTGTATTATTTGTTTACTTAATCTGTGAATCTGTTTGTCAGAGGCTGCCGTACCAGCTTCTATTTGGTTAGCTTCAGGGACCTAGGTAAGACCTCTTAAATATGTAAATCCTGAGAGTAGGGTTGTTGTAGAGGCGAAAGGGATAAGAGTGGACCCTAATGGAAGGTTGTAGAAGTCACCACAATGATAGTAATAAAAAAATACAGTATGAAATTCTCGATAATAAGAATAATTTAGTTAATTGAGCCATGAGTAGATTATTTAGAAGTAATTTTTCTAGTAGTAATAGGTCAACAATAACCTCAATACCTTACATAATAAATGATGACCATATTGAATTAGTAGATGATCAAGTAGATCATAGGGTATGGAATATACCTAAAATCTCCAATAAAAATATTTATAAATCAACATGGTCTGTTGCTTTCTTCAAGCCTCAACAACATGTAAAAATAATTGAAAAAATATATGCTCTTGGGAAAGATCATGAAACTTGCCAATTACTTTCCTTATTGATGCAATAAAACATCATATTCAAGACGGATATAATTTTCTTCATTTTGGTTTAGTCCAGATTGGAGTTAAACCACTCACAAGAAGATGCCTAAATGTCTCTGTCTTGCTAGCCTTGCGAGACGCAAGATTTATAAATTTTAATGAGAGTATTTTATAATTAATTGAATTCTCACTTTGTAACGGTCCAATCCATTTTGATTGTTTTCCAAATCTTTCTATTAGTTTAGTTGATCCCCATATTTTAAAATTATTAACTTTATATATTAAAACTAGTGGTTACGAAGTCCTAGAAGGCACCCAACCTCTAGCTTTAATATTCAGAATTCATTACAAAGTTACCAAAATAAATATGAATTTCCAAACCATCAATATGAGTCCAAAGAATCAAACCCTATTGATTCAATCTAACCTTAGTAATGCCAATATTAGAGTTCCTAAAAAATTAGGTGGTCTGATATTAATGCACCTTCAATTTTGCTTTTAACTAATGAGAGTCAACATACTCCAATCCAAAGACCAATTGAAAATGTAGATTACATCCAGCAGTACATGGATGGTACTGTTAAAATTAACTTTCAATCAACTTCTAGTTCTATTTCACAAATTAGGGAGTATAGCCAGTCTAGTACCCCTAGGAATTATTTTTCTGAATCATCCATAAATAATAATCAAAATCTTAGGATTCGATAATTAGAACAAAAATTAAAAAATTTACAAATTAAAAAATTAAGACTTAAAGGCTAGCACAAGTTCTCAAGTTAGTTAGTCAGTCTTTGATAATAAGTCTGATCAATCTGATGAAATTGAAGCACCCGCTGGATTGGATGTCCAAGGGCGCCTTCATTCTCTTAATCCTCAACTCTTGGTCCTGAATATAGGAACCCTGAGTCAAGATTATAAACCAGATTAGGAAGGTCTAACCTAACATAATAATGACCCATTCAATCGAGATAGACATACTAGGTTCCGAAATTCATATAATATGAATTAAAGAAAAATCATACTTGCTGAATGGTAGGCATTCATGCAAGAATTTTGAATTGATATATATTTTCTTTGATTATGTTGAAGATATTTACAAAAAAATATCAAAGTAATTTCAAAGTATAAATGGGTTAAGGAAGACTCTAGTGTAGTATCTACTAGTCATCCTCCTCCAGAAAAAATCATGATTAATCATAAAAATTCTTTAATCACTGCTTCCCCTTTTAAAATTGCAAAGGAAGAAGAACCAAACAAAAAAAATAGTTGAACAACTCAATTATACTAACCAGAGTTTAATCACAATAGGTAAACAATTAGATAAGGTTGAGAATAAGGTTGATGTTCTTAATGAACCTAAACCTAATGAATCCTAAAAGAAAAATCTTTAATAAATCTTTCAGATACAACCATTTTAAAAATTATTCCAATTAATAAAAATATTGATAAAATGATTAATGAATTAAAGAATAAATCTATTGAGTCGTCTTCTTATGTTAAGATTATTAATCAATATCGTATTTCATAGTCTGTCTGAAAAAATTGGTGAAATATTTTAAGAATTGAAAGTAATTAACCAAAATGATAATTCTGATTCAGAAAGCCATAGGTCAGAATCAACCTATGAATCACCACAATAAGTAAATTTTCAAATATTAACAATATTGAAAAAATATTTAAGAATTTAGAAATTAATTAATTAGAAAGAAAATGACATAAGAAACCTATGCCTCCTGACATTCAAACTACTAAGTCTTCTTTTGTTAATCAATTTTTTATTTTTACAGAAATATTATATGAATGGAACATTGATGGACTTTCCGAACATGAAGTTCTCAAGAAATTATAACACATAGCAATGGTAGCTAACAACTACATTACCACCCAAAAATTTACTTCATGAAGAAGTAGTAAATCTTCTAGTCACAGGATTCACAAGAATGCTCCATTTGTGATGGAAAAAATATCTCACAGAAGAATCCAAAATTACCATTCTTCCAAAAGTAAAGATTGATGCTGAAGGAAACTCAATTATTGGAGAAAATCAAGAAACACTACCTGATGAAATTAATACACTCTTTTATATAATAATTGAACATTTCATTGGTACGCCAAGTAACATTACTTCGCGAATTCATGATCAATTAACCAATCTTAGGTGTCCAACCTTTAATGATTTTAATTGGTATAAAAATATATTTTTATCTAGAGTTATGTCAAGGGATGATAGTAATCAACCTTTTTGGAAAGAAAAATATATTAATGAAATATGCAATCTATTTGCACATAAAATAAGAACAGTTCTTAGTAATGACCTAGGCTATATAGATTGTGATAGTCTAACCTATGGAACAATAATTACTATAATAAAAAAGGAAGGATTAAAAATGTGTGTTGACATGAAAATCAGCAAATAAATTAAAAAAGAAAGTGAAACAACTAAATATGAGCTAGGTAATTTTTGTGAGCAATACGGTTTACCCTCTATTGCCCCTTCTCAGAAAAATAGGAAAAATTTTCCACTTAAGCCGTAGAAGGTCTCACAAGCCTATAGAAAAAATTACCACAAACATAAGAATAAAAGTTTTGATCAAAACTTTTCTAAGGATAAAAAATTTGATAAACGTTTCTCTAGGAATAAAAATTATTACAGAAAAAGGATTAATAAAAAATTTGATAAAAGCAATATTACATGTTTTAAATGTGGTCAGAAAGGTCATCTTTCTAACACCTGTCAAGTTAAGAATAAAATTAATCAATTAATTTTTTTATTGAAGATAAATAGGAATTGTTTAGAATCTTAGAAACAATAGATTATTATGAAAGTAATAGTGAAGATTTAGGAGAATACGAAACTCCTGAATCCTCTGAAACTGAATTCTTAAGTTGTGACAGTGAATCTTCTAACATCACTACATGGTGTAGGGATAGTTGTTGTCAAAAAATTAATGTCTTAAATAAAAATGAAGAATAAGAAACCCTCTTGTTAGATTCAATTAGCAAAATTGAAAATCCAGAATTACAATAAGAATACCTTAAAAGACCTAAAAAGGTAATTCTCAAGAAAAAAAAATACTTAGTCTAATAATAATACTGCAAGTTTTTCGCAAACCCTTAAAAATTTAATAGGGTAAAAGGGAAATAAAATGTAGTTAACTTACAGGAACTTCAAAAAGGAAGTAAAATAAACAAAAATAAAAGAATTAAGAAATTCTAATATAGAAATAAAAGAAGAATTAAACCTTTTGAAAATAGAAAATCTATTTAATAAATAAGAATTCGGTGAACCGAGTAAACTATTAGTTTCTGGTAATGAAGTTGAAGAACCTATTAACTATCAAAAAATGAAAATTTCATTTAAATTTTTAATCACATCAAAATAAAAAAATGGCATATGGTGGTTAGGATAATTATTTAAAATTTTGATTTCACAACAATGATTCTTGTTGACTCAGAAGTAGATTTGAATTGTATGCAGGAATAACTAGTTCCAATCAAGTACTTTAAGATGAAAAATGAATCTTTGTCCTCTGTCAATGGTACTGGTATACATATCAATTTGCCAAGACAATGTATATTTTAAGATTTGTCTTAGTAAAAAACATGATTGATAAAATTATTTTGGGTTTACCATTCATTGCTTTGCTATATCAATTTTCAACAGAGTATGATGGTATAATTACCTATGTCATGAATAAACCTATTAAATTTAAATTTCTTTATTTTCCTCAAATGAAAAATTAAAAATTTTAAAAGAAAAATCTATTTCTAATTCCATAAATCTCATTTCTTGTAAGGATAAATAATTGTGTTTTTTACAAGATGAACTAAGATGCAATAGAATTGAAAACAACTTCAAAGCCTTTCTCTTCAAAACAAAATTAAAATATTTGAACAAAGAATCTGTAAAGAATTATGTTATGATATTCCCAATACTTTCTGGCACAGGAAGCAACATACTGTTAGCCTGCCTTATATTGAGGAATTCGATGAAAAAATATCCCAACAAAGGCAAGGCTAGTTCAAATGAATTCTGAAATACTTGAGTTCTGTAAAAAGGAAGTTGCAGAACGTCTTAATAAGAATATCATTAGAAGGAGTAAGTCTTCTTGGTTCTGCTCGACCTTTTATGTTAAGAAGGCCATTGAAATTAAACGAGGAGTTTGTCGTTTAGTAATCAATTAGAAACCCCTTAATAATGTTTTAGAATGGATAAGATATCCAATACAAAACAAAATGGATTTAATAAATAGACTTGGAGATGCAGTTGTATTCTCTAAATTTGATATGAAATCTGGATTTTGGCAAATCCAGATAAATGAAAGTGGTAAACATAAAACTACATTTGTAACTCCATTTGGCTATTATGAATAAATTGTAATGTCTTTTGGTCTTAAAAATGCTCACAGTGAATTTCAAAATATAATGAATGAAATTTTTAATCAATTTACTGATTTCTCAATCGTTTACATTGATGATGCACTCATTTTCTCTAAAATAATAGAACAACATTGGAGACATCTTGAATCATTTGTTAGGATAATAAAATAAAATAGTTTAGTTATCTTTGCAAGAAAAATTAAATTATTTGAATCTAAGGTTAGATTTTTAGGATTTGAAATACGTCATTCTATAATCAAGCCAATTGATAGAGTAATACAATTTACTGACAAATTCCCCAATCGAATCCTAGATAAAACACAGTTACAATGATTTTTAGGATCTTTAAATTACATATATGACTTTTACGATAAAATGAGAATTGACTATAAGCCTCTCTTTGACAGGCTTTAAAAGAATCCCTCTCCATGAACAGTTGTCCATATGAATTTAAGGATTAAGGCTCATGTTAAGACACTTCATTGTCTTGACATTTCTACTAATAATTATTTTAAAATTGTCCAAACTGATGCCTATGAAATTGGATATGAAGATATCTTGTTACAAAAAGTTTCTCCAGAATCACCTGAACAAATTGTTTGGTTTACATCTGGAACACGATCTCAATCACAAGTTAATTACAATACAATTAAGAAGGAAATTCTTTTCTGTTGTCTTATGTTTACAAAAATTCCAAGATGACTTAATAAATCAAAAAATTCTTTTAAAAATTGATTGTAAATCAGCAAAACATGTTTTAGAAAAAGATGTTAAGAATATTGTTTCAAAACAATTTTTTGCTAGATGGTAGTCAATATTCAGTATTTTTTATTATAATATTAAATTCATTAAAGGTATTAATAACTCAGTACCTGACTTCTTAACTCGTGAATTCTTGTAGGGGCAACAATAAGATGGGGTCCAGGCCCCAATCCTCAGGGAAAATGATTAAGGGAGAATCCTCCACTCAACAAATGCCCTTCAGGGTACAAGTCTAAGAGGAGCCTTCTGCTCTAAGAAATACCCAATTAAAAATTCTTGGATCTACCAGGCCTAATTACCAATCTGCATTGGTCAACTAATCTGCTCCATTTGCACTCTCTAAACCATTTGACTCACAATTGGTCATCAACCAACTAATCACCAATTATAGAAAGTCTTCTCCTTATCATACGAAGATCCCCAGTAAAAATCTCTTTTACATTGAACATTAATTTGCGCATTTTAAAAATTCAATTGAAATAGCAAAGGCACATTTCCTTCTTGATTCTCATTTTGTCCTCGAACATAAGGAAAAAACCCTTAGTCTCTACAGAGATATTCTCCTACAAATAAAATCAATAAATATCAAACCTATAAATAGTGCAGAAGGAAAAATCATCTATCATTCCTTCTACATCCACAAAATAATAACTTTGTAGGAATGAAAAATCCATCCGCCAGGGTTAAAACCCTTTTTAAATAAAAAATAATATAATTATTTTGACTATATTGATGCTGGGCAAACAATTTTTTTGCATCAAAGTGAATTTTCTCATTCTTGGTTTTTGAATTTTGACAAGAATTTCAAAATCAATTTGACAAAATGAATTTTAAGATGGTGGTCAATCCATGGCCCTGTCTTTGAAATATTCCCAATCGAATTACAAAAGAATTTTAACTTATTTCTAAAATTATTTAAACCCTCAACAATTGAGACCTCTTTTCCCCCAATAATTTATTTTTGTGAATAAATACAAAATTCCATGGATTTTGAAGTGGCAATACGCCATTGAAGGAGAATTCCTCACCAGACAATACTACGTACAGTGGTGGGACAAATTCAGTACATTAAAAAATATCTGCTTCCATAAATGAGGAGTTAGCAAAAATTCACCCCCAGTTAAAATCACTCAAACCTCCTGTGGCCTCCTTAAAAATTAAGAAAATAGACAACCAAGCTCCAAAAATTAACAAATCATCAAATTCTTCCCAAGAATCAAATCCTACATCAAAACCTTCCTCAAAAGGCAAAACCAAGGCTAAAAGATAAAAAGAAAAGGAGTTAATACAAAAAATGCTCCTTCTTCTTGAAGAAAATACATACTCTGAATCTGAATCCTCAGTAGAGTCAAATCACCCAATAAAAAATAAAAAGAATCAATAATCCAAAACTCCCTCTCAGTAATTGAAGGGAAAATTTCATGTTTCATGCTCTTCCCCAATGGGCCCATGATCCTATCCAGGATTCACAAGACCCATTCGATAATATAAACCTCAGTGATGATGATAGCACAATGCGTCAATCATGTTCGTGCTCTTCCCCAAAATGCCAATAAATGGAAAACAAATAATTTTGAAGGTATCATGATAGCACAATGCGTCAATCATCAACTATCAAGGACTAGTAATACAGCAACTGTTAGAGCACGAAGATGAAGATGTCAACTATCAAGATTTTTTGTAATTTGTCGTCTTGCAGTCATTGTACTAGTTGTCGAATAATTAGGTAAATGTTTATGCTTTTACTATTCGTAGTCAAAAGTAAACAAAACTAGGCATGTAAAATGTTTTTACTTTTGTAGAATAAAATAGTTCAGGTAAATATGACAGTGATTCTCCTAACATCTCTATGGGATGTAGGGAAAGTTGTAAAAAAATTAATGTTCTAAATAAAAATAAAGAACGAGAAGAAAATCTCTTGTTGTATTTAATTAGTAAAATTAAAAATCCAGAACACCTAGAAAGACTTAGGAAAGTAATTTTAAAAGAAAACACTAAGTATAACAATATCGCAAGCCTTTCACAAACCTTTAAAAAATTCAATAAAGGTAAAGGAAAGAAAAAAGAAGTTATCCTACATGAACTTCAGAAAGAAATTAAAAATATTAAAATAAAAGAAGAATTAAATCTTTTAATAAAAAGTATAATTAAAGTTCATGAATCTAGTAAAATAGGAGAACCCAGTAGATTTCTAATTTCAATTAATAAGGTTGAAGAACCTATTATCAACAATCAAAATAATGATAATTTCATCAAAATCCTTAATCATATCAAAATCAAGAAATTGTGTATAATGGTCAGATAATAATTCAAGATTTTGATTTCACAACAAAGGCTCTTGTTGATTCAGGAATAGATTTAAATTGTATACAGGAAGAGCTAGTTTCTCCTAAGTACTTCAAGAAGACCAAAAAATCTTTGTCTTCTATCAATGGTACTCGGATGCACATCAACTATGAAATACTCAAAGTTCACATTTACCAAGACATTGTATGTTCTAAAATATTATTTGTCTTAGGAAAAAATATGACTGATAAAATAATTTTGGTTTTATTATTTATCTCTCTACTGTATCTTTTTACCACAAAGTATGATAGGATAATTACTTATCCCATGGATGAACCTATCAAATTGAAATTTCTTTCTTTTCCTCACAATAATAAGACCTTAAGGAAAATTTTTGTCTTGAAGTCCATAAATTCAATTTCTTGTAAAGAAAAACAATTATATTTTTTACGGAAAACAATAAAATTTAAAAAAATTGAAGAACAACCTCAAAATTTTGCTCTTCAAAGTCAAATCTTTAAACAAGAAAATATTTGTTTAAAAACTAATTATAAGCCCCTCAGAGATGCTTTGAAATGGATAAAATATCCAATATCCAACAAAGGAGACTTAATCAACAAATTGATAAATATTGTTGTGTTCTCTGAATTTGACACAAAAACTAGATTTTGATAGATCCAGATAACTAAAATTAATAAATACAAAATTGCATGGAAAATAATGTCATTTGATCTTAAATTTGCTTCAAGTAAATTTCAGAATATAATGATTGAATTCTTTAAAGGAAATATTGTCAATGTCAATCATCAAGAAATTCAACCAGTATTATTTATAAAGAATGCAGTCAATTGCACCAGCACATGAACGCTTACTCTTACTGCTCTTCTCAGGTTCACTTCTTTTCTTAGGATTGACTGCCCTGAGGTTCTTGTTTGGAGTCATTTTTTTATCACTGAACAATTCCCCCTCAGTCACTTCCATAGTTGACTCATGTTGCCTGCTTTCGTTCCTTTCGTCTCGAAGGTCGGTTCCGTAAGAGTTCAAATCCTTCTAACTGGCTAGTGCATTAAGGTGGCATGTCTTACTCCGGGCCATCAGTGAACGAAGTGTTAAAGTAGAGAGAGTAGCCTCATATTATGACTCAGCCGGCCAAGAAAAAATCCAGCTAAGCTAATAGCTCGAATTGTGGGATATCTAAAAAAGATGCTTTTGTTTGTGGCCTTCCTTCTCTTCTGGTTAATCCTATGAATCGGTAATAGGATCGGCAACAGGTAACAGGCTTTATCTGGGTTCAATTCCTTGATTCCTACCCGGACCTGCATTGGATTAATTCCTTCGATGCTTGCTCGGAGCGGGGTTGACTCAATATCGAGAGACTCAACCACCGAGGACTTTCTCGCACCTTTATGTCTCCATCTCTCGAGTCAAGCTCAATCTCTGGCAGGTATTGTTTGGTCTAGAGTATGATGCATCTTTCTGGATGATGAACCCCTGTTTGAAGATGAGTAGATCGAGAATCTAACCCAGCGAAGAAAACGCCTACTTATAAGTCAGGCGCACTAGCGCACCAAGCAAGAAATGGTGTCAAGACTAGTAGCAGCAGCATCAGTTAAGGCTCGTTCCGAAAGAGATATATGTGGAGCGGTTCCAGTCCCTTTTGGGAAGGACTGACGCTGGCTTCGGTCAGCAGATTGACCCTCCACTCAGCCATGTAAAACACGGCTTCGTATACCCCTAATTCTGCTATTAGTGTGACTTATGGGGGCTCCTCGTGGAAAGCTTTGCGGTTAATAATCGAATAAGTAATCCAATCTCCCTCACGCTCTTTAGTTCATCTCAGTAGAACAAGGAAAAAGCCTATGTGGTGGGTTTGACTCCCACAGGAGCGCACATGAATTACCAATCAGCTGCTTGGAGCTAAAAAAAAGGAGCTGGAGTAGTCCTCAACATCTCGTAGCACATAAAAAACACTCCAGAACGGAAGATCATTACCTTCTTCCGGGATCAAGCGATGGCTAGTAGCGACGAACGCTCATGCTCTATGAATTGAAAGGTCCGAATGATCAACTCTGCAATCAGTTGTTAGAATCAATAGGTCTTCAAATCATTCATTTGAAAAAATTGAAACCCTTCTTATTGGATGATCATGATACTTCCCAAAAATCAAAATTCTTGATCAATAGAGGAACAATATCACCATTTTTGTTCAATAAGATACCAAAGTGGATGATTGACTCATTCCATACTAGAAATAATCGCACGCCCGTTATGCATTGCATGAAAGAACCTTTCTTTGTATGACTTCTCTTTTGCCTCAGGTGAATACGAAAGGGAGATCAATAAAAAAAGAGGCCATGAATGAAGAAGTAGTGGGCCTTTCACCCTCTTTCTAGTGACTCGGGGAGCTGATATGATAAATGCACTTCAAAGTGAGGGAAGCTAGGGTTCCCATGTTGGTATGGCCGGGCATAAAAGATTTTGAAGTTAGGTAAAAAAGAAGAGGTAGAGAGAGAGAATAGAACGGAACCGATAGCCCCGAATTATGTCAGGGCAAGAGAAAGAAAAGTAAGGACTCTCGTTTTCCGCATACGCATATATTTTGAATAGTTTTCAAGATAATAAAATAAAATAGTTTACTTATCTTTGTAAAAAGAATCAAATTATTTTAATCCAAAATTAGATTTTCAGAATTTGAAATTAAGACAACTAATCAAACCATACAATTTGCCTTATTAAATCAATTTTTTAATTAATTATGAATCTACAAAATATGTTTTGAGATTCCTTCCAAATAATGTTTTACCAGCTAATAATCTATTCCTAGAAATTTTGATTTCAATATTTAATTTATCCAATGTACTAATATTTAAATTCTTGACTCTCTTACTTGAAATCTTTTGCAGTAAATTATACCAAGAGTCTGCAATGGAGCAATTTAAGGAATCTGGCCTACTAGAATACGGAAAGGTAGAACTTAGAATACTCAACCAAAATCCTTTCAAAATCAAGAAGCTCAATGGCAGGACAACTACTTTTTGTTCAAAACTCTCATTCATTAGTTATGGTCATGATAGATTTGAATATCTAATAAATGACTGGATTAATGAATTAAAAATTCTTTTAGAAAAAGTTGCATTAATGAAATCAATGGTATGAGAAAAATAGAAAAATAGGTTTTCATAAGAATAATGAAATCGATTATGATAACAGAAAAATTTCAACTGTGAACCATTTAGGACAAGAAATTTTAAAATTTAAATTTTCAACAATAAAATAATTTTTGGTATTAAAAGAAACTTTCTTCATCATGCTTGACAAATTTCAAAAATATCATAGGCATACTGTGAAATCCTTAATAAAAAGAATCATGATCACTTTTAGAAATCATGTGACGAATGGCTAAAAAGTAAAAGAGTTTTCAACTCAACAGTTGGCCTTTAAGGCCCAGATTAAGGAGGAGTCTTCTACTCCTAACTAAGCCCAATCAACAATACTTGGATCCATCAGACCAGATTATCAATTAACCGTGGTCAAACAATTTGACCCATTCTCAAATGCTCAATCCTTTAATGCTCAATCACTTGACCAACCAATTTATCATAATCTCTTTCATATTAAGCCTTCATGTTCTCAACGAAGGATCTAACACAAATTGCTAAAGCTCATTTCATTCCCAAATTCCATTATGTCCCTAGACACAACAGCAAAAATCTCAGTTTTTACAGAGTTATCCTCTTAGAAACAAAATCCATAAATTTTAGCCTAATAAAAAATTCGGAGGAAAGAATCATTTACCATTCTTTCTCTATTCTTAGGATCATAACTATGAATGTTTGGAAAATCCATCCTTCAAGTTTCAAAATACTTTTAAATAAAAATAATAATTATTTTGAATATATTGATGCATGACACGAGATTTTCTTACATCAAAGTAGTGACTTTTCTCACTTTTAGATTTTAAATTTTGATAACAATTTCAAAATTGATTTTTCAAATTGGTTCTCAAAATGGTGGTTTAGTCATGGCCTTGCCTTATAACTTTTTCTAATTGATTTACAACAATGTTCCAATTTATTTTCAAAGGTTTAGAAGCTCTCACCAATTGAGGTCTCCTTTCCCCAAATAATTTTGTTTTTAAACAAAAACAAAATTCCTTGAATTTTGAAATGGCAATACTCGGTTGAAAATGGAATCCTCACCAGAGAGTACTATATTAAATGGTGGGATAAGTTGAACACCCAAAAAATAATTGCATCCATCAATTATAAATTTGTAAGTATTCATCCCATTATGAGACTAGCAAATCATTTTATCCAAGCTCCATTAAAAATTAATGAGCTCATTCACCCATATCCAGGAATCAAACCATCTAGTCCAACTCCATCCAAATATGAATCCATAACCAGATCAGAACCCTCTTCAAAGGATAAATCAAAGGCCACGAAACCAAAATCCAAATTGGAGAAAAAAAATCCAAAAAATGCTTCTCCTTTTAGAAGACAATAATGAATCTGACTCTGAATCATCTGCAGAGCGAAGTCACCAAATTAAATAAAAAAGATCAATCATCCAGAAAGGATACTCCTCAGCAATTGAAGAACCCATTCAATTGTTCTCAGTGGTAAATGAACAAAATAATTCATCTTAGGCCCAATGCCAATATCAAAGAGCTCAGAAATACATCATAATAGTCCTCCAATACAACGGCTATAATGATACCCGACAAGCAATTATAAAGAAACAACAACAGTGGCTCCACCATAATAGAGCAACAATAGTCATAATTACTCTCCTCAAGACACAATGATGAAGACGCAAGAATCCTAGATTATCAAGAAATCTCTATAGTTTGTCGTTTTTGTAATAGTTGTACTAGTGGTCAAATAATTAGGTAACTTTTTATGCTTTTGAATTTTTTTGTCAAAAGTAAACAAAAGTAAAAACGTAAAATATTTTTACTTTTATGGAATAGAATAGTTCAGGTAAGTAATGGGTTCCCGGTGAACTCCACCTTCCTTGGCTATAAATTGATAGCCCTCTCCCATTTGTTCCTCAGAACTCGTTTGACAACTCTTAACTATTTGAGAACTAAAACCTGTTTTGTGAAACAAAGCTTTCTTCTCCTCCTCTTTTGTAAATATGTTCTTCTTTTTTCTTCAACATAAATTAGTGAGTGGGGGCACTAATTTATCGTTGCCAATAAAACTGTTTGTGTAAGTTTTTAATCTTACACCCTAATACAACTTTTGTAATTATTGTTTGTTAATATAGTTTTTTCTATTTATCTTCTTGCATCTTAATACCCCCTCTCTAAATTACTGTTGATTCTGAGACTTTTGGTATCTAGGCCAAACATGGTGGGGATAATACTGTTCATTTACTGTTTCTACTTCAGTTTCTGCATAATTAAACTGTTCACCGCCTATTATGGCTAGTTATTGTTATTATTGTTGCTCAATTGATTACATAAATAATTTCTTATATCTAATCTCACTCTCCTCCCAAGTGACTGGTTATTCTCATAATTGATTATTTCTCTGTATTATTTGTTTATTTCATCTGTGAATCTTTTATCAGAGGCTGACGTATCAGCTTCTATTTGGCTAGCTTCACGGACCCAGGTAAGACCTTTAGATACATAAATCTCGAGGGTAGGGTGGTTGTAGAGGCAAAAGGGAGAAGAGTGAAGCCTAATAGGAGGTTGTAGAAGTCACCATAATGTTAGTAACAAAAAATACAGTATGAAATTCTCAATAATAAGAATAATTTAGTTAGTTGAGCCATGAGTAGATTATTTAGAAGTAATTCTTCTAGTAGTAATAGGTCTATAATAACCTCAATACCTGACATAATAAATTATGAACATATTGATATAACAGATGATCAAGTAGATCATAGGGTATGGAATATACCTAAAATCTCTAATAAAAATATTTGTAAATCAACACGGTCTGTTGCTTCCTTCAAGCCTCAACATCATGTAAAAACAATTAAAAACTATATGCTCTTGGGAAAGAACATGAAACATCTCAATTACTTTCCTCTAATGCAATAAAGCATCATAGAAAGATATAATTTCTTTCATTTTAGTTTAGTCCATATTGGAGTTAAACCACTAACAAGAAGAGATCTAAATACCTCTGTCTTACTAGCCTTACGAGATGCAAGGTTTATAAGCTTTAATGATAGTATCTTAGGATTAATTGAATCCTCACTCTGTAATGGTCCAATTCATTTTGATTGTTTTTCAGATCTGTCTGTTAGTTTAGCAGATCCCCATATTTTAAAATCATTAACTTTAAATATTAACACTAGTGGTTACCAAGTCCTAGAAGGCACCAAACCTCTAGCTATAATCTTTAGAATTCATTTCAAAGTTACCAAACAAATATGGATTTTCAAGCCATCAATATGAGTCTAAACAATCAATCTCTATTGATTCAATCTAACCATAGTAATGCCAATATTAGAGTTCCTAAAACAATTATGTGGTCTGATATAAATTTACCTTCAAATTGGCTTTTAAGTAATGAGAGTCAACCTACTCCAATTCAAAGATCAATCGAAGATATAGATTACATCCAGCAGTACATGGATGATACTATTAAAATTAGCTTCCAATCATCCTCTAGTTTTAGTCGTCTAATTAGGGATTATAGCCAGTCTACTACCCCTAGGAATTCTTTTTCTAGATCATCCATTAGTAATGATAAAGATCTTAAGATTCAACAATTAGAACAAGAATTAAAATATTAAAATATTAAAATATTTTGACTTAAATGCATAGTTACAAGTTTCCAAGTTAGTCAACCAGTCTTTGATAATAAGTGTACAATCTGAAAAACTTAAAACACCTAATGGATCGGATTTCTAAGGAAGCCTTCGTTCTATTAATCCTCAACTCTTAGTCCTGACTATAGGAACCCTGAGTCAAGAATATAAACAAGGTTGGGAAGGTCTAACCCAACACAATGACAACCTAACCAATCTAGATAGATGTAATAGGTTCAGAGATTCATATAATATGGATCAAAGAAAAATCATACTTGTTGAATGGAAGGCATTCATGAAAGAATTTAGAATTGATATATTTTTCCTTGATTACATTGAAGATATTAATGAGAAAAATATTAAAGTAATTTAAAATTATAAATGGGTTAAGGAAGACTCTAGTGTAGTATCTACTAGTCATCCTCCTCCTGAAAAATTTATGATTAATCATAAAAATTCTTTAATCACTACTTCTCATTTCAAAATTGCAAAGGATGAAGAACTAAACAATAAAGTAGTTGAACAACTCAATTATACTAACTAGAGGCTAATTACAATAGGTAAACAATTAGACAAAATTGAGAATAAGGTTGATGTTCTTAATAAACCTAAACCTAATGAAACCTTGGAAGAAAAATCTTTAATAAATCTTTTAGATAAAACCAATTTAAAAATTATTCCAATTAATAAAAAGATTGATAAAATGATTAATGAATTAAAGAATAAATCAATTGAGTCGTCTTCTTCTGTTAAGATTATTAATCAAGACAGTAGTTCAGAATCTAAGTCTTAATAAATTAGTGAAATATTTCAAGAATTGAAAGTAATTAACCAAAACGATAATTCTGATTCAGAAAGTCATAGGTCCGAATCAACCTATGAATCATCAACAATAAGTAAATTTCAAATATTAACAATATTGAAAAAAAATTAAGAATTTAGGAATTAATAAATTAGAAAGAAAATGACATAAGAAACCTATGCCTCCTGGCATTCAAATTACTAAATCTTCTCTTGTTAATCAATTTTCTGTTTTTATAGAAAAATTATATGAATGGAACATTGATGAACTTTCTGAACAGCAAGTTCTCAATAAATTACAACACATGACAATGGTAGCTAATAGCTACATTACAATCCACAATTTACTTAATGAAGAAGTAATAAATCTTCTAGTCACATGTTAATAGTGAAGATTTAGGAGATTATGAAACCTCTGAATCCTCTGAAACTGAATTTTTAAGTTCTGACACTGATTCTCCTAATATCACTATGGGGTGTAGGGATAGTTGTTGTCAAAAAATTAATGTCTTAAATAAAAATGAAGAACTAAAAAACCTCTTGTTAGATTTAATTAGTGAAATTAAATCCAGAATTAAAACAAGAATACCTTGAAAGACTTAAAAAGGCACTTCTGAAGAAAGAAAATACTAAGTCTAATAATAATAATACTGCAAGTCTTTTGCAAACCCTTGAAAAATTCAATAGGGTAAAGGGGGAAGAAAATGAAGTTACTTTACATGAACTTCAAAAATAAATTAAAAATATTAAAATAGAAATAAAAGAATTAAGAAATTCTAACACAGAAATAAAAGAAGAATTAAATTTTTTAAAAATAGAAAACCTAATTAATAAACAAGAATTTAATGAACCTAGTAAATTACTAATTTCTGATAATGAGGTTGAAGAACCTATTAACTGTCAAGACGATGAAAATTTCATCCAAATACTTAATCACATCAAAATAAAAAAAATGGAATATAATGGTTAGGATAATTATTCAAGATTTTGATTTCACAACAATGGCTCTTATTGATTGAAGAGCAGATTTGAATTGTATGGTGGAAGGACTAGTTTCAACCAAGTACTTCAAGAAGACAAAAGAATATTTGCCTTTTGCCAATGGTACTCGAATGCATATTAATTATGAAATTCTCAAAGTTCATATTTGCCAAGACAATGTATGTTTTAAAACATCATTCGACTTAGTAAAAAATATGTTGGATAAAATAATTTTGAGTTTACCATTCATTTCTTTGTTGTATCTTTTTACGACAGAGTATGATGAGATAATTACTTATCCTATAGAGGAACTTGTTAAATTCAAATTTCTTTCATTTTCTCATAATGAGAAATTGAAAACTTTATGACAAAATTCTGTTTTCAAATCCATAAATTCATTTTCTTGTAAAGAAAGACAATTGTATCTTTTACAAGGAGAAATAAAATTTAGAAGAATTGAATAACAAAATCAGAATTCTACTCTTCAAATATAAATCTTTGAATGAAGATTTCCTCGTTTAGTAATTGATTGCAAGCCCCTTAACGATGTTTTGGAATTGATAAAATATTCCATATCAAACAAAAGGGATTTAATAAACAGACTTAGAAATGTTGATGTATCCTTTAAATTTGGCATAAAAACTGAATTTTGGCAAATCCAGATAAATACGATTGAAAAAATTCAAGATTATATTTGATCATAAATGGAAAATAATGCCATTTGATCTTAGATTTGCTCCAAGTAAATTTCAGAATATAATTACTAAACTATTTAAATTTTTTACAGTTTTCTTGATTGTCTGCACTAATAACATTTTTATTAAACAGTACTGGTTGAGTTTTTTGATTGTTTACAATAGTGAATATGTTAAACAATACCAAAACTATTTCAAATTATTTATCAGAATAATAAAATAAAATAGTTTAGTTATATCTACAAGTAGAACCAAACTGTTTTAATCTAAGGAAAGATTTCCAAGACTTGAAATTATTATTGCATTAATCAAATCATGCAATTTGCTTTGATTCAAAGATGCCTTTTAAAATTTAATTGCAAATATGAAAAATGTGTTTTGGATGGAAAATTATCACTTCCAAACAAATTCTTGACAAGTAACAGCCTATTCTCACTACTTTTAATTTCAATGTTTAATTTGTTAATAATCCAATTCCTAAACTTCTTTCTTATAAATTTATGCACGGAATCATTCCAATATTCAACAATGGAGGAATTTGAGAATTCTTGCCTACTAGAATACATAAAAATAGAACTTAGAATACTCAGTCAAAATTCTTTTAAAATCAAGAAGCTCAATGGTAGGGCAATCGCTTTGTTGTTCAAAATCTCCATTTGTTAATTATGGTCACAATGGTTTTGAGTATCCAAGAAATGACTTGATTGATGAATTTGATAAAATTTTAGAAGATGTTGGTTTGAAGCATGACTTCAATGCAGCGTTAATTCAATGGTATGAAAATGGTGGAAAAATAGGTTTTCACAAAGATAATGAGATCCGTTATGATAACAGAGAAATTTAACTGTGAACCTTTTCGGCCAAGCAATATTTAAAATTAAATTTCCAAATAAATCAATCAAAGAATTTTTTATACTGAAAGGAACCTTCTTCATCATGCCTGATGGATTCCAAAAAGTTCATAGGCATGCAGTAGAATCTTTAACTAAAAGAATCAGTATCACTTTCAGAAAACATGTGAAAATGATGAATGGTCCAATAATAGAAAAGTCTTTGACTCAACAATTGGCCCTTAAGGCCCAGATCAATGAAGAGTCTTCTACTCCAAACCAAGCTCAATCAACAATACTTGGGTCCATCAGACTCAATCACCAATCAACCATGTTCAACCAATTTGACCCATTCTCAATGTCCTTTGATACCCAATCACTTCCAAAATACAAGAAATCATCATTTAATTTTCAGAAAATGACCTAGCGAAAATCTCTTTCATATTGAGCCTCTATTTACTCATCTGAAGGATCCAGTACAAATAGCCAAAACATTTCATTCCTAAATTTCATTATGTCCTTGGACACAATAACAAAAATTTCAATTTCTACAATGACATTTTCTTGGAAACATAATCCATAAAAATTAGCCCAATCATAAATTCTGAGGAAAGGATCATTTACCATTCTTTCTCTATCCTCAGAACATAACTATGAAGGATTAGAGAATCCATCCTTCAAGTTAAAAAGATATTTTAAATAAAAAATAATATAATTATTTTGACTATATTGATGCATGGTACATGATTTTCTTGATAACACTTTCAAGACTGATTTTTCAAAATGGTTCTTAAAATGGTGGCCCATTCATTGTCTTACCTTAGAAATTTTTCCAATTGATCTACAACAATGT
This sequence comes from Datisca glomerata, assembly GCA_003255025.1. Classification (NCBI taxonomy): domain Eukaryota; kingdom Viridiplantae; phylum Streptophyta; class Magnoliopsida; order Cucurbitales; family Datiscaceae; genus Datisca; species Datisca glomerata. The sequence continues at coordinate 238,908 of QANY01012259.1, forward strand.
TTTAATTTATTTCTAAAAGTTTACAAGCCCTCGCCAAATGAGGTTTCCTTTCCCCCAAATACCTTTTTTCAATAAAATATAAAATACCTTAGATTTTGAAATAGCAATACTCCGTTGAATATAGAATCCTCACCAGAGAGTACTATGTTAAATGGTGAGATAAGTTGAATACCCAGAAAATAATTACATTCATCAATTATGAATTTTCAAGTATTCATCCCATTATGAGACTAGCAAATCCCTTTATCCAAGCACCATTAATAATTAATGAGCCCATTCACCCAGATCCACAAATCAAATCATCCAGTCCAAATACATCCAAATTTGAATCCATAACTAAATCAGAACCCTCCCCAAATGATAAATTAAAGGCCACAAAACCAAAATCCAAATTGGAGAAAAAATTAATCTAAAAAAGGCTTCTCCTTTGAGAAGACAATAATGATTCTGACTTTGAATCATCTAAAGAGTCAAGTCACCAAATTAAACCAAAAAGATCAATAATCTAGAAAGGTTACTCCTTAGCAATTGAAGGATCCATTCAATTGATCTTAGTGGTAAATGAACAAAATAATTCATCCTAGGCACAATGCCAATGTCAAGGAGTTCAGAAATGTATCATAATAGTCCTCCAATACAATGGCTATAATGATACCCAACAATCAATTATCAATAACAACAGTGACTCTGTAAAAGTCACAATGACTTTCAAAATAACAGTAATAAAGACACTACAATTCAAGATAACAATTATCAAGAAACAACAACAGTGGCTCCACCAAAATAAAGCAACAGTAGTCGCAATGACTCTCTTTAAGACATAATGATGAAAAAGTAAGAATCCAAGATTACAATTATCAATGAATCTTTGTAATTTTTCATTTTTTGTAATAATTGTACTAGTTGTCAAATAATTAGGCAACTATTAATGATTTTTACTATTTTTAGTCAAAAGTAAACAAAAGTAGAAATGTAAAATGTTTTTACTTTTGTAGAATAGAATAGTTCAGGTAAGTGATGGGTTCCCGGTGAACTCCACTTTTCTTAGCTATAAATAGATAACCCTCTTCCATTTGTGAATCAGAGCTTATTTTACAACTCTTAACTGTTTCAGATCTAAAACTTGTTTTGTGGAATGAAACATTCTTCTCCGCCTCTTTTGTAAATCTTTTCTTATTTTTTCTTCAACATAAATTAGTGAGCGGGAGCACTAATTCATTGTTGCCTATTAAATGTTATTTGTGTAAGTTTTTAATCTTACACCACAATACAGTTTTTGTAATAATTGTTTGTTAATATACTTTTTACTATTTATCTTCTTGCATTTTGGTATCAGAGTCAAACCTAGTGGAGATAATATATTTTTTACTGTTTATCTTCTTGCATCTTAATACCCCCTCTCTAAATTACTATTGATTACGCGCCTTTTTGGTATCAGAGCCAAACCTGGTGGGGATAATACTGTTCATTTACTATTTTTACTTGAATTTTTGTATAATTAAACTGTTCGCCACCTATTATGGCTGGTTTAATTGTTGATATTGTTTGGTTAATTGCTTACATGAATAATTACTTTTACATAATCTCACTCTCTGCTCAAGTGACTGGTTATTTTTATAATTGATTATTTTTTGTATCATTTGTTTATCTAATCTATGAATCTGCTCTGATAGAGGCTGACGTTCCAGCTTCTATTTGGTTAGCTTCATGGACCTAGGTAAGACCTCTTCGATATGTATGTCCCGAGAGTAGGGTGGTTGTAGAGGTAAAAGGGAGAAGAGTGAAGCCTAATAGGAGGTTGTAGAAGTCACCACAAGGTTAGTAACAAAAATACAGTATGAAATTCTCAGTAGTAAGAATAATTTAGTTATTTTGAGCAATGAGTAGGTTATCTAGAAGTAGTTCTTCTAGTAGCATTAGGTCTATAATATCTTCAATATCCAACATAGTGGATGAAGAACATTTTGAATTTGCAGATGACAAGTAGATTATAAATATTTTGAATACCCATCAGATGATCATAATGATCATTTCGAATACCTTTCAGATGATTAAGAAAATCATTTTGAAGACTTTGGTCAAGTAGATCATGTGGTATGTAATATACCCAAAATCCACAATAAAAATATTAACTTTAAATCCTCTTCATTAATAATGATCAAGATATTAGGATTCAAATAGAGCAAGAATTAAAAAATTTAAAAATTAAAAGTCTAGAACCTAAAGGAATAAATTCCCAAGAAAGTCAGAGAAACCTTAATAATAAATAATCTAATAAAATTAATTACCAATCTTTTAATTCTCAAATTAGGGAGTATAGCAAATCTAGTATCTCTAGGAGTTCCTTTCCTGAATAATTTATTAATAATGATTTTAGGGTTAAAAATTAAAACAAAAATTAAAAACTTCTAAAATTTGAATCCAAATATTTTGAACACAGAATACAAATCAGATTGGGAAAGTCTAAATAAACATAATAATGGCCCAACCAACCCTAATAAATATAATAGGTTCAAAGATTCATATAATATGGATAAAAAAAATCATACGTGCTGAATGGAAGGCATTCATGCAAAAATATAAATCTGACATATTTTTCCTTGATTATATCTATGATATTTATGAGAAAAATATTGAAGAAATTCCCAAATCTAAATGTGTCAAGGAAGACTTTACTGTGGCGACTGTCAGTCATCCACCACCTGAAAATATGAATTAATCATAAAAATTCTCAACATAAAAAAGATTGCATTGAATCTTTCCAACTTCATTATAAGAAACCTCGTGATGAAAGAATACTTAAAAAACTAGAAATTTTGAGAAACAATATCTCAGAAAACTAGATATACATAGGTTAAAATCTACCTATGAGTCATCTACAATTTATGAATCTTCAAAAAATACTAAAGAACCATCCAAAGATTTAGAAATTAAATCATTTGTTAAGGTTATTGACCAAGACAGTACCTCTGACTTAAATACCCATAGGTTAGAATCATCCTATGAATATTCCACAATCAATGAACCTTCAAATACTAATAAAATTAAAGAAACATTAAAGAATTTAAAAACTAATGGCTCATCTTATTTTGGTAGGATTGATAACCAAAACAATTGTTCAGAATTTGAAAAACTTACTAATGATAAACTTCAAGAATTGAAGGAGAGTAGTTCAAATTCAGAAAGCCATAGATTAGAATCAAGTTATAAACTTTTCACAATTGATAAATCTTCAAACGTTAACAAAGTTGAAGAAAAATTAAAAAATTTAGAAACTAAAAAATCATCTTCCGTTAAGGACATTAACCATAAAAATTCTTTAATCACTGCTTATCCTTTCAAGATTTCTAAGGAAGAAGAATCAAATATAAAGTTAGTCGAATAACTTAATTACACCAATCAAAGTCTCGTTATAATAGGAAAACAATTAGACAAAATTGAGAATAAGGTTGATGATATTCATGAACTTAAACCTAATGAAACTTTGGAAGAAAAACTTTTAATAAATATTTCAGACAAAACCACTCTGAATATTGTTCTCCTTAATAAACAGATTAATGAAGTGCTTCAAGAATTAAAAGTAATCAATCTAGACAATAGTTTAGATTCAGAAAGTCATAGGTCAGAGTCTGCTTATGAGTCGTCCACAATAAGTGAATCTTCAAACATTGATAATATTGAAGAATCATTTAAAAATTTAGAATCATCTGAAAACCATAGGTCAGAATTGAAGGTAATTAATCAACACAATAATTCAGATTCAGAAGACCATAGGTCAGAATTCACCTATGAATCATCCACGATAAGTGAATCTTCAAACATTAATAATATTGAAGAATCACTTAGAAATTTAGAAATTAATAAATTAGATATAAGCGATTATTTTTGTCCTCCTCTCAAAATTACTTTTAAATTTCACGTCTTTTGGTATCACAGTCAAACCTGGTGGAGATAATTAATGTTCATTTACAGTTTCTACTTCAATTTCTACTTAATTAAATTGTTCACCGCCTGTTATGGTTTGTTATATTGTTGATATTGTTTGATTATTTGCTTACATGAATAATTTATTTTATTTAACCTCACTTTCCGTCCAAGTGGCTAGTTATTTTTATAATTGATTATTTATTTGTATTATTTGTTTATTTAATCTTTAAATTTGTTTATCAGAGGCTGACGTATCAGCTTCTATTGGGATAGCTTCAGGGACCTAGGAAAGACCTCTTAGATACGTAAATCTTGATGGTAGGGTGGTTGTAAAGGCAAAAGGGGGAATAGTGAAGCCTAATAGGAGGTTGTAGAAGTGACCATAATATTAGTAACAAAAATACAATATGAAAATTTTCAATCATAAGAATAATTTAGTTTCTTGAGTCATGAGTAGTTTATTTAGAAGTAGTTCTTCTAGTAGCATCGAGTCTACAATGTCTTCAATATCCGACATAATGGATGAAGAACATTTTGAATTAGCAGACGATTAAGTAGATCATAAATATTTTAAATACTTTCCAGATGATCAAGAAGATCATTTTGAGTACTTTACAGATTATCAAGTAGATCATGAGGTATGGAATATACCCAAAATCTCCAATAAAATATAAACTTTAAATCCACTTCTAAATCAACCATTAATAATGATCAAGATATCAGGATTCGAATAGAGTAAGAATTAAAAAATTTAAAAATTAAAAGTCTAGAACCCAAAAGGAATAAGTCCCCAAGGAAGTCTGACAAACCTTAATAATAAATAATCTAATAAAATAAATTACCAATCCTTTAATTCTCAAATTCAGGGAGTATAGCCAGTCTAGCACCCTTAGGAGTTCATTTCTTGAATTATCTATTAACAATCAAAATTTTAGGATTAAAAAATTAGAACAAGAATTAAGAAATTCAAAAATTTTGAATCCAGATAATCTGAACCAAGAATATAAACCAAGTTAGAAAAGTTTAAATCAACACAATAATGACTCAGTCAATCTAGATAAACGTAATAGGTTCAGAGATTCATGTAATATGGATCAAAGGAAAATCATACTTGCTAAATGAAAAACATTCGTGCAAAAATACAAAGTTAACATATTTTTCCTTGATTATATCGAAGATATTTATGAAAAAAATAATAAAATAATTCTCATATCTAAATGGGTCAAGAAAGATTCTAGTGCGGTAACTGTTAATTATCCACTACCTGAAAAAATCCTAATTAATCAAAAAAATTCTCAACCTAAAAAAGATTTCATTGAACCTTTCCAGATTCATTATGAGAAAACTCCTGATCAAGAAATACTACATGAACTTCAGAAAAAAATTAAAAATATTAAAATAAAAGAAGAATTAAATCTTTTAGAGAAGTTGTTGCATTCTCTAAATTGACATAAAATCTGGATTTTGGCAAATCTAGATAAATAAGATTGATAAATATAAAATTATATATGATCATTATAAATGAAAAATAATACTATTTGATCTTCAGTTTGCTCTAAGTAAATTTCAAAATATAATGATTGAATTCTTTAATAATTCTTAATTGACTACATTCTTAGTAAACAATACTGGTTGAATTTCTTGATTGTTTAAATTAATAAAATTTCCTTTAAATATGACAAACAATACTGAAAATACTTTGAATTGTTTGTCAAGATAATAAAAGAAAATATTTAGTTATATTTGCAAAAAGAATCAAATTATTTCAATCAAAAAATAGATTTCTAGAATTTGAAATTTATTTCATACAATTTCCTTTATTAAATCATTGTTTTAACTAATTATGAATCTGCAAAACATGTTTCAAGATCCCTTTTAAATAAATTTTTTCCAGGTAACAATCTATTTATAACAATTTTGATTTCAATATTTAATTTATCCAATGTATTAATAATTAATTTCATGACCCCCCTTACTTGTAATCTTTTGCAGAAAATCATACCAAGATTCTGCAATAGGGCAATTTGAGAAAACCTGACCTACTAGAATATGGAAAGGTAAAGGCCAGTGTATTTAATCAAAATTGTTTTAAAATCAAGAAGCTCAATGGCAAGACAATCGCCTTTTGTTCAAAACTCACATCCATGAATTATGGTCATAATTGATTTGAATATACAAAAAAATGACTGGATTGATGAACTGGATGAAATTTTAGATGATTTTGGGTTGAAGTATGACTTCAACACAACATTAATTCAATGGTATAAGAGAAGTATGAAAATATTTTTTCACAAAAATAATGAAATATGTTATAATGGAATTTTAACTGAAAATCTATTGAGACAAGTAAATTCTAAAATTGAATTTTCAAATAAAATAATAAAAAAACATTTGGTACTAAAAATAACTTTGTTCATCATGCCTGATGAATTTCAATAATGTCGTAAGCGTGCTGTGAAATCCTTAATAAAAGGAATCAATATCACTTTTAGAAAATAAAGTGATAAATGATTCAAAAAATAGAAGAGTCTTTGACTCAACAATTGACCCTTAAGGCTCAAATCAAAGTAGAGTTTTCTACTCCTAATCAAGTCCAATTAACAATACTTGGGTCCATCAGACCCGATTATCAATTAACCTTGGTCAAACAAATTGACCTTTTGTCAAATACTCAATCTTTTAATGCTCAATCACTTGACTAACCAATTTGTCTTAATCTCTTTCATATTAAGCCTTTATTTGCTCATATGAAAGATCCAGCAAAATTGCTAAAGCTCATTGCATTCACAAATTCCATTATGTCCTTAGACACAATAACAAAAATCTCAGTTTCTACAGAGATATTCTTTTAGAAACAAAATTCATAAAAATTAGCCCAATCAAAATTTCTGAGGAAAGAATCATTTACCATTCTTTCTCTATCCTCAATATCATAACTATGAAGGTTTGGAAAATCCATCCTTCAAGTTTCAAAATACTTTTAAATAAAAACAATAATTATTTTAACTACATTGATGCATGGCACGAGATTTTCTTGCATCAAGGTAGTCACTTTTCTCACTTTTGTTTTTTAAATTTTGATAACAATTTCAAAATTGATTTTCTAAATCGGTTCTCAAAATGGTGGTTCAGTCATGGTCTTATCTTAAAAATTTTTCCAATTGATTTACAACAATGTCCAATTTATTTTCAAAGGTTTACAAGCCCTCACCAATTGAGGCATCCTTTCCCCAAATACTTTGGTTTTCAAACAAATACAAAATACTTTAGATTTTGAAATGACAATACTTGGTTAAAAATGGAGCCCTCACCGAAGGATACTATGTCAAGTGGTGGGATAAATTGAATACCCAGAAAATTATTTTGTGAGTATTCATCCTAATTTGAGACTAGCAAATCTTTTTACCTAAGATCCATTAAAAATTAATGAGGAAATTAACCTAGATCCACAAATAAACTTATTAAGTTTAAATTCCTCCAAACCCAAATCAAAACCCGAGTCCAAAACCTCTTCAATGGGTAAATGAAAGGCCATCAAGCTAAAATCCAAATTGGGGAAAGAATTAATCCAAGAAATGCTTCTCCTCTTGGAGAACAAAGACGAATCTGTCTCTAAGCTATTCATAGAGTCAGGTTACAAATCATCCAGAAAAGTTACTTTTCAACAATTGAAGGACATATTTGATGACATCAGTCTTAGTAATAAAGAAAAATTATTCACCTTTGGCAAAATGCTAATATATAGAATAATCTAAATCAAAGAATCAAGTAATCTTGAAGATATATCATATTAGTCCTCCAATGCAACTGCTATAATGATACCTAACAATCAATAGCAACAATGACTCTGCAAAAGTCACAATGACTTTCAAGATAGCAGTATTGAAGACACTAAAATCAAAGATAGCAATTATCAAGGAATAACAACAGTGGCTCCACCGAAATAAAGCAACAATAGTCACAATAGCTCTTTTTAGGACACAATGATGAAGACGCAAGAATCCAAGATTACAATTATCAATGAATCTTTGTAATTTGTTATTTTTTATAATAATTGTACTAGTTGTCAAATGATTTGGCAACTATTTAAGTTTTTTACTATTCTTAGTCAAAAGTAAACAAGAGTAGAAATTTAAAATGTTTTTTACTTTTGTAGAATATAACAGTTCAGGTAAGTGATGGGTTCCCAGTGAACTCCACTTTCCTTAGCTATAAATAGATGGATCTCTCCCATTTGTTAATAAGAACTCATATTACAACTATTAATTATTTGAGAGTTAAAACTTGTTTTGTGAAACAAAGCTTCTTCTCCTCATTTTTCGTAAATCATTTCTTCTTTTTTCCCCAACATAAATTAGTGAGCGGGAGCACTTTATTGTTGCCAATAAAATTGTTTGTGTAAGTTTTTAATCTTACACCCTAATACAGCTTTTATAATTATTATTTATTAATACAATTTTTACTGTTTATCTTCTTGCACTTTAATACCCCTCTCTAAATTACTATTGGTTCCGCGCCTTTTAGTATCGGAGCCAAAACTGGTGGGGATAATTACTGTTCATTTACTGTTTCTACTTCAATTTTTGCTTAATTAAATTGTTCACCGCCTGTTATGGCTGGTTATATTGTTTATATTGTTTACTTATTTGATTGTTAACATCACTTGACATTATTCTAGACATAAATATTTACATGTTTGCTTATTTACATAAATAATTGATTATATCTATCATGGCTGGCTATTGATATTATTGTTGCCTATTTTCTTACAGAAATTAATAAATTAGAAATTCATAAATAATTGCCTATTTGCTTACATAAATGATTGCTTATATTTTTGTCCAGAATTAGACATTCGGAGGTTAGAATCTACCTATGAATCTTCCACAATTAATAAACCTTCAAATATTGAAGAAACATTAAAGAATTTAAAAACTAACGAATCATCTTATTCTGGTGTGATTGATAACCAAAATAATTGTTCAAAATTTGAAAACCTTACTAATAATAAAATTCAAGAATTAGAGGACAGTAGTTCAAATGTAGAAAGCCATAGGTTAGAATCAACCTATGAATATCTCACAATTGATGAATCTTCAAACGTTAAAGAAACATTAAAACATTTAGAAATTAATGAATCATCCTTTGTTAAGGACCTTAACCATAAAAATTCTTAAATCATTGCTTCTCCTATCAAGATTGTAAAGGAAGATGAACTTAATAAAAATTTGATTGAACAACTCAATCACACCAATCAAATTCTAATTACAATAGGAGAACAATTAGAAAAAATTGAGAATAAAGTTGATGATATTCATGAATCTAATGAAACTCCGAAAGAAAAATCTTTAATAAACCTTTTAGAAAAAATCACTTTAAATATCATTCCTCTTAATAAACAGATTTAAGAACTGATGAATAAATCTGTTGAATCATCTTCATCTTATATGATTAACAGTCTTTCAAGATTTGAAATTGAATCTGAAAAATTTGATAAAGTACTTCAAGAATGAAATTTTCCTAATAGGGGGTAAACCATACTGCTCACAAGAATTGTTTAATTCATATTCTATAGTTCTATTTTCTTTATTGATTTTCATATCAATGCACATTCCAAAATCTTCCTTTTGTATAGTAGTAATAATTGTACCATAGGTAAGACTATCATAGTCTATGTTTTTTAGGTTATTATTAAGGACTACTCTTATTTTGTATGTGTACAAATTGGGTAATTTATTAATAAATTTTTCTTTCCAGAAAGGTTGATTATTATCATCTCTTGACATTATTCCCCACCAGGTTTGGCTTTCATACAAAAAGGGCGGAATCAATTGTAAATTAAAGAGGGGATATTAAGATGCAAGAAGATAAACAGTAAAAACTATATTAACAAAGAGTAATTACAAAAGTTGTATGGACAATGATTAATTAGTGCTCCCACTCACAAATTAATTTTTAAGGAAAAAAGAAGAAGAAAGATTTACATATGAGGGAGAACAAGAAAGATTTATTTCAAGAAATAGGTTTTAGCCTTCAAATAGTTAAGAGTTCAAAACGAGTTCCGAGGAACAAATGGGAGAGGGCCACCTATTTATAGCCAAGGGAAGTGAAGTTCACTAGGAACCCATCATTTACCTGAACTATTCTATTCCACAAAAGTAAAAACATTTTACATTTATACTTTTGTTTACTTTTGACTAAAAATAGTAAAAAGCACAAAAATTTGCCTAATTATTTGACTGCAATTACAATTATTACAAAAATGACAAATTACAGAGATTCCTTGATAATTGTAATCTTGGATTCTTGCGAATTCATCATTGTGTCTTGAGGAGAGTCATTGTGACTATTGTTGCTTTATTTCGGTGGAGCCACAGTTGATGTTTCTTGATATTTGCTTGTTGGGTATCATTATAGCCATTGTATTGGAGGACTATTATGATATATTTCTTAACTCTTTGATATTGGCATTGTGCCTAGGATGAATTATTTTGTTCATTCACCACTGAGATCAATTGAATGGGTCCCTTAATTGCTGAGGAGTAACCTCTCTAGATGATTGATCTTTTTGGTTTAATTTGGTGACTTGCCTCTGTAGATGATTTAGAGTCAGATTCATTATTGTCTTCTAAAAGGAGAAGCATTTTTTGGATTTTTTCTCCAATTTGGATTTTGGTTTCGTGGGCTTTGATTTATCCTTTGAAGAGGGTTCTGATTTGGTTATGGATTCATACTTGGATGGATTTGGCTTGGGTGGCTTGATTTCTGGATCTGGGTGAATGAGCTCATTAATTTTTAATGAAGCTTGGATAAAATGATTTGTTGGTCTCATAATCGGATGAATACTTGCAAATTCACAATAGATGGATGCAATTATTTTTTGGGTATTCAACTTGTCCCACCATTTAACATAGTACTCTCTGGTGAGGATTCCATTTTCAACCGAGTATTGCCATTTCAAAATCCAAGGTATTTTGTATTTGTTTGAAAACTAAAATATTTGGGGAAATGAGACCTCAATTGGTGAGAGCTTGTAAACCTTTGAAAATAAATTAGAACGTTGTTGTAAATCAATTGAAAAAAGTTCTAAGTTAAGACCATAAATGAACTACCATTTTGAGAAACAATTTAAATAATCAATTTTGAAATTGTTATCAAAATTTAAAAACTAAAAATGAGAAAAGTCACTACTTTGATGCAAGAACATCGCATTTCATGCATCAATATAGTCCAAATAATTATTGTTTTTATTTAAATGTATTTTGAAACTTGAAGGATGAATTTTCAAAACCTTCATAGTTATGATCTTGAGGATAGAAAAAAAAATGGTAAAAGATTGTTTCCTCAGAATTTTTGACTGGGCTAAAATTTATGGATTTTGGTTCTTAAGAGGATATTTATGTAGAAACTGAGATTTTTGCTATTGTATCTAGGGACATATTGGAATTTGGGAATGAAATGAGCTTTAGCCATTTGTGTTGGACCTTTAGATGAGCAAATGAAGGCTTAATATGAAAGAGATTATGATAAATTGGTTGGTCAAGTGATTGAGCAATAAGAGATTGAGTATTTAAGAAGGGGTCCAATTGTTTGACCAGGGTTAATTGGTAATGGGGTCTGATGGACCCAAGTATTGTTGATTAGGCTTAGTTAGAAGTGGAAGACTCCTTATTGATCTGGGCCTTAAGGGCCAACTGTTGAGTCGAAAACTCTTTAATTTTTTAACCATTCAACACATGATTTCTAATAGTGATAATGATTCATTTTATTAGGGATTTAACTGCAGGCCTATGATATTTTTTAAATTTGTCAGGCATGCGAAGAAAGCTTCTTTTAATACCAAAAATTATTTTATTGTTGAAAATTTAAATTTTAAAATTTCTTGTCCTAAAAGGTTCAAAGTTGAAATTTTTATGTTATCATAACATATTTCATTATTCTTGTAAAAACCTATTTTTTCATTTTTCTCATAACATTGAATTAAGGTTGCACTGAAATCATGCCATAATACAACTTTTTCTTAAAAAAATTAATTCATTAATTCAGTCATTTTTTAGATATTCAAATCTATCATGACCATAAATAATGAATTAGAGTTTTGAACAAAAAATAATTGTCCTGCCATTGAGTTTCTTGATTTAAAAGAATTTTAATTGAGTATTCTAGGTTCTATCTTTCTGTATTCTAGTAGACCAGATTCCTCAAATTGCTCCATTGCAGACTCTTGGTATAATTTCTTGCAAAAGATTTCAAGTAAGAGAGTTAAGAATTTAATTATTAGTACATTGGATAAATTAAATATTGAAATAAAAAATGCTAGGAATATATTATTACCTGGCAAAATATTGTTTGGAAGGAATCTCGAAACATGTTTTGTAGATTCATAATTAATTAAAACAAATTTTTGATTTAATAAAGCAAATTGTATCATTTGATTAGTTGCCTTAATTTCAAATTCTGTAGTTTTATTTTCTTTATTGATTTTCATATCAATGCACATTCCAAAATCTTTCTTTTGTATTGTAGTAATAATTGTACCATAAGTAAGACTAGTCTATGTTTTCTAGGTTATTACTAAGGACTACTATTATTTTGTGTGTGTACAAATTGTGTAACTTATTAATAAATTTTTCTTTCCAGGAGGGTTGATTGTTATATCCCTTGACATTATTCTAGATATAAATATATTTTTGTACCAATGGAATTTACTTAAGGTTGGACACCTAAGATTGGTCAATTGATTATGGATACGTGAAGTAATATTACTTGGCATTCCAATGAAGTAGTTTACTATTGTGTAGAGAAGTGTATTGGTGACATTAGGTATTGTTTCCTGATTTTCTCCAATAATTAGTGTTCCTTCAGCATTAATCTTTGCTGTTGAAAGGATGCTATTTTTGGATTCTTTTATGATATATTTTTTCCACTAGGAATGTAGCATTCGTGTGAATCATGTGACTAAAAGATTGGTTACCTCCTTGTGAAGTAAATTGTGTGGGGTAATATAGTTGTTAGCTATCATTACCAGGTGTTGAAATTTATTGAGAACTTCCTGCTCAAAATATCCATCAATATTCCTATTGTGCAATTTATCTGTAGAAATAGAAATTGGTTAACTAAAGAACTATCAATAATTTGAATGGCAAGAGGAATAGGCCTTTTAGGTCATTTCCTTTCTAATTTATTAACTTCTAAATTTTTAAATTTATCTTTAATATTGTTAATGTTTGAAAATTTACCTATTGTGGCTGACTCATAGATAGATTCTGACCTATAACTTTCTGAATCTGAATTACCGTATTGATTAATTACTTTCAATTCTTCAAATATTTTATCAAAATTTTCAGATTCAATTTCAAATCCTAAAAGACTGTTAATCTTATCAGATGAAGATGATTCAACATATTTATTCATCAATTCTTGAATCTGTTTATAAAAAGGAATGATACTTAAAGTGATTTTTTCTGAAAGATTTTTTTTTCCAGAGTTTCATTAGATTCATGAAGATCATCAACATTATTATCAATTTTATCTAATTGTTTTCCTATTGTAATTAAACTTTGATTTGTGTGATTGAGTTGTTCAATCAATTTTTTATTAGGTTCTTCTTCCTTTGCAATCTTGATAGGAGAAGTAGTGATTAAAATTTTTTATGCTTAAGGTCCTTAACAGAGGATGATTAATTAATATTTAAATTTTTAATGTTTCTTTAACGTTTGAAGATCTGTCAATTGTGAGAGATTCATAGGTTGATTCTAATCTATGACTTTCTAAATTTGAACTATTGTCCTCTAATTCTTGAAGTTTATTATTAATAAGGTTTTCAAATTCTGAACAATTATTTTGGTTATCAATCATACTATAATAATATGATTCATTAATTTTTAAATTCTTTAATGTTTCTTCAATATTTGAAAATTCATTAATTGTGGAAGATTCATAAGTGGATTCTAACCTGTGAATATTTAATTTAGAGATACTTTCATGGTCAATAATCTTGACATATGATTTAATTTCTAAATCTTTGGATGGTTTTTCAATACTATTTGAAGGTTCATTGATTGTAGATGATTCGTAGGATTCTGACTTACATGATTCGTCAATTTTATTATTGGACGAATTACGAATTATTGATGGCTCATATATATTCTAACCTATGACTATCTGATTCTGAGATATTGTTTCTCAAAATTTCTAATTTCTTATGTATTTTTTCATCAGGACTTTTCTCATAATGAATTTAGAAGGGTTCAATAAATTCCTTTTTAGATTGAGAACTTTTATTATTAATTAGGATTTGTTGAAATGGTGGATGACTAGCTACCACACTAGAGTTTTCCTTGACCCTTTTATATTTTGAAATTACTTGAATATTTTTCTGATATATATCCTCGATATAATCAAGAAAAAACATATCAACTCTAAATTCTTGCACAAATGCCTTCCATTCAGCAAGTATAATTCTTCTTCGTTCCATATTATATATTCCTCTGAACCTAGTACGTCTATCAAGATTGGCTGGGTCATCATTGTGTTGGGTTATTTTTTCCCAATCTGGTTTATATTCTTGGTTCAAGGTATCTGGATTCAAATTTTTGAATTTCTTAATTATTGTTCTAATTTTTGAATCCTAAAATTTTGATTATTAATAGATGATTCATGAAAGCAACTCCTAGGAGTTCTAGATGGCTATACTTCCTAGTTTGAGAATTAAAAGATTGATAATTAGTTTTATTAGATTGTTTATTAATAAGATTTTTCTGACTTTCGTGAGAACTTGTTTCTTTAAGTTCTAGACGTTTAATTTTTAAATTTTTTTAATTCTTGCTCTATTTGAATAATAATATCTTGATCATTACTAATGGATGATCCGGAACTTCCAGACTAACTAATCTTAGAACTGGAAGACTGGTAATTAATATTTTCAGTAACCTTTTTAGTTTCATTAGAAGAAAGTGTTTTTTCCATGCCCTTTCCTAGGAACATGTATTTTTCCAATTATTTTTTCATGATGCTGAGGTTTGAATGAATCATCAAACCATTTTGATTTGTATATTTCTTTATTGGGGATTTTAGGTATATTTCATACCTTATGATCTATTTGATCATCTGAAAAGTATTGAAAGTGTTCTTCACTATGATCTACTTGATCATCTAGAAGATATTCAAAATTATTATCTACTTGATCATCTGCATAGTAATTAAAGTGTTCTGCACTTATTATGTTAGGTATTGCACTTATTGTAGACTTAATGCTACAAGAAGAATTACTTCTAACTAATTTACTCATGGCTAAATTAACTAAATTATTCTTATTATTGAGAATTTCATAGTGTATTTTTTGTTACTAATCTTGTCGTGACTTCTATAATTTCTTATTAGGCTTCAGTATTCTCCTTTTTGCCTCTACAATAACCCTACCCTCGGGATTTACGTATCTAAGAGGTCTTACTTAAGTCCTTGAAGCTAGCCAAATAGAAACTTATACGTCAGCCTCAGATAAATAGATTCACATATTGGATAAACAAATAATACAGAGAAACAATCAATTATGAAAATAACCAGCTACTTAGGCGGAGTGTGAGATTAGATATAAGCTATTATTCATGTAAGCAATTGAGTGTTAATAATAACAATAACCAGCTATAATAGGCGGTGAACAGTATAATTATATAGAATTGAAGTAAAAACACTAAATGAACATTATTATCTCCACCAGGTTTGGCTCTGATACCAAAAAACGCGGAATCAACAGTAAATTAAAGAGGGGATATTAAGATGCAAGAAGATAAACAGTAAACACGGTATTAACTTAGTACATATTATAATAGTATATCAGTACATACTATAATATTATATCAGTACATACTATCGTAGTATGTACAATGATGGGATATAAACTATTATAATATTTAATCTACTATCAGTATATCATTATACTCTCATAGTATATATACCATTATACTTATATATATATATATACATATATATATATATATAGATGATATTATAATAGTATATATACCATCATAGTACATGTACTATTAGTACCATATAACCTAAACATTTACGTTACAGTATATATTTACATACTATCTTGAGCAGATTTACCATATTAGTATATATGTAGTATATTTTATATATAATCTGTATACCAATCTATAGTATATTTTTAAATACTATTAGTATATCGTATTATATATGTAATATATTATTATATACCATTGCATACATAACTATGTACCATAATTCATAGATTCAAAAAATTGCATAACACAATATATCATTATCTACTATCCGTATATAATAGTGTTTAAACAATTAGTATATATGTACTATTAGTATATATAAGATTTTGTCAGTTTATATGATATGCAGTATTTATTTTATATACCTGTGTAATTTTTGCGGTATATTTGATATATACAGTATAAACTTGTGTGGGTGACGATTTTTTACACGAATTTTTTTGTTTTTTTTTTCAGATTTAAGTGGCTATTTTTTATTTTTGTTTCATGCTTGGCCATTTTTTTATTCATTTTTCTTAAAAATTTCTAATTCTTGATGATCACTCTTCTCAATAGAAGTTTTTAGGTAAATAGGCCATTTAGAGATTTTATTTTGTTAAATAGCCGGTAATAATAATAATTAAGAGAACAACCATTTTACAAAAAAAGTCAACAAAATTAGCCATTTCATTTACCTTAGTACCCATCAACTACATTTATGGTTGATTTATCCAAATTAACAACTAAATCAACGAGTTTTTGAATTTTGAAAAGAGTTTTCTATATTATATGTAATTAGTAATAGTAAATTTACTATTATTTTAAAGATTACATATTTTTTAATATTAAGGTACATTTTTATTATTCTCAAAATGTAGATAATAAGCATTAGTCGATACTACTTAATATTTTCGTTCTCAGAAAACCCTAAACATAAAAAATGTAAAATTATGAAAATATCCAAAACTGACGAAAAACAGCTTTGGGGCCTCCAAAGGTTCTTAACACGACCTATTTTGGGCCTGAAATCAGGCCGAAATGGGTGAAACCCATTGTACATGTAGATATCTTACTGTCCCTGTGAGTCAACCCGAGTTAAAAGGTATGGCCTCCAGAAGGTGGACTGTACATGCAACGATTCATGCGCTCTAAAAACTCCAACGCTACACTGTCCGCATCATTCTCCCCGGGGTAGAGAATATTTGACCTCGAATTTACAGCCATATCATCATCAAAAGAATCACTATGGAAGGAATCAAATATTTAACAATGAACAAATCAGCGGTACGAATGTGGCTAGGCAGCTTTTACCGGTAGGGATTTGGATTGATCTTCTCAACCATCTTAACAGGCCCCATCTTCTTGGCAGACAACTTGTTATAATCACCAACTGAAAAGTGATCCTTAGTCAAGATTTCCCACATGAAATCCCCAACCTCAAACCATCGAAGAACTCTTCTGCCTTGTCGTGGACCTTCGTCTTACTCGGTAAAGCCATCAAATCGAGTGGTCATTTTGGTTGGTTCGAATAAACCACCTAAAATGGAATGAAACCGGTAATGTGATTGAGTGCAAGGTAATAAGCAAACTCTGCCTGACACAGTTTCTGATCTCAACTCTTCACATGCTTGTCAACCAAACAACGCAACATATTGCTCAAAGACCTGTTGACCACCTCATTTTGTCCATCCGTTTGAGGATGGTAAGCACTATTAAAATTAAGATGTGTATTAACAATCTTCCACAAGCTGCACCAAAAATGACTAAGAAATCTTGTATCTCTATCAGAAACAATATTATAGGCAGCCTATGTAGATGATATATCTCACGTAAAATAATTGTGCCACATGAACAGCGTCAGTAGTTTTCTTGCTATGAATAAAACGAACCATTTTAGAAAAGCCATCCATAACAATATAGATGGAATCATTACCTCTCTGCGTGCGAGGCAGCCCCAACATAAAATCCATACTAATATCCACCCAAGGCTGAGAAGGAATTGGCAAAGGCATATATAGTCCTGCATTAGTGGCAGAACCCTTAGACACTTGGCAAATCCTGCACCGCTACACATATTTTTCTACTTCCTTGTGCATACCCGACAAACAATATGACAACTGCACCGGTTGTAAGGTTCCATCTCTGCTAAGATGACCCTCATCATGAAGTTCCCTGATAACCTTCAATCGCAAGCTACAACTGAGATACAAAGTTAATTCCCTTAAATAGAAATCCCTCATGTAACAAGAAATCTGTTTTCTTTCCAGTCTGTATGTCTTGGAGAACCAGAGAGAAATAAAGATCAGTAACAAGGAAATCACTAAAAGAATCAAAACCAGGTACCTTAACTCGCATAGTCACTAGTAAACTACTCATGTGACTCAATGCGTCTACAACTCGGTTGGTTATTTTGGCCTTGTGTTTGACCATGAAAGTGAACTTCTCAAGATAAGAAACCCACCTCGCATGTCTAAGAGACACCTTATCCTGTCTGTGCAAATGCCTCAAAGAGTCATGATCAATATACAATATGAATTCCTTGTGAAACAGGTAATGACGCCAATGCTTCATAGCATGTACTACTCTATAAGACTCAATGTCATAAGTAATGTATCTGATTTTCGTGCCAGAAAACTTCTCGTTGAAGTAGGCCACTGGTATACTACTCTGATTTAATACTGACTCAATCCCAAACTTAGAGGCGTTAGTGTGTACCTAAAATGGCTCTCTAAAATTTGGCCACACTAAAATCGATGCAGTGGTTAGACGTTCCTTAATCGATCGAAACACTAAATCTGCTTCATCGGTCCATGAAAACTCACTCCCTTTCATACAATCAATAATCGGCAACATAATACTATTGAAATGGGGTATAAACTGCCTATAAAAGATGCAAGACCATGAAAACTCTTAACCTCACTAATTGTTTTTTGTCTAGGCCACTGTTTCACTACCTCAACTTTAGCATCATCTACCTGCAATCCGTCTCCAGAAACAACATACCCCAAAAAAAGAACCTGCGGAGTCATAAACATGCACTTCTTATTTGCTGTATAAAATTGTTCCTTGTGGATCACAACTAAACCTCATTCACATGTTGCAGATGTTACTCTAAGTTAGTTCTATAAATCAGAATATCATCAAAATATACAACCATAAATATGCCAATAAAAGGTCTCAAAAGCTGATTCATCACATGCATAAAAGTACTAGGGGCATTAGACAACCGAAATAGCATCACAAACCACTCATATAATCCCTCATGAGCCTTAAAAGTTGTTTTCCACTTATCCCCAGGCCTAACCCGAGTATGGTTGGGGCCACTCTTTAAATCAAGCTTAGTCAACACAGTAGCTCAACTAATTTGATCTAATAAATCATCCAATGAGGGAATAGGAAATCGATACCTGACAGTAATTTTGTTAATGGCCCTACTATCGACACACATAAGCAAAGAACCATCCTTTTGGTGTCAATAAAGCTAGTACAACACATGGGCTTAGACTCTCTCTAATATGTCCCTTGGCCAACAACTCCTTGACTTGTCTGTACAACTCCTTATGCTTTCTAAGACTCATCCCTGTAGTGTGGCCTATTAGGCAAAGCTACACCGAGAACCATATCAATATGATGTTGTTTATCAGGCGGTGGTAGCAATCCATCAGGTAAATCATCCGGAAACACACTTGAAACTCTGCAAATAAAGGAGCCACCGCACTTTGGAACTGTTACAGGCTCCGTAGCCTTATTCCCAAGCAACACGAACAATGTCTCTAAATCCTGTAACTCCTCATCAAATTGAGCGAAAAACAATAAATTTGTACTAGTCCCTACAACTAAGGATTTATCAACTAGTTTATTTTGCACCAACACAATTTTAATTCCACCAAACATAAAGCTGTATGTATTAGCTCACCCATCATGAACCACCTTTCGATCATACTCCCAAGGTCAATCCAATAATAAATGACAAGCATCCATGATAAGCACATCACACTAAACTTCATCTCTATATTTCATCCGAACAGAAATGTAGCAAGAGCACGTTTAGAAACTGTTGCCTCACCACCTTTCTTACGCCAAGCTAGTTTGTAAGGCTTGAGATGTTTCTCCATCTTGATATTCAGCTTCTGTACTGCCACCTTCAAAACTATATTTTTGCAATTGCCAGGATTAATCACGAAATGACACACCTTTCCCAGGATGGTACAAGTGGACTAGAAAGTATTACTCATCAACCAATCATCCTCAGCTACTGCCTTAGACGTGAAATATGATCTCTTGACAACCAAAGCAATCCCCACGTCTCCTGTAACGACCTCCTCATCATCCAACTACTCTTCATCAAAAGTTCGATATTCAGTAATTTCAACTTCCCAATTGTCACCTTCTTCTATTTCAACAAACAACGCCCTCTTACCAATCTTTTTACAATCAGACTGCCTATGCCCATGGTACTACTACTCGCACCCTTGTTAAATTGACTGCCAGCAGCTTTACTACACATACCTCCCATATTGACGTTATTGGTACCTCATGATCCACCTATACCACTAGCACGACGTGACTATTTCTCCACCACTAATACTCTATGATGTGCTTCTGATACAGACACATGATCGAACATGTTAAAGGTATCCTAAATCTGAACCCCCAAGCCTCCAATGTATCTCACCACTAATTGTTCCTTAGTTTCTTGAATCTGATTTCTGGCCATCATCTGGTAAATTTTAGTGGTGTAATCATCCACCGATCTCAAATCCTACTTCAGATTCTGTAATCTTCGATACAAAATCCGCTGATAATTATAAGGCAAAAACGCAGCTCATAGATGTTTCTTCATCTTTTCCCAGGAAGAAATGTTTTACCTACCCAACCTGGTATATTGATAGCTTCAATTTTTGCCACCGCGATGTAGCCCTGCCGCGCAACCTCGTCGCCACCAAAGGTATACGTTTGTTATCTAGCACCCATGTGAACTCTAAAATCTTCTCAACAGTCGCCAACCAGTGAAGAAACTCTTCAGCCTGAAGACTGCCATCAAATTCTGATATCTCAGTCCGTATACCAACCTCCCACCATTTGTTATCCTCTTCCATTGAGACTCTCTGCCTCCTACGACGGATCTGTGGAATGTCCTCATAGTACTCTCCATCATCTTTGCCATCTTTTTCGTCTAGCCACTCGCCCTGCATGATTAGATTTTACGATTTAGGCATATTCCTCCTATTTGGATTCCTCATCATATTATTGATCCTCCCAGTTAAGTGCTCCAACATCCATTCCATACGTTGGTCAACAATCTGCCCGATTTTTTATTCTAGTTGAACACCATCATCATACTTGTAAATCTCCTCAACTCGTTGCTATCGTTGCTGATTTTGTCATGATGCCATGAAAACTGCAGATTAGTTTTGGCTCTGATACCAACTAATGTAGCAGAAGCCTTGATTAAAAACTAACAATATCAAATTCGCCTCCATTGGAAGGCAAAGTGAGGGAATTTCCTCTCTAAGGGAGGGAATTTTCACCTCAATTGGACGGACTGCTTCCATGCCATATACCAAAGAGAATGGTGTTGGCCCAGTTGATGTTCTGACTGATGTGTGGTACCCATGTAGTACAAATGGGAGCATCTCATGCAAATCCTTATAAACCTCTGTCATCTTCTCTATGATCCTTTTTATTTGTTTATTGGATACTTCCACAGCTTCGTTCATTTTCGGACGATAACGAGATGAATTATGATGCTTAATTTTGAATTGCTCACATAATTCTTTCGTCATCTTATTATTTAAATTTGTCCCATTATCTTTGATGATTCTTCCACGTAGACCATATCGGTAAATTATTTTCTTTTTAATGAACTTAACAATCGCACTTTTGGTTACACTCGAATAAGAACTCGCCTCCACTCATTTGGTAAAATAATCTATAGAGACCAAAATGAAACGATGCCCATTAGAGGCTTTTGGTGTGATGGGACCATGCCGCCAAGGTGCGGCCATGACATGTAAAGGGAATGCGGGTACGTAAATTTTATCCTCATAAATTTGACTTTTATGAATTTTCTTGGCGTACTTGATGCAGTCAGATTCTAGAGTTAACCAATAATATCCTACTCTCAAGATTTGTTTGGCCATCATATGTCCATTAAATTGAACACCACAAATTTCTTCGTGAACTTCCTCTATGATTTGATTCACTTCCCTTGCATCTTAAGAGCATCATATCATGATTTCTTTTGTAGAGTATTTCACCATTCAAGAAGAAACACATGGACAATCTTATAATAGTGAGTCTATCATTCTCAGCAGCTTTGGATGGATATTCTTGGTTCTTTATATGCTGTTTGATGTCATAATACCATGGTCTTGTGTCTGGCTATTCTTTAATGCTCATACAGTGAGCAAGAAAACCTCGCTTCTCAATTTTTATGGGTTGCACTTCTTCCTTAAAGACTGCAGCAAAAATGGACGCTAGAGTTGCCAGTGCATCTGCAATTTGATTATTCTATCTGGGTATATGGTCAAATGAGACCACTTCAAAAGTTTGGCTTAACTTAGTTACATGTTTGTTGTAAGGTACCAACTTGGAGTCTCTAGCATCTCATTCCCCGTTTAGTTGTCGTATTACCAATAACAAATCTCTGTACACTCGAAGCTTCCTTATATTCATATTCTGCCACATTGTTTGTACAGTCAAAGTATAGTTTTACCATAAATGGGAAAAATTTCCCTCAGGAGATATGAGGATTACCCCAATTCTCCTTCTTTTTAATATGACTGATATGTTCTCATTAAGAAATCAAACTTCATAGACTCATAATCTTGCACTAGTTGATCTGCTAGATAATCAGCAAATACACTTCCTTTTATTGATTTTCTTGTGACATAGACAATATCATATTCCATGAGTAACATTTTCCATTTAGCAATTCACCTAGAAAGTGATTGATTTTCAAAGATATACTTGATTGGATCCATATTTGAAATTAACCAAGTGGTGTGGTATAATATGTATTGTCTAAGCCGATGAGAAACCCTGGCTAATGCACAACATGTTTTCTCCAACATCGAATAATTAGTCTCATAGTTTGTGAGCCTTTTTCTTAAATAGTATATTGCTTGTTCTTTCTTTCCAGAGGCGTCGTGTTGTCCAAGTACGCAACCCATGGATTTTTCTGTTACTGTAAGATATAAAATGAGTGGACGCCCTGGAGTTGGAGGAGCAAGTATAAGCAAATTTTGAAAGTATTGCTTGATCATACAAAAGCAATTTGGAAATCATCATTTCATCCTTCTATATCACTTTTGCGGAGAAGTTTAAAGATAGGTTCATAAGTTGCAGTTAGCTGTGAGATGAACCGAGCTATGTAATTTAATCTCTCCAAGAAACCTGTAACTTCCTTTTGAGTTTCAGGTGGTGGCATATCAATGATGGCTCGAACCTTGTTAGGGTCAAATTTTATTCCTTCCTTGCTCATGACAAAACCAAGTAGTTTCCCTGAAGATGCTGCAAATGTACACTTTGTCGGGTTAAGCTTTAACTGAAACTTTCTGAACCGTTCAAATTGTTTCCGCAGAGTGACAATGTGATCTTCCCCTTGACGAGATTTGGCAATCATATCATCAACGTAAACTTTGATTTCTTTATGCATCATATCATAAAACAGTGTTACCATTGCCCATTAGTAAGTCGCTCTGCATTCTTTAGACCAAATGACATAACCTTATAACAAAATGTACCCCACAAAGTTATAAAAGTAGTCTTTTCATAGTCTTCAAGAGCCATTTTTATTTGGTTATTCCCCGAAAAACCATCCATGAAAGAGAAGTTGAATGTCCTGCAGTGTTTTCTACTAAGACATCGATATGGGGTAATGGAAAATTATCCTTAGGTCTTGCCCGATTTAAGTCTTTATAATTGACGCAGACCCTTACTTTCCCATTTTTCTTCAGCAGTGGAACTATGTTAGCAACCCATTAAGGGTATTTTTCTACTTCTAGAAACACTGCATCTACTTGACTTTTAACTTCTTCTTTGATCTGTACCAGCATGTCTGGTTTCATTTTCCGTAACTTTTTTCGCACTGGTTTACTTTCGGGCATAAATGTTAAATGATGAACCACGATATCAGTGTCTAAACCTGGCATATCTTGGTAAGACCATGCAAAGACGTCAATATACTCCTTGAGTAAGTCAATTTATTTTCGGTGACTTTGGCTTGTCATAGAAGTGTTGATCTGGACTTCTTTCGTCTCTCCATCCTATCCCAAATTTATCACCTCTGTTAAC
This sequence comes from Datisca glomerata, assembly GCA_003255025.1. Lineage (NCBI taxonomy): Eukaryota > Viridiplantae > Streptophyta > Magnoliopsida > Cucurbitales > Datiscaceae > Datisca > Datisca glomerata. Next base: position 263,141 of record QANY01012259.1, read on the forward strand.
TCTTGATATGGTTGAGTTATTTTATCATCCTCTTCTACCATTCTTAACATATCCAGAGATGGTTCAAAATTATCCTCGTCACTTTCAACTAACTCTACGCTAAGAATGAGATTGTCGAAGTTATTGCTTATTCTCTTATTTTCAAAATCACCATTCTCAAACTTAAATCAGATTATTGGATGAAAGGAAGGCGAGAAAAGAAAATAAACAATGCAGAAGTATGAACAACATTTGAAAAATTGAAAAAGTAGACATAAAAGAAAGAACAAAAAGAACTGGAATTGTATTTATCATTAGAAAAAGGAAACAAAACAAGTTTTTTGACTTTCATTCAAAGAGATGACATGAAACAGACGAGAATATAGGCCTATAACAACGAAATTCCTAAGGCATTGGGTAGAATCATTAGAATTTTGGCATTAACACATTACTCTTGAAAATTTCCAAGAAGCACTGGTAGCTCGGTGACATTCCAATTGTTAAGCTCATGATCTGAATCGTACCAAGAAACCAAGTCCTCTGTACTTGCACTCGATGATTTTCTTAAGATTATGAATATTGAAAGCTGGGCGATATCATCTTCAAGGTCGTACTGCTCTACTGTATCCAGTTCTTCGAATGAAGTTCCCCACTTTTGAAAGATTCAGAAATATGGGGGTATGATTGCCATTTCTATATCGAATTCCCTATTTTCGAGACTAGAAATCCTCTTTTCTTTCGTTTGAGCTTCCACTCTCCCTCTATTAGCCTTAGTCGCTCTATATCCAAGCCCAAACCTTTGCTCAGTCTTGTCGAACTCGATTACCTTATTTATGCTTTAATGATTATCCCTAAGTCCTTTGCCTGGCTTGTATCCCCATTTTACTATCAACTTTGCCACCATTTGAGATGCTTTTGATAGGCTTGATGTTGGAGCAAGTTTCCTACTAGAAACAAATGTGGTGTTCGCAATCTCAAATGATCGAAATGAGCACTCCAATGCTTCTTCTGTCGCCTCAACATATGGCATGGTAGCCGGCTTGGTACCAATAAATCTTCTTCCCCATATATACAAATGAGTTTATGATGCATTATAAATTTCAGCTTCTGATGTAAGGAAGACGGTACTGCCCCAGCAGAGTGTATCCGTGGTCGACCTAAAAAAAACTGTATGTTGGATTTATGTCCATCACTTAGGAAACAATATTGAATAGGTATGGCCCGATTCGAATTTGTATCTCTATGTCTCCGACTACTTCTCTTCGGGTACCGTCGAATGCTCTTACTATCATCATGTTCGGTCGCATATATATGATGTCCACAGGGAGCTTTGCTAGTGTGGATCATGGCATGACATTTAAAGATGAGCCGTTATCAATCAATACTTCTGCAACAACATAATCCCTACATTTCACGGATATATGTAGAGCTCTAGTGTGTCCAGTACCATCGGTAGAGATTTCATCATCTGTGAAAGTGATAAAATTTGATGCGGTAATATTTCTCACAATTCCACTCAACCTCTCCACCTAATGTCATGAAAGATATGTGCTTGACTCAAAACCTTCAATAATGCTTGGCGATGTGGTTTAGAATTCAGAAAGAGTGATAGTAAAGATATACGAGTAGGTAAGCAATTAAGTTGTTCTATCACCTTATACTCATTTTGCTTTATGAGCTTTAAAAATTCAAATACTTCTTCAGACACTACTCTTTGTTTCTTTGTACCTCTTATTAAATCCTGGTCTATCAATTGGCCGCCATGCATTTCTCCTTGGAACTCATGACCATTGTCGCCTTCTTTGGCTTTCCCTTTCCTTTGCCTTTCAAACTCGTCGCTTTTATCCATTTTTAAAACTTCTGGCGTGTAGCATCTGCCACTCCTTGTCATCCCACCTACTCCTAAAATATTAGTTATGGGGAGATCGAGGTCTGACAGATTTAGTGCTTGAGTTTTCTCGTTACTGCTTGTAATAACCTCAATTGCATTTACGGTAGGATTCTCATGATTTGGTAGAGAGTTGGAATTAATATCTAGGTTCCCATTAGCCTTTTTTAAATTCAACCATCCAGCCTTGATCAATGCATGTACTCTACATTTTAATGCCGTGCAATTCTCAGCCGAATGTCCCACTGCCCCAGCATGATAATCACAACGAGCAGCTGGGTCATACCACCTTGGGTATGGGTGGCTGTAGAAATTCATAAGGAATTAATACTAATTGATTATTCCGTATCAATTATGGTAAGAGTTCTATATATGACATGGAGATTGGATCATATTGGACAAAACATTGATTATTTCTATTTCCCCTCAGAGGCTGATCAGTCTGACCAACATTTTGCTGGTGAGTCGGTGGTCTGAAACTGAGTCTCATATTATTTTAAAATGCTGATTGTTGAGAGTGATAATTGTATGGAATTTGTGAGGTATTTGCCACATATGATGTCAAATATTTGGGCCGTTCACTATACTTTGGAAATCCTAGCCTCAGGTTTGCAGCTTGTGATGGGTACCCAAAACCGATCGTCTGTACATCCTCTTCTTTTCACTTCAATGACGGCCCTTCTTTTACGGATTATGTATCTGATACGACTTCCAAAATTCTTCCATTTTTTACCTCATATTCAATCCTTTCACCAATCTCTATAATGTCAGAGAAGTTGTTTGAAGCATTTTCAATCATCTTATCATAGAATGGAGATCTCAAGGTGTGGATAAACACTGCAGCCATCTCCTTTTTTGACAAGGGGTGTACCTGAGCAGCTAATTCCCTCCACCTTTGCGCATATTCTTCAAAGCTTTATGTAGGCCTTTTCTCCATCCTTTGTAGATCCAGACGATCAGGAGTCATGTCTATGTTGTAATTGTCTTGTCTTAAGAAAGCACCAGCTAAATCTTTCCACCTCTAAATTTGTTGGTTATCCAATTGCATAAACCAGCAAGATGCAACCCCCCCGTCAAGTTATCTTGAAAGAAATGAATCAGCAACTTATCATCATTTCCACAAAACAATCATCTTTCTACAGTACATAATAACGTGACTTCTTAGGCATGTACTACCATCATATTTTTCAAACTCAGGTAGTTTGAAATTTATGTGGGATGGTTACATCTAGGACCAAACATAATTGGGTGACATCAATGGTACCATATACATCTGACCCTTTAATGGCGCACAGTCTTTCCTCTAAAAAGTCTAGTTTATCTTTTGATAGCAAGTCATCGCTTGGTTTAGTAACAAGTCTCTGCCCCTTTGGGTCATCAACATCAGGTATGATGATTGGTTCATTAGCGAGTTCGCCTTGTGGAGTGAAAGCTTGGTTGTGGCCATGTGCGATTGTGGATGGGTTGTACCCAACTTTCCCTGTCTGCATCATTTACTGGTGGTGAAGCATGCTGAAAGTGGTCAGTCTGATGACGTTGATAGGTTGGGGTGAACCCATGAGGGTAAGGTGGAGTATCGTTGGCAGTTGATTTTGTGATGATTGAGCTCTTTGCGGATTTTCAAGACAAGCTTTTCCCTTACTGGCGGCGAGGAGTTCCAGGACTTTGGCCATTTGCTCTTTCAGCTCCCTAATTTTTTCTTTCATTTCCTCTCGCTATTGCTTCCTTTCTTACTCGTCCATGACCCTAACTTGAGCTCGCGTTCGATAGGGATGCCAGAGTTGACAGGCTATCTTTGAAAAGTTTTTTAAAATAAATAAAAATAAAATAATGGGATGGTAGATTTGCTAATGAAGAAGAATAAATAATAACAATAATAATAATAATGAAAGTAAATTTATGCATGAGAAATTATACTGCGCAGAGTGAAAGTCCAAAAGTACTCAATTTAATTCAATTAGTAGAGCCATTCACTACATTTGAGTATGTAGAAGTAAACTACACTACTCCACAATATGAGCTTATAAAAAATGACCAAAATGACCCAAATCTCTGTTGATTTCTTCCAAAAACTTAGACAAGTTCTTCCCATTAGGATGGATGGGCAAAACACTTTTTTTCAAAAATGATGCTTGTTCCGCCAAATTGCTCGCTCTCACAGCCATGCCTTTAAGCCATTCCATAGTCTGCCCTGATCGTTGTTGATTCAAGTCATGCTCTTGTTGCAGTAATTGGTAATCATAACTCAGTGCATTGACATTAACATCATTATTTCTTGCCAATTTTTTTGCCACGTTGTGATACGCTCTAACTTGGTGCTCAAGGCTTACAATGACTTCAATAGTTCTTCACTATCATTTGGTGACTCGATCTTCCTAACTTTTTGATTCTCTAAATTAACTTGTAAATTATCAGCGATTCGTCGTAATGAGTCATATTATTCTTCTAACTCAATGATGTACGCATTCTTCTTATCGACAGCCCCCTTAACCTCTTCTAAAACCTCTTGTACAAGCTTATTTTCCCTTTCTATCTTCATGATTCGATCATCTCGTTCATAGATTACTCCTTTCAAATTCTCATTGACCTTTGCCATCTTTCTAATTTTGTTGTTCAGTTTGCGAGTGTTAGTTCCCAACTCTAAGTTTTTCCGCTTCAGATATTCTTGATCCTTAACCTTGTTTCTCAAATCTCTGAGTTATTTTTTAGCTTCGATCCTGTATTTTCCAGACAAATTCGTATCGGCTGTTAGACGTCTGTTTTCTTCCAAGAGAGCTAAATTCTTTTGACACTCCTCATATAACTCATCCCGCTCCTCCTTTTTAACAATCTCCTGATGGACTTCCAGTAACTTGTATGATTGTAACTCCTCAACTAGTAAGGCAATAGTTACTTTGCCTCTGCTCTAAAGTCACGCTTCATACTCCTGTGTGCAATTCATGTGATTTTTCTTATTTTCCAAGCTCCAATTAGATGCTGCAATTTTTGTTCAATATCTTGAGAATCATAACTGATCTCAATGTCCTTCATTGCGTGCATGGCAGGGATAGCATATTTCGTGTATAATTGACGGAGCACCATTAACAGAGCAAAACTAGTACAACCCCATGATCCTGGGATCGGGACCCATTGATAGTCGCCACATCTATATATCATCGATGTCAACGGCATCCAATGGGCCTTCCAGATAACATCTTCATCTTTCAACTTTGATAGGTGTGAGAGCCACACCCCTTTTGTGGGAAACTGTGGATTCCATTTGGCCATTCCAAATTCTGTAATGGGGATTCTTGTCTTCATCCATGAACTTGAAAACTTAACTTGAGGACATTTGAAATCTGGTGGACATCTTAGATGGCTAAGAATCCAAATTACACAAAAGAGATGGAGAGCCGATGAACTTCCCTTTCCCAAACACTCGTATGTTATTTAAGGAACGAAAAGTCTCAGCTAGAATTGAGATAACAGGGTTAACACCATGTTCAACTTGAAAGAACATTTTTATCACTTTATCATTCACATGACCTTGAATCTTTGGAAATAATACGGTGCCATAAATACACAGTACATAAAGAGCCATGCCCTTATCTTCCTTCAAGACATTTTGGGTTAGATCTAGGAGGTAATCTAGCGGTACACACTCATTCCCCCTTTAACTTTCAACATTTTTTTCAATCTTAGATGCATGGACAGTACGCAAGAGCTAGGATAAAGCTCTTTTCAATGTGAGCTTTTTGTCATAATTATAAAATTTATCCGTGCTTTGTAGTAGGTCGTTCAGTAGGGATTTATATTCTTCAATTGTAGGAGTAAGATCAATTGTTCCAAAGGTGAAACATTTGCACAGAGGGTCCCAAAAATGAATTAAAGCCTTAAGAACGAGCGTGTTGACTGTAATATACGGAGGATAAGCGTGATCATATTTACCGACAAACAAATTTTTCTGCTCTGGTGAAAAATCCTCCCATACCTTCTTCAACCTCTCCAAGCCAATGTGTGAGAAATCTATCTTAGTGATTGATGGTAGAAGAAAGACATCCTCCTTTTTCAGACAATCTCTTTTTCATTTCTGCATTTCCTCTGACCATTGGGCTACTATAACTTGATCTTCTATCACACTCGGAGTAGTAGTCATGGTCTCTAAAATATGAATGAATTGAATAATTCTTTACAATCCATATTACGCAACATAATGCATGTATGCAAAAAATAAAGATGAAGTGAGAAGTGAAACAATGGGGAAGAAAATAAATGCTTAAAGAGCATAAAACATATGTACATGAACAAAATTAGTCATGATATCATAATTGAGCAGAATCTCTATTTCTATCAAACATTGGTTATGAGATGGGCTCTAAGAACAAAATTCATGTGTGGTTGGGCTTTCAAATATCTTAATATGCTCTCAGGTTATCCTCACTGTTATCTTAACGGTGTAACAGGGGCCCCTAAACAGTATCCCGAAAGGGTCGACCTGAGTGAGAACTTTTATGAGCCTGCACGGGAACTGTAGTTCCACGAAGATATTACACTACTCATTCTAACTAATCCTAAAGGGAAAGACTAGGTACAAGGCTAGTGTATATGTGTGAAATTCAAAATCATGTAAAGAAATATACTTCATAAAAAATATGAACTATATACAACTACAAGCATGAATTAGAAAAAATAATAAATCAAATAAACAAACAAAAAATCACACAAAAGGATAGCATATGATAAAATTTTGGCTTGTATATCTATCGATCTAAAAATGCTTAGACCAATTTTTTGTCCCCAGTGGAGTCGCCAGAGGGCCTTTGAAAAATCCTTTTGAAAAAAAGAAATTCAGAGTCTCCACCAATCATTTTAGGGCGTGATTGGTCACCCAATTTTAAAATCAAATATTTTGGTCTGTGAAAATTAAAAGTTGGTTCAGGAGTCATTTGCGTGTGGGGAAGATATTAACACCTCACAACTCCTATTATAAAAAATGGTTATCAAATTTAATCAAATGCTATCCAAATTATTATTTTTTAAATAGTTTTATAGAAATTGATTTTGAATGTCCCATTTGGTACATTTTGCATCATAAAAATGAACAAATAAATATCCTTTAATGGACGGTACAAAGATTATTGAAAAATTATATTTGTTTTTTTTTATATTTTTTCAAATCAAAGCATTATTGAAGTTACTCTCGGTATCCTAAAAATAACTCCTCACCTCGGTAATTCGAGAAAATTGGTATCCCAAAAACTCCAAAGTCTGTCATCGATTTTTTTTTAGTGAAAACTAAATAATGAAAGTAACAAAATTTACATCTACTTGTTATGATTTTAATTTATGAACGCCAATTGTGATGATAAAAGAGACAATAATCTCATACAATCATAATGATATGACAATAACACATAAATAAATAATAAGAGATAACAACTATAAAGAAAAAGAAAGAATAATGGAAAGAAAGGTTAGAGATGCTAAAGATGTATGATAAATTTAAAAAGAATATGTAGAGTGAAAATAAGGAAAAAATATGTGAAACAAGTAAAAAGATATACAAAATAAATTAAAACAATCCAATAATATCTACTAATAAAAATATAAAAAAATAAACAAACACAAAAAAAGAAATAAAATGCAAATAAAAAAACAAAAAAATAACACAAACAACAAAATACAAACAAACAAAAAAATAAAAAAACTCAATATATATATATATATATATATATATATAATTATTTCATAAAAAATTACTAATAAATTTTTTTATGTGCAAATAAATTAATCTATGAAAAAATACTTAATTTCATACATAATTGGTGTGAGCATACTATTTTTGACTATATAGTCTATTAGTATCATTTATCCTTTCTTCCCTCAATTCTAATAAAATAGCAAAGAAATGATCATTGATGGTAACTAGTTTAAACAATTTTTGTTTAAAGAAATTATTTTTGACTATATAGTCTACTAAGTGTCACTAAAGAAAAATAAACAATTTTTGTTTGGGATATAAATATACCATTTTTTTGGACTACTTAGTTCACTAATTATCATTTTTCCTTTTTTCCTCCATTGCTAGGAATGATCATGGATGGTAACTAGTTTAAACAAGTGTCACTAAATAAAAATAATTTTTTTTGAGATATAAATATAATATTTTTTTATTTTAGACTACTTAGTTCACTAATTGCCATTTTTCTTTCTTCCTTCATTACTAGGAATGACCATGGATGATAACTAGTTCAAACAAATGTCACTAAAAAAAATCAACAAAACTTTCAAAATAAAATAATTGTGTTTGGGATATAAATATACCATTTTCTTATTTTGGACTACTTAATTCACTAATTACCATTTTCCCTTTCTTCCTTCATTGATAGGAATGATCATGGATGGTAACTAGTTTAAACAGCTGTCACAAAAATGATGAACAAAAATTAAAAAGAAAATAAGAAAAGACTTGTAAGAGCATAAAAAAAATTCATAGCTTAAATCTTTGCATAATCTTGTATAAATGTTTTACTCTCTATTTTATGCATTTTTATGTATGAGAAATCATCACAGGGGATGTTTTTATCAAATGTACATTTTCAACCCATTAAAGGGTTGACTCACATTGAGTTAATTTTACATTCCTCAAACATTTTATCGGCATCCTCATTGATTGATTTGATGACAAAAACATCTCATTATCAAACTTGTAGAGAAATCAACAATACATGGAAATAAAACTTAAGATTAAGAGTAGGAGAATGATAAAGAAGGAGCAAACCTTATGTACGGAAAATGAAAAAAATATCAACTACATGAGTATGAAGAAGCGAGATGATGAATAATAATGAATGAGATATATTGTAAGCTTAAGTGCAAGAAATTTAAACTAGCTTAATAAAAAAATAGGAGAAGATGAAAGATGAATAGAAAACAAGACTCTCTTTCTCTTTTTTTTTTTTAAAAAGTCTCTCATATTTTCTCAATACCTCTCTTTCTCTCTCTAAAATCTCTTCTCTTTCTCACTCTCCAATTCTCTTTTTCAAGTGAAGATCTTCCCTCTATTTATAAGTAAACTTAACGCTACACTTTTTATTTTTAGTCCTTTTTTTCCTTTTTATTTTTTAGTCCTTGGACAACTTTTCTTATTTTTAAGAATTGAGCTATTTTTCAAATCATACGTGTATAGTCTTAGACTAGTATATGGGCCAAAAAATAAAATTTATATTTTTAAAGTATTGGACCAGATAAAATACGGTTTCTACAGAGCCCTTTCATTGAAGACCCATTTGTTCCTTGCTTTCCAAATTTCCCAAAGATCATATAAGATCCATTACAAGCAGTAATCCCTATTGAGGGAGGATCCGAACCATATAGATTGAGAAAAGGAGCATCTGAAAAATAAATGACCACTGTCCTCAATTTATTTGCACCTGAATGGACAGTAAGGGGATATATTCATCCCTCTCTTCATGAGATTACTTCTGACAGCAATGTAATTGTTCAAGAATTTTCAGATAAATGCTTTGATTTTAGGCCTAATTTTCATTTTCCACAAGGCCTTCCAAGCTGGAATTAGATTGCTATCACATTTAAGAACTCCGGTGGGGAACTTATCAAGAATCCCATTTTTCTTCAAATTGCAAGCTACATGATAGCCCGATTTTATTGTGCACTGGCCACGTTTGGTAAAATACCAATTGTAATTTTCTTCCTTGTCGAACCTACTAAAAGGGATGCTCAAAATAAGATTTTTTCCTTCCTCAACAAAATTAGCACAAACCTTAGTTTCATCCCAGCCTTTTCCATCTAGAAGAAGAAGATTTTTAACAAAGAGAATCTCATCTTTTTTAGGTTAGATAGTTCTGAAAAAAATATGTCATGGCAACCAGGGATCATCCCAGATTTTGACTGAATATCTGTTGCTGATGTTAAAGAAAATCTCATGTTGTAGGATTTTCCTTCCTTCAATTAAGCTTCTCCAACCCCACGACGGTTTGTAGCCCACCTTGGCAGACATAAAATCATAATTTTTAAAGTATTTGCTCTTAAGAAAATTAAATAATAATGGGGCTTGACCGGTAATCAATCTCCATCCTTGTTTCGCCAGCCTTGCTAGGTTAAAAAGCATTGAATCTCTAAAACCCATGCCACCACTTAGTTTAGACGAGCTAATCACATCTTAATGCAAGAAACTACTCCACCAAAAATCTGCAATGTGTCTGCAAATATTTTGACAATGTGTAGCACGTAGCTTAAAACATGACATGGCATAATTTGAAATAGCCATAGCTATAGATTTAATTAATATTTTCTTTCTCGGCTGAAGAAAGAAATCGGTTAGACCATCCAAAAATCTTTTAATCATTTTATCTATTAGATCTTTGAAAATTTCTTTCTTGGACACGCTGAAATCTGACATTATGCCCAAATATCTACTGAGTGAATTACATTTTTTAATTCCCATTTCATCGAGCAAGTCAAAACGAACCGTCAACAGAGTGTTTCGCTGAAAAAAATGGCACATTTCTCATAGTCGATCTCTTGTCCTGAAGCTTTACAATGGATAAAAAATATTCTTATCACTTCAAAAAACCCCTTATTCACTTTACAAAAAAATAAAGAATCGTCAGAAAAAAATATATGTGAAATAGGAATACCTCCTGCTAGCTCGAAAGCCATTAATCTTCCTATTTAATTCAGCCTGAAGAAATAAGGAAGATATATCTTCTGCGCATAAAATAAATAAATAAGGAGAGAGAGGGTCACCTTGTCGTATATATAGCTTTTCCGGCTTCTCCATTGATAATGATTCTATACGTGACCGAAGATATACAGTTGTAAATCCAATCACACTATTTTTCCAGAAATCCCAGCTTACGAAGTGCACCTATAATAAAATCTCATTTAAGCCTATTCGTAGGCTTTGGACATATCAACCTTGATCGATGCTTCTTAAAATTTTCCAAACTTTCACGTTCAAAGCGAATGCTAAATTTCATGCGGATAATGATATTATTAGCAATGAACCTTTTAGGCGGCTAAGGATGTTCATCTTTTCCTCCACGCTAGACCTCCACATCCCCAAGGCTTCTTTGATGACTAGACGATTCTCCGTTCATATACCTCATCCGGTTTGAACCCGAAATAATGGTGACTCCACTGGAGACTGGTGAAAAGTGATGCCTCAATAATTGTGCTAGGGACCCCTTTATGGCCCTGTTTGGCTCAGCTTATAAGTTGCAAGTTATGACTTATAGCTTAAATCTGTTTATTTTTTAGAGGGCAGATTTAAGCTATAATTCATAAGTTGCAGCTTATAAGGTGAGTCAAACATGACCTATGACTTATAGCTTAAAATCATCTTCTTAAAAATAAGTAAATAACTTATTTTTAAGATGACGGATTTAAGCTAGAAGTCATCGGTCATGTTATAAGCTGTGTCAAACAAGACCTATATAGATGGGGTCAAGTGGGGACCACATGCATGTCCATTTCGATCGTGCGTAAATCACGTGACCACGCCTAACATGTGCTCACGAGCTTAAAATGACGCCACATTCATAAATGTGACAATAATTCATTCTCTCAATTGGTCGTGCCTCAGTGACATCGAGCGGTCGAATTACATGAGTTGGACTAATAGACGTGTGGATGGACCCTGAAGGACACTATCTGGCGTCAGGTCTCCCTTACGGAGACTATGCGACTCGAGTCTCCCATCGCCGGCAACCTCGATGATGGGTGTGTTACAACCCATGAGGGTGGGTGGAGGCATTCTTCTCAACTCGTTGTGGTGGCGAGTTGAGGAATGACCCTCAACCGGTCGTGATGCGCAGGTTGAGCAATGCCCTTCAACCCGCCATGTGGGTGGGTTGAGCTACTTCAACCTGTTATGGTGCGCAGGTTGAGCCGCCTCAACCCGTCATGGAGTGTGGGCTGAGCTGCCTTAACCCATCGTGGGGGTGGGTTGAGCTTCCTCAACCTGCCATAAGACTAGCCCGACTCTTAAAAGACGGTTTTCATCTTTTTGTACCTTTCTTATTCATAAGTGCGAACATCCAAGGTGCCTAAAGAGGTCATACCCGTCTAGTAGTTCATCCTCTCTTTGTACAGCATAACCATGTCCTAATTCTACAATGCCACAACCCCCAGATTGTTTCCAGAAAAAGGAAGAGTCCTCATACTTTTGTCACTAAGCTTGAAGATACACACTACATTTTAATACGCAATTTAATATAACGCGAATCGTCGCATCTATAAGTTTAGAGGCGTCTCTTACAAGTATGTTCAATAATAAAATCGTGAAGCTTATTTTATGCCACATGGGTGTATTTAGACGCCATATTTTCAATCTTGACACGTCACTCTCAATTACGCATACCCATATTTACATCAGCCTATGTTCAAGGTTGAAGGCACAACAATCAAGCTTGAACATAACTTCTGACTTTAACGCTGCATCATTCGCCCAATTTTGTGGGCCTGACATCTCCATCCATTTTTTCAAATAAAATCGTGAGGACATATATCATCGTTTTGTATTTATAGTGTAGGAAGAGACCCCATCTTTCAAAGCTGCGTGTAAAAAAATCCCTAAATTTTTTAGACAAAACGTATGAATATCAACAAATTTTTTTAAGATAAATTATGAGGAATCACCTACCTTGGGATCCTCCCTGTACGAGAGATTATTCTGACTGGTGACCACAATGTGATAGTCAGCCATATTTGACACTAGGTGTGTGGGACCCACGTAAAATGTTAATATATTGGCATGGGTCTCACAACCATTAAAATAATAAATAGAAAATTGTTTTTTATTATGGGTCCCACGTCATAATAAAAGCAAATTATCTTATTTTTATTTTCTATTTTCCCCTAAACGTTTTCAAAATGAAAATTTTAATTAAATTTGTGATTTTTTGGGTAATTAATTAATGTTTAGGTAGTGTGTTTTTTAATTTGTTAGTTGAGTATTTAATAAGTTGGTTGCATTTTGGAATTTTTTTATCAATTCAATTTTTATTTCCTTCTCCTATTAAACGCAAAGTGGTGGTCATATTTGCAATATATCAAGGTAATCAATCTTTTTAATTGAGTTGTCCATCTTTAAATTTATATCAACTAACATTTTTATGTGTATTGATTGTCCTATATTCTAATTAATTTCAAGATCCCAATGAATATGAGACTGAAAATAAATACTCAAGTGAAAGCTAAATTATGTCAACATGTATTAATGTTTCTTGGTTGAATGTTGTATCATTATTTCTTAATTTATGTGTTGTTCAAACTTTATCGACATGTATACATGTATTAACGTTTCTTGGTTGAATGTTGTATCGTTATTACTTAATTTAAAGGATTAGCTAAATTGAAAAACCGTTCAATTAGAGGTTTTGTCAGTAGGAATTATTTATAAAATTATATCAATTACTTAAATAATTAAATATTAATTAAAATAAAATTATTATAATTGAATAAAAAAGATAGTCAAAATAATTGATTAAAACCAAAACAATTAAATAAAATGGTGGAGTTGAAGTGATTGAAGAAGAATGGTAGCTTAATAGAAAAATGAGATAAAAAGAAAAAGAGAAAAAATCGAATTAACAAAAAAATACCAAAACTCAACAAACTTATTAAATACTCAACTAACAAGTTAAAAACCAACCACCTAAACATTAATTAACTACCCAATAAACCACAATTTTAATTAAATTTTCATTTTGAAAACGTTTAGGTGGAAAGCTGGAAAACAAAAAAGATAATTTACTTTTACTTTGGCGTGGGACCGACAATAAAAAAATATTTTTTATTCATTATGTTAACAGATGTGGGACCCACGCCAATGAATAATTTGATTATTTGAGCCATGAGTAGATTATTTAGAAGTAATTATTCTAGTACTAATAGGTCTACAATAGCTTTAATACCTGACATAATAAATGAAGAACATTTTGAATACCTTGTAGATAATGAAGTAGATCATAGAGTATGGAATATACTCAAAATGAAAACATTTTAAAATAAATGCACCATACCACTATCATGTAAGTCCTCGCCTCTGAAGAGGCCTTGAGACTCATGGGGGGTTCTCACTGTGTGACTAGTGATGAAGCACTAACTCTCACCCCCAGAGTAGACTGCCCGGGGGAGGTCCAAGAATAGGTTGCAGGTTAAAAGTAAAAAGGTCAAGAGGCCCTTGTGTAAAAAATGATTTTTGAGGGTCACTGCCCAACTTTACGTTGTGGTGAGAACGCCTCGTTTGGCATCAAAGCCAAACCTGGTAGGGTGTATTTATTGTTTACTTCAATATCTGCATAATTATTGTTCTTCACCACATTTATCAATGGTTATTGGATTTTTGTTTATCAATTGCTTACCTGAATAATTGCTTTTCTTTAATTTCACTCTCCGTCTAAGTGACTGGTTATTTTTATAATTGATTATTTCTCTGTAATATTTGTTTATCTAATCTGTGAATCTGTTTTATCAGAGGCTGACGTATCAACTTCTATTTGGTTAGCTTCAGGTACCACAGTAAGACTTCTTAGAGATATAAATTCTGAGGGTAGGGTGGTTGTAAGAGGCATGTTGGAGAAGAGCGAACCTAATAGGAGGTTGTAGAAGTCACAACAGATTAGTAATGAAAATACAGTATGAAATTTTCAATCATAAGAATAATTTAGTTATTTTTAAGCAATGAGTAGATTATTTAGAAATAACTCTTCTAGTAGCAATATGTTTACAATAACCTGAATTTTAGAAATAATAAATGAAGATCATTTAGAATGCCCAGTAGATGATAAAGTAGATCATAGGGTATGGAACATACCAAAAATCTCTAAAAAAATATTTACGAATCAACATGGTCTAATACTTCTTTCAAGCCTTAACATCATGTAAAAACAGTTGAAAAAAATATGCTCTTGGGAAAGAGCATGAAACTTATCAATTGCTTTCCCCTCAATTCAATAAATATCACATTGAAGAAGGATATAATTTCCTATATCTTGGTTTGGTCTAAATTTGAGTTAAACCACTCACAATGACAGGTCTAAATACCTCTGCTTTGTTAGCCTTGTGAGATGCAAGATTTACGAATCTAACTATAGTATTTTAGGTTTAATTGAATCATCGCTCTATAATGGTCCAATCAATTTTGATTGCTTTTTAGATTTGTCTGTTAGTATAACAGACCCCTATATTCTAAAATATTTAATTTTAAATATCAAAACTAGTGGTTACCAAGTCCTAGAAGGCACCCAACCCCTAACTTTAATATTTAGAATTCATTACAAAGTCACTAAAACAAATATGAATTTTCAAGCCATCAATAGGAGTCCCAAAAATCAAACCCTATTGATCCAATCTAGCCAAAGTAATGCCAATATTAGAGTCCCTAGAACAATTAGGGTGATTTGATATTACTTTGCCTACAAATTACCTTTTTACCAACGAAAGTCAACCTACTCAAATTCAACATCTAATTGAAGATGTAGATTGCATCCAGTAGTACATGGATGGTACTGTTAACATTAATTTTCAATCTTCTAGTTCTAGTCCACAAATTAGGAATGCTTCATTCCTAGTGGAAAAAACACTCACAGAAGATCCAAAGATACCATTCTTTCAATAGTAAAGATTGATGCTGAAGGAACCCCAATTATTGGAGAAAATCAAGAAACAATTCATGATTTCATCAATACACTTCTTTACACAATAATTGAACACTTGATTAGAACGCCAAGTTATCCTTGATCAATTGACAAATCTTAAGTGTCAAACTCTAAGTTATTTCAACTGGTACAAAAATATATTTTTGTCTAGAGTAATGACAAGGGATGATAGTAATCAACCCTTATAGAAAGAAAAATTTATTAATGGATTATCAAATTTGTTCGCACACAAAATTAGAACAGTCCTTAATAATGACCTAGGTAACATAGACTATGATAGTCTTACTTACGGTACAATAATTACTACAATACAATAGGAGGTTTAAAAATGTGCATTGATATGAAAATCAATAAACAAATCAAAAAATAAAATAAAACTACCAAAATATGAATTAGGCAATTTCTGTGAGCAATATGGTTTACCCGTTGTTGTTTCTTCCCATAAAAATAGAAAAAATTCCCATCTAAGCCCGAGAAGGACGCACAAGCCTTATAGGAGAAATTATCACAAAAATAAAAATAAAAATAAAATTTTTGACCAATACTTTTCAAAGAATAAAAAATTTCACAAACATTTCTCTAAAAATAAAAATTATTCTAGAAAAAAATATAATAAAAAATCTATTGACAAAAGTAAAATTTAATGTTTTAAATGTGGCTAGAATTATCATTTTTCAAGCACTTGTCAAGTGAAAAATACAATTAATCAATTAAAAATATCTGAAGAAGACAAACAAGAATTGTTTAGAATCTTAGAAACAATAGATTATTACAAGAGTAGTGATGAAGATTTAGGAGAATTTGAATCTCCTGAATCCTCTGAATATAACTCTTCATGTTCTGACAATGATTCTCCTAACATCTCTATGGAGTGCAGGGATAGTTGTTGTAAAAAATAAATATTTTAAACAAAAATGAAGAACAAGAAAACCTATTGTTGGATTTAATTAGCAAAATTAAAAATCCAGAATTAAAACAAGAATACCTTGAAAGACTTAGAAATGTAACTCTAAAAAAAGAAAATACTAAGTATAATAATAACAATACTGCAAACCTTTCGCAAATCCTTGAAAAATTCAACAAGGTTAAGGAAAGAAAAAAGAAGTTACTCTTCAGGAACTCGAGAAAGAAATTAATATTATTAAATTTGAAATAAAAGAATTAAAAAATTCAAACACAAATAAAAGAAAAATTAAACCTTTTAAAAATAGAGAGTTTAATTAAGAATCATGAACTAGGAGAACCTAGTAAATTTCCAATTTATGATAATGAGGTTGAAGAACTTATTGTCAACAATCAAGATAATGATAATTTTATCCAAATCCTTAATCATATCAAAATCAAGAAATGTAACATAATAGTCAGAATAATTATTCAAGATTTTGATTTCACAGCAATGACTCTTGTTGATTTAGGAGCAGATTTGAATTGTATGCAGGAATGACTAGTTCTAACCAAATACTTTAAGAAGACAAAAGAATCTTTGTCTTCTACCAATGGTACTCTGCTGCATATCAATTATGAAATTCCCAAAGTTCATATTTGTCAAGACAATGTATGTTTCAAAAGATCATTTGTCTTAGCAAAAAATATGACAGATAAAATCATTTTGGGTTTACCATTCATTTATATGTTGTATCCTTTAATAGAGCATGATGGAAAAATTACTTATCCCATGGATGAAACTGTTAAATTCAAATTTCTTTTTTTTCTCACAATGAGAAATTGAAAACAGTAAAATAAAATTTTGTTTTTAAATTCATAAATTTAATTTCTTGTAAGAAAAGACAATTGTATTTTTTGCAAGATAAAATAAAATTCAAAAGAATTGAAGAACAACTTCAAAATCAAATTAAAATCTTTGTATGAGGAGTTCCTCGTTTAGAAATTAATCACAAGCCATTTGACAATGTTTTGGAATGGATAATATATCCAATACAAAAAAAATGAACTTAATCAACAGACTTGGAGATACTTTTGTATTCTCTAAATTCGACATAAAATCTTGATTTTGGAAAAATCAGATAAATAAAATTAATAAATACAAAATTGCATTTGGTAGTTATAAATGAAAAATAATGTCATTTACTCCAAGTATAATTTTCAATCAATTCACTGATTTCTTAATTGTATGCATTCTTATTAAATAATACTGGTTGAATTTCTCAATTGTTTGCATCAGTAATATTATTATTATTTCTTCTAAATATGTTAAAAAATACTGGAAACACTTTAAGTTGTTTGTGAAGATAATAAAATAAAATAGTTTAGTTATCTTTGCAAAATGAATCAACTTGTTTCAATCCAAGATTAGATTTCCAGAATTTGAAATCTATTATATCATTATTTAGGCAATTAATCAAATTATACAATTCGTTTCATTAAATCAAAAATTTCTTTGACATTACATCCAAATAGAATTTTGTCAGGTAATAGTCTAGTTTTAGCATTTTTTATTTCAATATTGAATTTATTCAAGATACTAATAATTCAATGCCTGACTCTCTTTCTTATCAAATTTGCAGGAAATCATTTCAAGATTTTACAATGGAAGAATTCGAGGAATCTGGCTTACTAGAATATGAAAAGGTAGAACCCAGAATACTCAATCAAAATTCTTTCAAAATAAAAAAGCTCAATGGCAAGACAATCACTTTTTGCTCAAAATCCCCATTCATTAATTATGGTCATAATGGATTTGAATATCTAAGAAATGACTAGATTAATGAATTGGATAAGATTTTGGAAGATATTGGGTTGAAACATAACTTCAAAGCAACATTAATTCAATGGTATAAAAAATGTGAAAAATAGGTTTTCACACAGATAATGAAATCTGTTATGATATCAATTAGATTATAACTTTGAACCTTTTAGGACAAACAATATTTAAAATTGAACTTCCAAATAAAACAACCAAAGAATTTTTTATACTGGAAGGGACTTTCTTCGTCATGCGCGACAGATTTCAAAAAAGTCATAGACATGTTGTAGAAGCCTTAACAAAATGAATCAATATCACCTTCATAAATCATGTGAGAATAATGAATGGTACGATAATAGAAGTGTTTTTGACTCAACAATTGACCTTTATAGCCCAAATCAAATAGGAGTTTTCTGCTCCTAACCAAGCTCAATAAAAAATACTTGGGTCTATCAAACCCACTCACCAATCAACCTTGGTCAATCAATTTAATCCATTCTCAATATCTTTTGATGCCCAATCAGTCAATTAACCAAACTCAAAATACAAGAAATTATAATTTGATTTTTTTTAAATGGCCAGCGAAAATCTCTTTCATATAAAACCTCTATTTTCTCATTTGAAGGATCCTGATCAAATTATCAAAGCCCATTTCATTCCTAAATTCGATTATGTCCCTCGACTTAATAACAAAAATCTTAGTTTCTGCAGAGACATTCTCTTAGAAATAAAATTCATAAAAATTAGCCCAATAAAAAATTCTTAGGAAAGAATCCTTCACCATTCTTTCTATATCCTTAGGATCATAACTATAAAGGATTGGAATATCCATCTTTTAAGTTTCAAAGTACTTTTGAATAAAAGACAATACAATTATTTTGCCTATATTGATGCATGGCACAAGTTTTTCTTGCATCAAAATAGTGATTTTTCTCATTTTTGCCTTTTAAATTTTGATAACAATTTCAAAATTTATTTTCCAAATTGGTTCTTAAAATGGTGGTCCATTCATGGTCTTACCAATTGATTTACGATAATGTTTCAATTTGTTTTTAAAAGTTTTAAAGCCCTCTTTGAGGTTTTATATCCCCATACTGTGTTTTTCAATATAATACAAAATACCTTGAATTTTGAAATGACAATACTCGGTTGAAAATAGAATCCTCACTAGAGAGTATTATGTTAAATGGTGGGATAAATTAAAAGTTAATGAGCCCATTCACCCAGATTCACAAATCAAACCATCTAGTCCAAATCCATCCAAATCTGTATTCGTACCCAAATCAGAACCCTCTTTAAAGGGTAAATCAAAGGACATAAAGCCAAAATCCAAATTGGAGAAAACATTAATCCAAAAAATGCTTCTCCTTTTAGAAGACAATAATGAATCTAACTCTGAAACATCTGCAGAGTCAAGTCACCAAATTAAACCAAAAAGATCAATCATCCAGAAATGTTACTCCTCAGTAATTGAATGACCCATTCAATAATATTAATCTTAGTGGTAAATGAACAAAATAATTTGTCATTGGCAAAATGTCAATTTTTGAATAAGATTAAAATCAAATAATTGATGTATCATGATGACACCTTAGCATAATGCAACGGTCATAATGATCTTCAAGATAGTCAATCATCAATACCAACACTAACTTCTCCAATCAATAGTCAAGACACTACATCCAAGATAATAATTATTAAAGGATGACAATGATGACTTCTCAACAATCAACCAAGATAGCAATTATCAAGGACCCG
The DNA here is from genome assembly GCA_003255025.1 of Datisca glomerata. NCBI lineage: Eukaryota > Viridiplantae > Streptophyta > Magnoliopsida > Cucurbitales > Datiscaceae > Datisca > Datisca glomerata. Next base: position 283,134 of record QANY01012259.1, read on the forward strand.
AGTATATAGTTACAATGACAGAGCAATTATAAAGAGACGAAGACTGAGATAATAATTATCTAGGGAATCTTTGTAATTTGTCTCTTTCTGTAATTATTGTACTAGTTGTCGAATAATTGGGTAACTATTTAGGCTTTTACTATTTCTAGTCAAAAGCAGACAAAAGTAGAAATGTAAAATATTTTTACTTTTACAGAATATAATAGTTCAGGTAAGTGATGGGTTCCCGGTGAACTCCACTTTACTTGACTATAAATAGGTAGCCCTCTCCCATTTGTTTCTTGGAACAAGTTTTTCACTCTTAACTATTTGAGAGCAAAACTTATTTTGAAAATAAAGCTTTCTTCCTCTCCTCATTTGTAATATCTTCTTCTTTTTCTTCAACATTAAATGGTGAGCGGGAGCATTATATAATCATTGTCAATTAAATTTCTTTAATTGTGTAAGTCTTGAATCTTACCTTCTAATACAATTTTACTATTTTATTGCACCCATAATACCCAGTCTTTAATTTCTTAAATTATACGCAATTCCACCTCTTTTGGTATCAAAATAGGAGAAGAAGAAATTACGCATATATTGTATTGAAACAGTAAAAACCCCTACCAGGTTTGGTTCAGATACCAGGACTAGCGGAATCATGAGTAATTATGAGAAATTAAAGAGGGGTAACAAGATGGAAGAATTGAACAAAAATATAGTAAAAATTGTATTAAGATGTAAAATTAAGGACTTACAAATAGTCAAATTAATTAGCAACAATTAAATAGTGCTCCCACTCACTATTTAACGTTGAAGGAAAAAGAAGAAGAGATTATAAAAGAGGAGAAGAAGAAAGCTTTGTTTTCCAAAAAAAGTTTCGCTCTCAAACAGTTAAGAGTTGAAAACAAATTCAGAGAAACAAATAAAAGAAGGATGACTATTTATAGCCATGTAAAGTGGAGTTCACCAGGAACCCATCACTGACCTGAACTTTTCTATTCTACAAAAAAAATTACATTTTTAATTTTATCTACTTTTGACTAAAAATAGTAAAAAGCATAAATAGTTGCCTAATTATTCGACAACTAGTACAACTATTATAGAAAATGAAAAATTACAAAGATTCCTCAATAATTGTTATCTCGATCTCCGTGTCTTGATCATTGCTTTATTCTGGTGTAGCCATTATTATTGATCTTTGATAATTGCTATCTTGGACTTTAGTGTCTTGATAGTTGCTTTATTTTGTAGAGGGCACTATTGTTGACCCTTGATAATTACTATCTTGGATTCGTGTGTCCTGATCGTTGATTTTGGAGAAATCATAATTATTGTTTAAAAAAGTCATTATGACTAATGCCATTGATAATTGCTTTTCTTTGAAGATTATTGAAATTTACATTTTGATTAGGTGTCATCATGATACATCTTCAAGATTACTTGATTCTTTGATTTTGATTATTTCAAACATAGACATTTTTCCAAAGGTGAATTATTTCTCTTTATTTATCATTACTGAGACCGATGTCATCAAATGGGTCCATAATTGTTGAAGGGTAATATTTATGGATGATTGGCTTTGTTGGTTTTTTGGTTTGATTGTGAGACTTGACTCTTCAGATGATCCAGAGTCAGAATCGTCATTGGCTTTCTAAATGAGAAGTATTTTCTTTTGGATGAATTTTTCCTCTAATTTGGACTTTGGCTTTGTGACTTTTGATTTACCCTTTGAAGAAGATTTGGACTTGTGTTTGGATAAATTTGGAATGGATGGTTTGATTGGTGGAGCTAGGTAAATGAGCTCATTAATTTTTAATAGAGTTTGGATAAAAGGATTTGCTAGTCTTATATTAGGATGAACACTCATGAATGCAATAATTTTCTGGGTATTCAACTCATCCCATCATTTAACATAATATTCCCTGGTGAGGATTTCATTTTTAATCGAGTATTGCTATTTCAAAATCTAAGGTATTTTATATTTTCTTGAAAAACAAAGTATTTGGGGAAAGGAGATCTCAATTGGTGAGGGCTTGTAGACCTTTGAAAATAAATTGAAACATTAATGTAAATCAATTGGAAAAAGTTCTAAGGTAAGACCATGAATGGACCACCATTTAAAGAACCAATTTGGAAAATCAATTTTGAAATTGTTACCGAAATTCAAAAACCAAAAGTAAGAAAAAAATTACTATTTTGACGCAGGAAAATCCTATGCCATGCATCAATATAGGAAAAATAATTGTATAGTGTTTTATTCAAAAGTACTTTGAAACTCGAATGATGCATTTTTTAATCATCCATAGTTATGATCCTGAGGACAGAGAAAGAATGGTAAATGATTCTTTCCCTAAAATTTTTGATTGGGCTAATTTTTATGGATTTTGTTTTTAAGAGAACGTCTCTGTAGATATTGAAATTTTTGTTATTGTGTTTGGGGACATAATGGAGTTTGGGAATGAAATGGGATTTGGTAATTTGTGTTGGATCCTTCAGATGAGCAAATGAAGGTTAAATGTGAAAGAGATTTTCGTTGCGCATTTATTTGAAAATGTGAAATTGGTTTGTCAAGTGATTAAGCATCAAAGGAATGAGTATTTGAGAAATGGTCAAATTGTTTTATCAGAGTTTATTGGTTATCGGGCCTGATGGACTCAAGTATTATTAATTGGGCTTGGTTAGGATTAGAAGACTCCTCTTTAATTTGTGCCTTAAGGGCTAATTGCTGAGTCAAAAACTCTGCTATTTTTGAACCATTCATCACATGAGTTTTGAAAGTGATATTGATTCCTTTTATTAAGTATTCTTCAGCATGCTTATGGTATTTTTTAAATTCATTAGGCATGATGAATAAAGTTCCTTCCAGTATCAAAAATTCTTTTATTATTTTATTTGAAAATTTAATTTTGAAAATTGTTGTCCCAAAAAGTTCACATTTAAAAAATTTCTGTTATCATAACAAAATTCATTATCTTTGTGAAAACCTATTTTTGTGAAAACCTATTTTTCCATCCTTTTTCATACCATTGAATTAATGCTGCATTGAAGTCATGCTTCAACCCAACATCTTCTAAAAATTCCAATTCATTAATCCATTCATTTCTTAAATATTCATATCTATTATGACCATAATTAGTGAATGAGAGTTTTCAGTACTGTTTAACACATTTGTTAATACGAACAACTATTTACAGTATTGTTTAACACATTTGATAATGAAAACAATCAAAAAATGTAACCAATATTGTCTAATAAGAATATTATTAATGCAGACAATCGAGAAATCAGTAAATTGATTAAAGAGTTTAATCATTATATTTTAAAATTTACTTAGAGAAAATTTAAGATCAAATGGCACTATTTTTCATTTATAATGATTAAATATAATTTTGTTTCTATTAATCTGGTTTTTCCAAAATCCAGATTTTATGTCAACAATATCTCCAAGTTTGTTGATGAAGTCTCTTTTGTTTGGTATTTAATATTTTATCCATTCCAAAATATTGCTAATGTGTTTGTAATTAATGAGGAACTCTTCGTTCAAGATTTTAATTTGATTTTGAAAAGCTTGTTCTTCAATTTTGTCTTGCAAAAAACATAATTGTTTTCTTTTGCAAGAAATTAAGTTTATGGATTTGAAAACAAAATTTTGTTTTGGAGTTTTCAATTTCTCATTGTGAGAAAAAGAAAGAAATTACAATTTTACAGGTCCATCCATGGGATAAGTAATTATCCCATCATGCTCTGTTGTAAATGGATACAATAGAGAGATGGATGGTAAACTTAAGATTATTTTGCCCGTCATATTTTTTACAAAGACAAATGATATTTTGAAACATATATTTTTTTGATAAATATGAACTTTGGGGATTTCATATTTGATATGCGTACGAGTACCAAGAACATAGATTCTTTTGTCTTCTTGAAGTACTTGGTTAGAATGAGTCCTTCCTGCATACAATTCAAGTATGCTCCTAAATCAACAAGAGCCATTGTCGTGAAATCAAAATCTTGAATTAATATTTTGATGTTTATGTGTCATTTTTTTATTTTGATCTGATTAAGAATTTGGATGAAATTACATCATTTTGATTATTGATAATAGGTTCTTCAACCTCATTATCAGAATTGAGTTTACTAGGTTCTCCTAATTCACTAAATTCATGATTTCTAATTAAACATTCTATTTTTAAAAGGTTTAATTCTTTTGTTATTTTTTAGTTTGAATTTTTTAATTCTTTTATTTCATTTTTTATATTTTTAATTTCTTTATGAAGTTCCTGTAAGGTACTTTCTTTTTCCTTTCCTTTAACCTTGTTGAATATTTCAAGAGTTTGCGAAATGCTTACGGTATTGTTATTATTAGACTTAGTATTTTTTTTCTTTAGAATTACTTTCCTAAGTCTCTTCAGATATTCTTGTTTTAATTCTGGATTCTCATTTACTAATTAAGTCTAACAAGAGGTTTTCTTGTTCAGCATTATTATTTAAAATATTTATTTATTGACAACAACTATCCCTACACCCCATTAAGATGTTAGGAGAATCAGTGTCAGAACTTGAAGAGTTATATTCAGAGGATTTAGGGGATTCAAATTCTCCTAAATCTTCATCACTACTCTCGTGATAATCGTTGTTTCTTAGATTCTAAACAATTCTTGTTTATCTTCTTCAGAGATTTTTAATTGATTAATTTTTTTAACTTGTCGAATGTTAGAATAATTTTTATTCTTAGAGAAACATTTATTAAAATTTTTATTCATTGAAAAGTATTGCTCAAAGTTTTTATTTTTAAGATCCTATAAGGCTTATGGGTCCTTCTAGGGCTTACATGAGAGTTTTTCCTATTTTTCTGGGAAGGTGCAATAATGGGTAAACCATACTACTCACGAAAATTGCCTAATTCATATTTGACAATTTTATTTTTCTTTTTGATTTGTTTATTGATTTTCATATCAATACACATTCTCAAACCTTCCATTTGTATTGTAGTAATTATTGTACCGTAGGTAAGCCTATCATAGTCTATGTTTCTTAGGTCATTACTAAGGACTATTCTTATTTTGTGTGTGAACAAATTTGATAATCAATTTGTAAATTTTTCTTTCCAAAAGTGTTGATTAATATCATCCCTTGTCATTACTCTGGACAAAAATATATTTTTGTACCAGTGAAAATCACTTAGGGTTGGACACCTAAGATCGGTTAATTGATCATGGATGCGCGAAGTAATATTACTTGGTGTTCCAATAAAGTGATCAATTATTATGTAAAAGAGTGTATTGATGGCATCAGACATTGTTTACTGATCCTCTCCAACAATTGGAGTTCCTTCAGCATCAATCTTAACTGGTGAAAGGATAGTATTTTTGGATTCTTCTGTGAGATGACTTTCCCACTAAGAATGAAGCATTTCTGTGAAGCCTGTGATTGAAAGATTGATTATCTCATTGTGAGGCAAACTATGTGTGGTGATGTAGTTGTTAGCTACCATTATCATATGCTGCAACTTGACGAGAACTTCTTGTTCAGAAAGTTCATCAATATTTCATTCATATAATTTCTCTACAGACTAAAAAATTGATTAACCAAAGAGTTTTCAGAAATTTGAATATCAGGAGGAATCTAATTTTTAGGCCAGTTCCTTTCCAATTTATTAATATCTAAATTTTTAAATTTTTTTCAATATTATTAATGTTTGAAGATTCACTAATTGTGGAAGATTCATAGGTGGATTCTAACCTAAATTTTTGTTTTGATTAATTACCTTCAATTCTTGAGTTATATTATCAATAATGCTAGTAGAATCAAGTGTAATTATGAGAAATTAAAGAGGGGGTAATAAGACGCAAGAATTTCCAAATAGTTAGCTTCAGGTACCTCAGTAAGATCTCTTAGAGACATAAATCCCGGTGAAGAACAATAATTATGTAGATAAATTAAATAAATAGTATATCACCCTATCAGGTTTGGCTCTGATACCAAAAGAGGAAAAATTACGTATAATTTAATATTTTAAATACTGGGTATTAAGGGTGCAAGAAAAATAGTAAAAATCTATTAAAATGTAAGAATCAAGACTTACACAAATTAGGAAAATTAATTTGCAATGATAAAATTGTGCTCCCGTTCACTATTTAATGTTGAGAAGAAATAAGAAGAGTTAAAAAAGAGGAGATGAAGAAAACTTTATTTTCAAAATAAGTTTTGCTCTCAAATAGTTATGACCATAATTAATGAATGAGAATTTTGAGCAAAAAACGGTTGTCCTTGCATTGAGCTTTTTTATTTTGAAAAAAAATTATTGATTATTATGAGTTCTACCTTTCCATATTCTAGTAGGCCAGATTCCTCGAATTCTTCAATTGTAAAATATTGGAATGATTTCCAGCAAATATTTTTCAGAAAGAGAGTCATGCATTAAATTATTAATATCTTGAATAATATCAATATTGTAATAAAAAAGTACTAAAACTAGACTGTTACCCGAAAAAACTCTGTTTGGAAGTAATGTCAAAACACGTTTTATAATTAATTAAATAAAAATTTTGATTTAATAAAATAAATTGTATGATTTGACTAATTGCCTTAATAATGATATAATAAATTTCAAATTATGGAAATCTAATCTTGGATTGAAACAATTTGATTTTTTTGCAAAGATTTCATTTTATTATCTCAGCAAACAATTTAAAGAGTTTCCATTATTTTTAACATATTTAAAGTAATAATAATATTATTGATGCAAACAATTAAGAAATTCAATTAGTATTGTTTAATAAGAATGCAGACAATTTAAAAATCAATTAATTGGTTGAAAATTGTACTTGGATCAAATGACATTATTTTCCATTTATAACTACCAAATGCAATTTTGTATTTATTAATTTTATTAATCTTATATTTCCAAAATCTAGATTTTACGACAAATTTCTGGAGTGACATCTCTTTTCCATTTCCATTCAAGAGTTTTTATGTGTTTCCACGCCCCTTCGAGACCCCAAAAAATGGACAACTTTTCTTAGGAACACATACAAGGTTCGTCACTGCAAAAAGGATAATGGTAACCCCACTATTAACTACTTCATTTATGAATTTCATAGTAATAGAAATACATGTCCCACCGAGATAGAATTTGTAACTTGCTATCCTCTTGCCTAGCAGGAAAAGATTGACCTCCGTGGAAATGATGATTCATTCGGATCGACATGAGAGTCCAACTACATTGCATTGCCAGAATCCATGTTGTATATTTGAAAGAGGTTGACCTCCTTGCTTCTCTCATGTTACAATCGTCTTCCAGAGAATACAAAAGTATCTCCAAGTTGTTGATCAAGTCCCTTTTATGGTATTGGATATCTTATCTATTCCAAGACATTGTTAAAGGGCTTGTGATTACTTTCTAAACGAGGAACTCCTCATTCACAGATTTTAATTTGATTTTGAAGAGTAGTATTTTGAAGTTGTTCTTCAATTCTTCTAAATTTTATTTTGTCTTGTAAAAAACACAATTGTTTTTCTTTACATGAAATTAAATTTATGGATTTAAAAACACAATTTGGTTTTAATGTTTTCAAATTTTCATTGTGAGAAAAAGAAAGAAATTTTAATTTAATAGTTTCATCGATGGGATAAGTAATTATCCCATCATGCTCTATGGTAAAAGGATACAACAGAGAAATGAATGGAAAACCCAAAAAGATTTTATTTGTCATATTTTTCACTAATTGTTTTAGAGACTCTAATATTGGCATTACTTTGGCTTGGAAATTAATGTTTCGTTTGATGACTTTGTAATGAATTCTAAAAACTAAAGCTAGGGGTTGGGTGCATTCTAGGACTTGGTAACCATTAGTTTTAATATTTAAAATTAAATATTTTAGAATATAGGGGTCTGTTAAACTAATAGACAAATCTGAAAAATAATCAAAATAGATTGGACCATTACAGAATGAAGATTCAATTAATCCTAAAATACTATCATTAAAATTAGTAAATCTTGCATCTCGCGAGGCTAACAAGACAAAGGTATTTAAGCCTCTCCTTGTGAGTGGTTTAACTCCAATCTAAACTAAACCAAGATGAAGGAAATTATATCCTTCTCAATGTGATGTTTTATTGTATTGGGAGAAAGTAATTGACATGTTTAATGCTCTTTCCCAAGAGCATATATTTTTTCTATTATTTTTACATGATGCTGAGACTTGAATGAAGCAACAAACCATGTTGATTTGCAAATATTCTTATTAGGGATTTTGGGTATATTCCATACCCTATTATCTACTTGATAATCTGTAAGGTATTCAAGGTTTTCTTCATTTATTATGTCAGGGTTTGAAGTTATTGTAGATCTATTGCTACTAGAAGAATTACTTCTAAATAATCTACTCATGGATCAAATAACTAAATTATTCTTATGATTGAAAATTTCATATTGTATTTCTTCATTTATTATGTCAGGTTTTGAAGGATCTATTGCTACTAGAAGAATTACTTCTAAATAATCTACTAATGGATCAAATAACTAAATTATTCTTATGATTGAAAATTTCATACTGTATTTTGGTTACTAATCTATTATGACTTCTACAACCTCCGATTAGGGTCACTTTTATCCAACCTACCTCTACAACCACCCTATTCTCGGGATTTATGTCTCTAAGACGCCTTTCTAAGGTGCTTGAAGCTAACCAAATAAGAGCTTATACATCAGCCTCTATCAAAGCAGATTCACAGATTAGATAAACAAATAGTACAGAGAAATAATCAAACATAAAAACAACCAGCCACTCGGGCAGAGAGTGAGATTAAATAAAAGCAATTATTCAGGTAAGCATTTAATACCAAAAGAGGCGGAAATCGTGAATAATTTAAAGGCGCTGAAGAACAATAAATGCAAGAACCAACCTTAAAAGGCAGTGAAGAACAATAATTATGCAACTTAATTAAGTAAACAGTAAATCACCCCACCAGGTTTGGCTCTGATATCAGCTTTGATACCATAAGAGGTAAAATTACGTATAATTAAGAAGTTAAAGATTGGATATTAGGGGTGCAAGAAAACAATAAAATTGTATTAGAAGGTAAGATTCAAGACTTACATAATTAAAGAAAATTAATCTGCAATGATTAAATAGTGCTCCAGCTCACTATTTAATGTTAAGAAGAAAGAAGAAGAGATTACAAAAGAGGAGAGGAAGAAAACTATATTTTCAAAACCAGTTTTTCTCTCAAATAGTTGAGAATGTAAAACAAGTTCTGAGAAACAAATGAGAGATGACTACCTATTTATAGCCAAGTAAAGTGGAGTTCACTGGGAACTCATTACTTGCCTGAACTATTTTATTTTACAAAAGTAAAAACATTTTACATTTCTACTTTTGTCTTTTTTTACTTTAAATAGTAAAAAGCGTAAATAGTTGCCCAATTATTTGACAACTAGTACAATAATTACAAAAATAGACAAATTATAAAGATTCCCTCGATAATTATTATTTCGGTCTTTGTGTCTTCATAATTGCTCTATCATTGTGATTGTATATTGAGGTCCTTGATAATTACTATCTTGGTTGATTGTGGAGAAGTCATCACTGTCAACCTTTGATAATTATTATCTTACATGTTATGTCTTGACTATTGATTGGAGAAGTTATTGTTGTTATTGATAATTGATTATCTTGAAAATCACCGTTGCATTGTGTTGAGGTGTCATCATGATACATCAATTATTCGATTTCAATCTTATTTTTAGCATTTTTCCAAGGATAAATTATTTTGTTCATTTACCACTGAGATTAATATTATTGAATGGGTCGTTCAATTGCTGAGGGGTAACCTTTCTGGAGGATTTATCTTTTTGGTTTAATTTGGTGACTCGACTCTGCAGATAATTCAGAGTTATATTCATAATTGTCTTCTAAAAGGAGTAGCATTTTTTGGATTAATTTCTTCTCCAATTTGAATTTTGGCTTTGTTGCCTTTGATTTACCCTTTGAAGAGGGTTCTGATTTGGTTATGGATTCAGTTTTGGATGGATTTGGACTGGATGGTTTGATTTGTGGATCTGGGTGAATGAGCTCATTAATTTTTAATGGAGCTTGGATAAAAGGATTTTCTAGTCTCATAATGGGATGAACACTTGCAAATTCATAATTGATGGATGCAATTATTTTCTGAGTATTCAACTTATCCCACCATTTAACATAATACTCTCTGGTGAGGATTTCATTTTCAACTAAGTACTACAATTTCAAAATCTAAAGGATTTTGTAGTTTATTGAAAAACAAAGTATTTGGGGAAAGGAAACCTCAATTTGTGAGGGCTTGTAAACCATTAAAAATAAATTGAAACATAGTTGTAAATCAATTGGGAAAAGTTCTAAGGTAAGACCATGAACGGACCACCATTTTAAGAATCAATTTGGAAAACCAGTTTTGAAATTTGTATCAAATTTTAAAAACCAAAAGTGAGAAAATCACTATTTTGATGCAACAAAATCTCTGTGTCGTGCATCAATATAGTCAAAATAATTATATTGTTTTTTATTCAAAAGTACTTTGAAACTTGAAAGATGGATTTTTCAATACTTAATAGTTATGATCCTGAGGATAGAGAAAAAATGGTAAATGATTCTTTCCTCAGAATTTTTTTGGGCTAATTTTTATGGATTTTGTTTCTAAGAGAACGTCTATGTAGAAAGTGAGATTTTTGTTATTATGTCCAGGGACATAATGAAATTTAGGAATGAAATGGGCATTGAAATTTGAGTAGGATCCTTCAAATGAGCAAATGGAGGCTCAATATGATAGAAATTTTCGCTGGTCATTTTTTAAAAATCAAATGATGATTTCTTATATTTTGAAATTGGTTGATTGAATTATTGGACATCAAAATATATTGAGAATTGGGTCAAATTGATTGTTGATAACAGATTTAGGTCCATGAAGATCATTAACCTTATTTTTCAATTTTATCTAATTATTTTTCTAATATAATTAAACTCTGATTTGTGTAATTGGATTGTTCAACTACTTTTTTATTAGGTTTTTCTTTCTTCGAAATCTTGAAAGGAGAAGCAGTGACTAAAGAATTTTTATGGTTAATTATAATTTTTTCAGGTGATGGATGACTAAAAGATACCACACTGGAGTCTTTCTTGACCCATTTAGATTTAAAAATTACTTTAATATTTTCTTATATATATCCTCGATATAATCAAGGAAAAACATGTCAACGTTGAATTCTTGCATGAACGTCTTCTATTCAGCAAGTATGATATAAACCTTTTAAAAAATAGAATGTTTAATTAAAAATCACGAATCTAGTGAACTAGGAGAACCTAGTAAATTTTTAATTTTTCATAATGATGTTGCAGAACCTGTTATCAACAATAAAAAAAATGATAATTTCATCCAAATTCGTAATCAAATCAAAATAAAAAAATGGCACATTATGGCCAAAATAATTATTCAAGAATTTGATTTCACAACAATGGCTCTTGTTGATTTAGGAACAGACTTGGGGTCTTGGATTTAGGATTTAGGGTATAGAGTTTAGGGTTTAGGGTTAATGGCTTAGGGTTTTAGGTATAGGGTTTTATGGTTTAGTATTTTAGGGTTTAGGGTTATTGGGGTTAGGGTTTTGGGTTGTTTAGTGTTTAGGGTATATTGTTTAGGGTTTAGGGTTTATGGTTTAGGGTTATAAGGTTTAGGTTTTAGAGTTTAGGAATTAGGGTTTAGGATTTTTAGGGTTTAGGGTTTATGGTCGTTCAGTGTTTAGGGTTTAGGGTTTAGGATTTATGGTTTAGAGTTTAGGGTTTAGGGTTTATAGTTTAGGGTTTAAGGTTTAGTGTTTTGGATTTTAGGGTTTTGGGTTTTAGGGTTTGGGGCTAATCTTTAGGATATAGGGTTTAGGGTTTTAGTGTTTTGGGGATGAGGGTTTATGTTTAGGGTTTATGGTTTTAGGGTTTAGGGTTGAGCATTTTAGGGTTTAGGGTTTAAGACTGAGGGTTTAGGGTTTAGTGTTGTTTAGTGTTTAGGGTATAGGTTATAGGGGTTAGGGTTTATGGTTTAGGATTTAGGGTTTTAGGGTTTGGGGTTTAGGGTTTTAGGGTTTAGGGCTTAGGATTTTAGAGTTTCAAGGTTTAGGGTTTAGGGATTTAGGGTTAAGGGTTTAGGGATTTAGGGTTTAAGGTTTAGGATTTAGGGCTTAGGGTTTTAGGTTTGAGGGTTTAGGATTTTACGGTTTAGGACTAAGGTTTTAGTGTTTGGGGTTTTTAGGATTTTAGGGTTTTAGGGTTTATGGTTGTTTAGTGTTTAGGGTATAGGGTATATAGTTTATAGTTTAAGGTTTAGGGTTTATGGGTTAGGATTTTAGGGTTTAGGTTTAGGGTTTTACGATTATGGTTTAGGGTTTTAGGGTTTAGGATTTTAGGGTTTAGGGTTTTAGGGTTTAGGATGATAGGGTTTAGGGGTTTTAGGGTTTAGGGTTGTTTTGTGTTTAAGGTATAGGCTATAGGGTTTAGGGTTTAGTATTTAGAGTTTAGGGTTTAGTGTTTAGGGATTTAAGGTTAGGGTTTAGGGCTTAGGGTAAAACCGTTCCAGGTATTTCTGTTATGCCACTGTAAACACGTCTGTTCACGGTATAAATATATTCATCTTCTACATAAACATGTCTACTTACTATGTAAACACGTCCATTATAAACATGTCTATTTACTATGTAAACATGTTCGCCATGAAACATGTTCTTTATCAACTCTTAATAAATTTACATTGCAAGCATATTTTATTTCTTTATATCACATATTTTTAGAGTAATTCTAGACCGACCAAATTATATAATAAGTCTTAATTAAACAAGTGATGTGTCATTGAGTCATAACTTAACTTGATTGGTCTAGAATTACTCTAAAAATATGGCTACATGAGAAATTTCTTTGATTAGGATATCTCAACTCAATAAGAGAAGCCTGAACTTACATAAGAATGATAGCATCAAATTAGATTATGTGCATGATGGAAGAAGGTGGCGCTCAAAGAATCAACATACTTTTCAGTAAGAAGTATAAATATTGTGTTAAACAAAAAGTTAAATGGCTTAATTTGTTGAAAGCAAATACAATATCTAGCCTTCTCATGGTCACATACTGCAAGGCACCAACTTTATTTCTATATAATATAGGATCTTCAGACTTGAACTATTCTATTGTATAAAACTAAAATCATTTTACATTTCTACTTTTATCTACTTTTGACTAGAAATAGTAAAAAACATAAATAGTTACCCAATTATTCAATAACTAGTACAATTATTACAAAAATGACAAATTACAAAAATTTCTCGATAATTGTTATCTTCGGTTTTGTATCTTGATCATTGCTTTATTCTGGTGCAGCCATTATTGTTGATCCACGATAATTGCTATTTCGGACTCTTGTCTTTGAAAATTCATTGTGACTATTGCTGGTCTTTGAAGATTATTATGACATTTGCATTGTGTTTTAGTGTTATCTTCAAAATTATTTGATTCCTTGAATTATTCAGACATTGGCATTTTTCCAAAGGTGAATTATTCTTTTTTATTCGTCATCACTGAGATTGATATTATCGAGCGAGTGTTGTGAATCTTGAAACGGATCATAAGCCACTATAGAAGAACATGAACATATGATTTTTCCTTCAATTTTGCCTTCAATTGCTGAAAGGGAGCTTTGGACGTTTGTCTCTTATCATTTTTAACTGGATGATTTGACTCTATTGATGATTCTGAGTCAGAATTAGTATTAACTTCAAGAAGAATGAGCATTTTCTGTATTAACTCCTACTTTGGTTTGGATTTAGTAACCTTGGCCTTTCCTTTTGGAGAAGGTTTTGATTTAGGCTTGGATTCTCGGGAAGAATTGGGATTTGGGTTGGTTTATTTATGGGATTTGGCTATCTGGCTCCTTAATTTTTAATGAGGCCATGAGGTGGTTTGATTAATTTCAATTGTGGGTCGATATTTGTAAATTCATCTTTGATGGCACAGAGATTTTCAGAGTACTAAATTTGTCCTACCATTTGACGTAGTATTGTCTAGTGAGAATTTCATCTTCGATTGAATATTTCCATTTAAGGATCCATGGGATTTTAAATTTGTCTCTAAAATAAATTATTGGTGAAAAAGAAACCTCAATTGTTGAGGATTTGGATAATTTTAAAAATAAATTGAAATTCTGTTAAAGTTTAATAGGGAATATTTTGAGGACAGGACCATGGATAAACCACCACCTTAAAAATCATTTTGGGGAATTGACTTTGAAATTTTTGTCAAAGTTCAAAAACCAAGAATGAGAAAATTCACTATTTTGATGCAAGAAAAAATTGTTTACCAAGCATCAATATAGTCAAAATATTTATACTATTTTCTATTTAAAAGGGGTTTTAACCCAGAAGGATGGATTTTTCATTTCTTCAAAGTTATTATTTTGCGGATGTAGAAGGAATGATAGAGGATATTTTCTTCTGTACTGGTTATTGGACTAATGTTGACTGATTTTGTTTCCAAGAGAATGTGTCTATAGAAACTAAGATTTTTGTCCTTATGGCCAGAAACAATTTGAAAGTCTGGAAGAAAATGTGATTTTTCTATTTCAATGGGATTTTTTAAATTAGCAAATAATGGTTCAATGTAAAAAAGATTCTTACTGGGGTCTTCCTATAATATAGGGATGACCTTTTGTATTTCGTGGCTGGTTGGTTGATCAATTGTGGGTCAAATGGTTTAGAGACTGTAAATGGGTCAAATTGGTTGACCAGTGCAGATTTGTTGTTAGGCCTGATGAGCTCGAGTATTGTCATTTTGGTATTTCTTGGAGCAGAAGGCTCCTATTTGATTTGGGCCTTAAGGGCCAATTGTGGTGTTGAGGACTCCCCTTTAACTATTTTCCTTTTGGCATGGGGCCTAGACCCCATCTTGTTGTCCCTGCAAAAATTCATGGGTTAAAATGTCAGGAACTGAATTATTAATACCTTTAATGAATTCAATATTAAAATAAAAAATACTAAGTATGGACAGCCATCGAGCAAAAATTTGTTTTGAAGCAATATTTTTAACATCTTTCTCAAAAACATGTTTCACAGATTTACAATCATTTTTAAAAGGAAATTTTGATTCAACAAGTCATCTTGGAATTTTTGTATATACAGGACAAACTATTTCCTTTTTAATTGTACTATAATTGACTTGGGATTGAGAGCATGTTCCATATGCAAACCTAACATTATGTTCAGGTGACTTTGGAGAGAATTTTTGTAACAAGATACCTCCATATCCTATTTCAGAAGCATCAGTCTAGACAATTTTGAAAAAATTATTTGAGGAGATGCCAAGACAAAGGAGTGTCTTAACATGTGTTTGAATTCTTTTAATTAGATTGGTATGGATAAATGTCCAAGGATGAGGACTATTTTTTAGCCTTAAAAGATAGGCTTGCAATCAATTCTTAATTTGTCATAAAAGTCAGATATATAATTTAAGGATCCTAGAAATCTTTATAGTTATGTTTTGTCTAGGATTTCATCAGGGAACTTATCCGTAAATTGTATTACCCGATCAAATGGTTTGATTATTGAATGGTGTATTTCAAATCCTTGGAATCTAACCTTAGATAGAAATAATCTAATTTTACTCGCAGAGATAACTAAACCATTTTAATTTATTATCTTAGCAAATGATTCAAGATGCTCCCAATGTTGTTCTATGATTTGGAAAAGATGAGAACATCATCAATATAGACAATTGAGAAATTAGTAAATTGGTTAAAGATTTCATTCATTATGTTTTGAAATTCATAAGAAGCATTCTGAAGACCAAAAGACATTACATTCCACTCGTAATGGCCAAATGGAGTTACAAATGTAGTTTTATATTTGTCATTTTCATTTATCTAGATTTGCCATAATCCAGATTTCATATCAAATTTAGAGAATACTACCGCATCTCCAAATCTATTGATTAGGTCCTTTTGTATGGTATTGGATATCCTATCCATTCTAACACATTATTAATGGGCTTATAATTAATTACCAAACGAGGAACTCCTTGTTCAATTTCACTGACCTTATGGACATAAAAGGCTGAGTAGGACCAAGGAGAATTGCTCATTCTAATGATATCCTTATTGAATAGTTCTGCAATTTCCTTTTGTAGAATTCGAGCATTTCAGAATTCAATTGAGCTGGTCATGCCTTGGTAAGGATATTTTTCTCATTAAATCCATTGATATAAGACAGACTGCCAGTACGCTACTTTTCTGTGCCAGAAAGTATTAGGAGTGTCATAACATAATTCTTTGCAAATTCTTTGTTAGTGCAAGATTCTGGAGTTGTTCTTCAATTTTTGCGAATTTTAATTCATCCTGTAGAAAGCACAATTGTTTTTCTTTACAAGAAATCAGATTTATGGATTTAGAAATAAATTTTCCCCTTAAAGTTTTTAATTTCTCATTGTGAGGAAAAGAAAGAAATTTGAATTTAACAGGTTTATCCATGAGATATGTAATTATCCCATCATATTTTGTGGTAAAGGGTAATAAAAAGATGAATGGTAAACCTAGAATGATTTTATCAGTCATATTTTATACTAAGACAATTGATATTTTAAAACATATATTGTCTTGGAAAATATGTACTTTAGGTATTTCATAATTTATATGCATCCGAGTACCATTGACATATGACAAATCTTGTCTTGTCTTCTTGAAGTACTTGGTAGGAACGAGTCCTTCTTCCATACAATTCAAGTCTGCTCCTGAATCAACAAGAGTTATTGTTGTAAAATCAAAATCTTGAATAATTATTCTGACTATTATGTATCATTTCTTGATTTTGATATGACTAAGTATTTGGATGAAGTTATCATCGTCTTGATTGTTGATAACAAGTTCTTCAACCTCATTATCAGACATCGGGGATTTGCTAGGTTCTCCTAGTTCATGTTTTTAAAATATATTTTTAGTTTTTAAAAGATTTAACTCTTTGGTTATTTTTGTACTAGAATCCTTTAATTCTTTTATTTCATTTTTAATATTTTTAATTTCTTTTTGAAGTTCTTGTAAGGTAACTTATTTTCCCTTTCCTTTAACTTTTTTGAATTTTTCAAGGCTTTGGAAAAGGTTTACAGTATTGCTAGACTTAGTATTTTCTTTCTTCTAAATTACTTTCATAAGTCTTTCTAAGTATTATTGTCTTAATTCTGGATTTTTAATTTTGGTAATTAAATCTAACAAGAGATGTTCTTGTTCTTCATTTAAAAATATTTATTTTTCACAACTATCCCTACACTCTATAGAGATGTTAGGAGAATCACTATCAGAACTTGAATAGTTGTATTCAAAGGATTCAAATTCTCCTAAATCTTCATCACTACTTTCATAATAATCTATTGTTTCTAAGATTCTAAACAAATATTATTTATCTTCTTCAGAGATTTTTAATTGATTATCTTTAACTTGAGAAGTATTATAAAAATGATCATTCTAGCCACATTAAAACACTTAATTTTACTTTTGTCAATAGATTTTATGTTGAATTTTCTTCTAAAATAGTTTTTATTCTTAGAGAAATGTTTGTCAGAATTTTTATTCTTTGAAAAGTATTGGTCAAAATTTTTATGCTTATTTTTGTGGTATTGTCTCTAATTAGGCTTGTGGGACCTTCTAGGGCTTAAATAAGAATTTTTTCTATTTTTCTAAGAAGGAGCAATAACGGGTAAACTATATTGCTCACAAAAATTGCACAATTCATATTTGGCAGTTTTTTTTCGTTTTTGATTTGTTTATTGATTTTCATATCAATACACATTCTTAAATCTGCTTTTTGTAATTTTGTAATTATTGTTCTGTAGGTAAGACTATCATAGTCTATGTTACCTAGGTCATTATTAAGGACTATTCTAATTTTAAGTGCGAACGAATTGGGTAATCCATTAATACATTTTTCTTTCCAGAAGGGTTGATTATTATTGTCCCTTGTGATTACTCTAGACAAAAATATATTTTTGTACCAATGGAAATCACTTAGGATTGGACACTTAAGATTGGTTAATTGATCATGGATACACGAAGTAATATTACTTGGCGTTCCAATAGAGTGCTCAATTATTGTGTAGAGATGTGTTTGATGGCATCATGTATTGTTTCCTGATCTTCTCCAATAATTGAGGTTCCTTCAGCATCAATCTTCACTACTGAAAGGATGGTCATCTTGGATTCTTCTGTGAGATATTTTTCCCACCAGGAATGAAGCATTCATGTGAATCCCGTGACTAAATTAAAGATTGATTATCTCATTGTGAAGTAAATTATGTGTCGTAATGTAGTTGTTGACTACCATCACTGTGTGTTGTAATTTATTGAGAACTTCCTGCACAAAAAGTCTATCAATGTTTCATTCGTATAATTTTTTTGCAGACACAGAAAATTGGTTAATTAAAGAATTTCCAGTAATTTAGATGTTTGGAGGAATAGGCTTTTTATGTGACTTCCTTTCCAATTTATTAAATTCTAAATTCTTAAATGTGTCTTCAATATTATTAATTTATAAAGATTAATGAACTATAGATATCTCATAAGTGGATTCTAAATCTATGGTTTTCTGATTCTGAACTAGTGTCTTGGTTAATGACTTTAACAGAAGAAGATGATTCAACAGATTTATGCTTCAATTCATAAAGAATTTTATCTATTTATTTATTAAGGGGAACAATATTAAAGTGATTTTATCTGAAAGATATATTAAGGGTTTTTCTTCCAGGGATTCATTAGATTTAGGTTCATGAAGATAATCAACCTTATTTTCAATTTTATCTAATTTCTTTTCCTATTATAATTAAACTTTGATTTGTGTAATTGAGTTGTTCAACTACTTTTTTATTAGGCTCTTCTTTCTTTGAAATCTTGAAAGGAGAAGCAATTAATAAAGGAGTTTTATGGTTAATTATAATTTTTTTTCAGGTGGTGGATGACTAGGAGACACTACATTGGAGTCTTCCTTGACCCATTTAGATTTAGAAATTACTTTAATATATTTCTCATATATATCGTCGATATAATCAAGGAAAAACATGTTAACTCTGAATTCTTGCATGAACATCTTCCATTCAGCGAGTATGATTTTTCTTTGATCTATATCATATGAATCTCTGAACCTATTTCGTCTATTGAGATTGGCTGCGTAATCATTGTGTTGGGTTACAACTTCCCAATCTGTTTTATATTCTTGGCTCAAGGTGCCTAAATTTAAAATTAAAAGTTGAGGATTAACATGAGGTATGGTTCCTTGGAAATCTGATTCTATAGGTCCTTCAGCTTCGTTAGATTGTTTAGACCTATTATCAAAGATTGATTGACTGACTTGAGAGCTTGTGGCTACACCTTTGAGTCTTAAATTTTTTATTCTTAAAACTTTTTAATTCTTGTTCTAGTTGTTGAATTATAAGATCTTGATCATTATTAATGGATGATCTAGAAAAGGAATTCCCAGGGGTAATAGACTAACTTTACCCCGTAATTTGTGGACTAGAACTAGAAGATTGAAAATTAATCTTAACAGTACCATTCATGTACTGTTGAATGTAATCTACATCTTCAATTGGATGTTGAATTTGAGTAGGTTGGCTTTCAGTGGTTAAAAGTCAATTTGTAGGCAAAGTAATATCAGACCACCTAATTCTTTTAGGGACTGTAATATTGGCATTACTTTGGCTAGATTGGATCAACAGGGTTCAATTTTTGGGACTCCTATTGATGGCTTGGAAATTCATATTTGTTTTGGTGACTTTGTATTGAATTCTAAAGATTAAAGCTAGGGGTTGGGTGCCTTCTAGGACTTGATAACCACTAGTTTTAATGTTTAAAGTTAAATATTTTAGAATATAGGGGTCTGTTATACTAACAGACAAATCTAAAAAGCAATCAAAATTGATTGGACCATTATAGAGCGATGATTCAATTAAACCTAAAATACTATCATTAAAATTAGTAAATCTTTTATCTCGTAAGGCTAACAAGACAAAGGTATTTAAGCCTCTCCTTGTGTGGTTTAAATCCAATATGGACTAAACCAAGATGAATGAAATTATATCATTCTTCAATGTGATGTTTTATTGAATTGGGGGAAATTAATTGACAAGTTTCAAGCTCTTACCCAAGAGCATATATTTCTCAATTATTTTTACATGATGCTAAGACTTAAGAGAAACAACATACCATGTCGATCATCTGTTGTGTATTCTAAATGATCTTCATTTATAATGTTCAGAATTGAGTGTATTGTAAACCTATTGCTACTAGAAGAATTACTTCTAAATAATCTACTCATTGCTAAAAAATAACTAAATTATTCTTATGATTCAAATATCCGTACTGTATATCAATTATTAATTTGTTGTGACTTCTACAACCTCCTATTAGGTTCGCTCTTCTCCAACCTGCCTTTACAACCACCCTACCCTTAGGATTTACCTCTCTAAAAGGACTTACTGAGGTACCTGAAGCTAACAAATAAAAGTTGATACGTCAGCCTCTGATAAAATAGATTCACATATTAGATGAACAAATATTATAAAAAAATAATTAATTATAAAAACAACCATCCACTTATGCAGAGAGTGAGATTAAATAAAAGCAATTATTTAAGTAAGAAATTGATAAACAAAAAAAAGCAATAACCAGCCATAAAGGCGGTGAAGAACAATAATTATGCAGATATTGAAGTAAACAGTAAATACACCCTAACAGGTTTGGCTCTAATACCAAAAAAGTCAAAATTGCATATAATTTAAGAAATTAAAGACTGTGTATTAGGGGTACAAGAAAATAGTAAAATTATATTAGAAGGTAAGATTCAAGACTTACACAATTAAATAAAACTAATTGGCAAAGATTAAATAGTGCTCCCACTCACTATTTAATGTTGAAGAAAAAGAAGAAGAGATTAGAAAAGAGGAGAGGAAGAAAGCTTTGTTTTCAAAACAATAATTAACTGTCTTGAAGATCATTATGATCGTTGCATTATGCTGAGGTGTCATCATGATACATCAATTATTTGATTTTAATATTATTTAAACAATTGCATTTTGCCAAGGATAAATTATTTTGTTCATTTACCACTAGATTAATATTATTGAATGGATCCTTCAATTTCTGAGGAGTAACCTTTTTGGATGATTGATTTTTTTGGTTTAATTTGGTGACTTGACTCTACAGATGATTCAAAGTCAGATTCATTATTGTCTTCTAAAAGGAGAAGTATTTTTTGGATTAATGTTTTCTCCAATTTGGATTTTTTCTTCATGGCCTTTGATTTACCCTTTAAAGACTAATTTGGTTATCGATTCAGATTTGGAAGGATTTGGACTGGATGATTTGATTTATGGATCTGGGTGAATGAGATCATTAATTTTTCACGAAGCTTGGATAAAAGAATTTGCTAGCTCACAATGGGATGGACACTTGCAAAATCATAATTGATGGATGCAATTATTTTCAGGTATTCAACTTATTCCACCATTTAACATAATACTCTCTGGTGAGGATTCCATTTTCAACAGAATATTTCCATTTCAAAATTCAAGGTATTTTTGTATTTTATTGGAAAACAAAATATTTAGGGAAAGGAAATCTCAATTGATGAGGGTTTGTAAACTTTAAAAAAAATCAAATTGAAACATTGTTGTAAATCAATTGGGAAAAGTTCTAAGATAAGACCATGAATGGACCACCATTTTAAGAACCAATTTGGAAAATCAATTTTGAAATTGTTATCAAAATTTAAAAATAAAAAGTGAGAAAATTCAATATTTTGATGCAAGAAAATATTGTTTCATGCAATCAATATAGTCAACATAATTGTATTATGTTTTATTCAAAAGTACTTTGAAACTTGAAGGATGGATTTTCCAATCCTTCATAGTTATGATCTTGAGGATAGAGAAAGAATGGTAAAAGAGATTGTTTCCTCAGAGTTTTTTATTGGGATAATTTTTATGGATTTTGTTTCTAAGAGAATGTCTCTATGGAAACCGAGATTTTTGTTATTATGTCTAGTGACATAATAGAATTTAGGAATGAAACGGGCTTTGAAAATTTGAGTAGGATCCTTCAAATGAGAAAATGGAAGCTCAATATGAAAGTAATTTTTGTTGACCATTTTTTGAAAATCAAATGATGATTTTTTGTATTTTAAAATTGGTTGATTGAATGATTGGGCATAAAAAGATTGAGAATGAGTCAAATTGGTTGACCAGGGTTGATTGATGATTGGGTTTGATGGACTCAAGTACTTTTGATTAGGCTTGGTTAGGAGTTGAAGACTACTCTTTGACTTAGGCCTTTAGGGCGAATTGTTGAGTCGAAGACTCTTCTATTATCGCACCATTCATCATTCTCACACGATTTCTGAAGCTGATACTTATTCGTTTTGCTAAGGCTTCTACAACATGCTATGACTTTTTTGAAATCATTCAGGCATGACGAAGAAAGTCCCTTCTAGTATAAAAAATTATTTGGTTGTTTTATTTGGAAGTTCAATTTAAAATATTGCTTGTTTCAAAAGGTTCACAATCAAAAACTGTCTGTTATTATAACAAATTTCATTATCTTTGTGAAAATATATTTTTCCACCTTTTTAATACCATTGAATTAATGTTGCATTGAAGTTATGCTTCAACCCAACATCTTCTAAAATTATATCCAATCCATCAATCCAGTCATTTCTTAGATATTCAAATCCATTACAACCATAATTAATGAATAAATTTTGAGCAAAACGCGGTTGCCCTGCCATTAAGCTTTTTTATTTTGAAAGAATTTTGATTAAGTATTATGGGTTCTACCTTTCCATATTCTAGTAGGCCAAATTCATCGAATTCTTCCATTGAAAAATCTTGGAATGATTTCATTGTCTTGGCAAATATGAACTTTGGGAATTTCATAATTGATATCCATCCGAGTACCATTAGCAGAGGACAATGATTCTTTTGTCTTCTTGAAGTACTTGGTTGGAACTAGTCCATCCTAGATATAATTCAAATCTGCTCCCAAATCAATAAAAGCCATTGCTACGAAATTAAAATCTTGAATAATTATTTTGACTATTATGTGTCATTTCTTGATTTTGATCATAGTGCCATTTCTTGATTTTGATCATAGTGCCATTATGATTGGGAATGTAAAAGATTTTTTCCGTTTAGTCAGGGATCAACATGGGGGGATGTTGATAGCACCTGATTTATATATAAGTATTAATAAAAAGAGAGAGTTTGAAAGTAAGAGAAGGTAGGTAATAAAGGTTCTAAGTTGTATTTGTTGTTGTTGTATTTAATCTTTCTTTTTCTCTAGTGCATTGGTCTTTATATGGCCTCATTTCCCTTTCTGTCTCACTGAGCTGCCAATCAATCATACCCACCTGATTTTTCTTGTGGTTTCGAGCCAATCAGTCATAGCCACTTGGTGGCTTGTCAATCTGTCTCATCCAAATAATTCAGCTTTACTCAATCAATCACTGTCATCCGTGTGTCATTTCAGATCCCTTTCGTCCGCTTATGCTATTCTTCTAATCCTTCTTTTCCCCTTCTTGCATGGTTTGGCACTCTCTCGTTGACCAGTCTATTTTCTCATGTTCTAACGAGGTTGCCCGCTTCTGTGTTCTTTCCCATTCTAATGAGGTTTCTTGCTTCCGTGTTCTTTTGCTCACTTTGTGATCTATTGGTGCCGCTTCTGTTTTCCTGCCTAGCCCCCCAACCTTGAAATGTCATAGTCCACGCGTCCTCTCAGGATTGGTTCTTTCCGTACACGTGTCTTTGGTGTTTTTTCCTATTCATTTGCCCCCATTAGACTCAATAAATTTTTATTTATTGATGTGCAATGATGAGAAGCTTTACACGTGTTTTTACGAAGATCATCCTTGTCTTTTCTCTAGAACCTGCATTACTCTGGAAATAAAAAACAAAAATATATAATGTTAACTGAATGTGCATTTTTCCTGTGATGACCCTTCGTTTCCCATTTTCGATTGCTCTTTCCAACTGTCGTTGTGTTATTTCCTAGGGCATGTGTCGGTTCTGTCTTGCAGTCATGTCTTTCCAGAACATGTCTCTTCATATTCCTATTTTTCAAAACATTTGGAGTGTTTTTTTTCTTTTTCAAGTCTGTAGTCTGTTTAAGGATTCTTTTTCTTTATCTCTTTTCCTATCATTGTCTTCTTGTGGTAAGGTATTCTCTCACTATCTTGTTCTGCTTCATTTTCTTCCTAAGTTTCTTATTTGAAATCCCTTCTCCCTCATCTATGGCACGAGGCAACACTTCCAAGTTTAAGCCCCCGATACCTTTGGTTAGAAACCATGCCGAGTAGAGCATTTTCTAAATTCCCACCGCGACGTCTTTGCCTCTGACGTAGTGTGTGGTTTAGGTGAAAGTGGTGCCGCAGGCCACCCCTATAGTCCTTCATATCAAATAACCTTAAGCCCTATGTACATAGCCTTGAGGATTAAACTTCCTTTCTCCCCTTTCTTTCAAGAATTCTTCCATACTTGTAAATTTACTTCGTCATACTTTACCTTAATTCGTATAGGATTTTACTCAGTTTTGAAGCTTTGAATAGGAGGCATGGTTTAGATTTAGGAGTAGATGAACTTAGGGCGTGCTACATCATTAAGTATTGGGACAAGTCTGAGTGTTACTATCTTGCCCCTCACCCCGGTGCTGAGAGAAGGAAGATGATCACTGGGATCCTAAAAGGGGACAATGGCTGGGAACAAGACATTTTTAGATAGGAGGGAACTGGGGCAGTGATGGTCACTGGATGATTCCCCATAGATGGGGAGTCTAGGTAAGTCGTCAGAGCTCCGATTCCCATTTCTTTGCATTCTATTGTTTTATTTTATTTATTATATATATATATATATATTGCTAACTTTCTGTTTTTCTTTATTTAAAGATAACAGAAGGAACAAACCCTCCTCCTATATATGTCCGAGGAGTCAAGGAAAAAGATCGTTGTTGTGTTTAACATCCGCGAACGGGATTGGGACGATCTTTTAGATACAAGACGGGAAATCAACGTTGTCCTCATCCTAAAAGACAACTGAGCTTCACCTTTTTGCGTAGTGCCTCTATCCTTAACCAGCCATCCACGCATGTGCCACATCGTCTCTTTCATCTTCCCTTGAAATTACACATTGTACTACTACTCGACCTCCTATTTCTGTTTCTAGTACTTCAATTTCATCTGGGTCTGAATAGGAAGACGCGGAATGAGAGCGTCTTCTTCGTAACTTTATAGTGAGCGTTAGTCGAGGCGTGCGCGTTTGAGGAGAGCTATCATCGAGGATGTTTCTAAGGAAGAGATAAACGTACATCCGCCATGCGAGGGTCTAAGCTCTTCCCAAGCAGGCCTTTCTCCCTACTTCTTGTGAGACTTCTATTGTCCCTGCTTCATTCTCGACTATTACTTCTGCATCGATTGAGGCTTCCCAGTGGTGTACTTCCCCTGGCCACTGAACAAAATGACCTGACTCCTGTTCAAGCTTCCGATTCCCAGGGAGTGGGTGAAGACTTTTCCTTGTGGAGATGGAAGCATTTTCACGAGGTCCCTCAGGTTACCACTTCCATAAACATCCTAGCTTACGCCCGCTCAGCTCACATTGTGCTCTATGGGGTCCAGCTAGACATGGACGTGACAGCGGCTCGCATCATGTCTATTAAGAACCAGCTCTCTTCCCTGAGTCAATGTTTGACGAAGGTATTCCTTGTGCCCTTTTCCTTGGTTTCTTTTCTTATTATCTTTAGTTTACTGAGTTGCGTTCCCTTATTTATTTTTTCAAGCCATTATCTTCCACAACAGCCTTCAAGAGCACTTCCTGGCCAATGAGCATATTGTCGCTCGGTGGAAGAGGGAGATGGAGAGCAACCGTGGGGTTCTCGAAACTCAGAGGGCTGAAATCAAGTGACTTTTGAAAAGAGAAGCAGAGCTCCAGGGTGTTGTTAAAGAGTTGGCCCGAGGCGTAGCGGTCACAGCGGCAGAGCATTCCCAGCTTGAGAAGTCCTTGAGGGTTGTGAACGAGACTTTCGAGCAGTAGTCTGAGAGGTGCAAATGTCCTATACATTTTATCACCCCACCGTCACGACCTCCTCATTAGGATTTAGATGTGTCATCCTCTTATTGAGGATGAACATAAGCACACGTGGCAACGTCCTATACATTGGCATTTACATACACTTGACACTCATTCATTGGTCATCATAAATTAGGGTTTACCCCTCACTTTCTATATAAAGATGCTTAAAACGCGTACTGAGGGGGTCACACCCACATTTGGGGTATCTCTCTCCATTTTCCTCTCTTTGAAAACTCCAAGGAGGTGCATTTACCGGCGGTTGTCACCGTCTAGGCCGCTAAGGATGCTCATTATTTTCTCTAAGCTAGACTTCCACGTCCCCAAGGCTTCTCTGATGACTAGACGTCTCTCCATTCATATACCCTATTCTGTTCAAAATCCACCGCTTAAACAGATTGTTATCATCTCTTACACAATTCTCAAATGCAAAAAACAGTCAAAGGATCATCATTAAAAGTAGTTATAAACAAAAAGTTTTGGAAATCCAATGTCCCAGCAAAAGTTAAATTATTCATATGGAAGTCAGCACAAGAGTATCATTAATTCCACTCAGACAAGTCCTATTCAGAAAACATATAGCTAATATTTCTACTTGTCTTATCTGTTTAAAGGAGGAAGAAAGTTGTTACCAAGCTTTAGTTCGCTTCAAGTGGTGTAGCTTGGTTAAGAAAGCTTCCTTTCTCAATCTTAACCCGATTCGAACAAAAACAGTTATCTTTTTGTTTCGATACTTAGATTCAATAAGATTTAAGATCTGGCTAGTCACTTAGATGGATCAAAAGAAGCTATTTCCCCTTTTTTATATGTATGTTGGGGTATATGGCAGAGCTGATATCTTTTCTTGTTCGAGAATAAACTAGTTAACCCTATTCTTACAATGATGAATTTGGAGAAAGCACACATGGAGTATTTAGATGCTAATTCATGCTTATCTAGGACTGGAATGAAGAAATCGATGTCCTCAACTTCAAAGCTTTCTGAAAACTCTTTTGTTCCGAAGATCTCAGCTCCTTCTCAAGTTCGTCCATCTGTGTCAGCTTCTGCAGATCCCGTTTCTTGGTCCCCTCCATATGTTGGTCAGATTAAAATTAATTTGATTCGTATTATCTCCATAGCTCTGGTGATTGTGTTCTTGGATTTGTCTTTAGGGTTTCTAATGGTGATGTGGTGGTTGTTGAAGGGTTTTGGGTTGGAGCAGATTCTGTTTGGAAATTTTACACTATAGACAAGTTCTTGAGGGATGCGTTACGCAATAACAGGGTTTCTAGACCAATAGGTAAATAGTAGATTTCCCAAATGGTCAATAATTTTAAACCAAAATACCCTTCATCTATAAAAATTTAATATTATGTAGCCTATAATTATGGAAACAAAACGTGCGAAGTCAATCTAAATATATTATATATATGAAATTTTTGGAAAATTCCATATATCTTGTCTCTCCCTAAACTGTAATTAATGATATACTTAGAAAATAAAATCTATAATAAATTGAAACTAAATAGCAATCAAAATTTCTAAAAAAAACTTAAATTTTCAAAAAATTAATATTCCCCCTCCCTCAGCCATTAGGTAAACCAATCTCAACCTCCTATATTAAATTAAACTAATTTAAATTTTGAAATCCACTTGTGATATTTCACGAAAAAAAATTAAAAAGGGTAAAAACTTACTACAGTTTATGAAACTACCCTAATTATGATAAAAAAATCTGTCAAACAAACATAATCTAAATTAAAGAATAAAAAAATCACCGAAAACTCTCCATCTTCATGAGACCGCCATTGACGTCGGTAAACCCCCATTGATGCCCACCTGGACTAAACCATCGATGGCAAATAGGTAAAACACGGTAAATCAGTAGTCAATTCATAGAGAAAAGATGATTTACCTTTGTCGTCAATGTAATTTTTCTCTCGTCAATTGAGTTATCTCCCATCAATGGAGTTATTCCTCGTCAATGAAGTTACCTTTTGCCATCAATGATTCTGTTTCAGGTGGGCATCAATGGAGATTTATCGACGTCAATGGAGATCAATCGATGATGAAATCTATCATAGTTGCAGTTTAGGCAATAGCATTCATTTTGACGAACAGAGTTGTTTAAGATAATTTCTTACTTTCTCCTTTGATTTATAACTTAATTGAATATGAGAAACTTATTGTAGAAGATGGGTTTAAGCCTCATTAATTCTTGTTTATATTTTTTTAATAATATTTCTAGTCTGTTCAAAGAAAAACTTTAAGGATGAAGGTCATGTGGATCTGATTTGTTGTAAAATTTCAAAAATAACATAATTTTGTTATACATTCAGTTGATCCGATTTGACCTGATTACAAAATTTGGTAATGTCAAAGAGATTACTATGATCAATGGATTTAGCATTGAAGTTGCTAAATTTTTTGATTTATATACAATTCAAATTTCTAGGTTTAGAAATAACATTGATAAGTTCTTGTTATAAAATTATTAATTCAGGATACCAGATTTAAGATTAATATTGATACTTATAATTCATCTTGATTGTGATTTGAGATTTACGTATTATTTATATTTTAAGTATCTTTTAAATTATTTTATAAATCATCTTTTATAACATTGAATTAAGGGGGCATAAAGATGTTTTCATTTAAACTTTTTGTAACCATATTTTAAAAAACTGAAATTAAAATATATGAGGGTGTTTTGAGAACTATCTTCACTTTAAGTAGTGTAGCTTATTATTATGACGTTATTAAATTTATGACAGGATTTACATGTTTACTATAATAGTTGGATTAACTTATTTTGATATGCATTTCAAATTTCTAGATTTAAATTTAAAGGAAAAACTATCCTCAATTCTAAAAAAAGTAATTGCACGAAATAGTCAAGTCTAGAAACTTGAGTTATGCAATAACCTGATTTTTTTTCTTAGGTAAATAACAGATTCGGGGGTTTCACATCACTGATTTTTTCTCAATTTTTAATGTGCACAGATTTGTCCTCTATAGACAAATTTCTTTTATTGACTGTGTGGAACCATTATAATTAATTAAGAGATTTTATCGGATTTAGTATTCATTCTATTTTTTTAAAATTATATATTTAGCTTTATTTTATCATTAATACGCTACGTATATAGATTTTCAGTTATGAAAAAAATCTTTTTTTCATAACTGATTGATAATCATTGTATTTTTTTGTTATTTCTAGACTTTTAGCTATTTTCTATTTTTAAAATTTCTTTGATTTTTATTCACCATCATTCGCAAGCAACCTATTTTTTCGCATTCATGTGTATTTTAAACCGGAAAATCGCTCATAGTAGTCTGAAAAAAAAATATGTATTTCATCTATTAAATGTTGTTACCTAAACTGCAACTGTGGTAGATTTAATCACGGATTGACCACCATTGTATCGACAAATCTCCATTAACGTCCACCTGAAACAGAATCATTGACGACAGAAGATAATTTCATTGACGAGAAATAACTTCATTGACAAAATATAACTCCATTAATGACAAAAGTAAATCATCTTTTCTCTGTGATCGACTACTGATTTACCATGTTTTACCCATTGAAGGGAATGTTTGATTTCTTGAGTTTTTGGTTTTTGATTTTTTTATTTCATTTTTTTTGGGTTGATTGACGGTTTTTTATCATGGATAGTGGTAGTTTTCTTAGGGTTTTACTGTAGTTAGAAGAATATGGTTTTACTTTTTTCTCATTGGTGGAATTCAAATTCATATTTACTGCGTTAAATATTAATTTGTTGAACATTATTTACCTATTTTGTTAATGATTTCGGCGGGATTTTATTATATAAATTTTAATTTCATTTTATATATGCTTAATAATAGTTTATTGTTATTTAGTTGTCCAATTATATAAATTTGTCATTATGAGTTGGTTGAGAAGTGATTAGATTGGGGCTCATTTTTAAGGGTTTTTCAAATTTTAAATTTATATGATAATATTTTAGATTGTTTTTGTATTTTTCTGAAACCATTAATGTTTCCTTATCTCATTATTTAATTTTAAATTAGAATATTGTTAATATTTGAATGATTTCAAGAATTATAATTTTTAGATTTTAGTTTTTTTATTCTTTTAGTTTTAACTTAATCGATTTATTTAAAATTCTGGATTAATTTATCTTAAATAAATAGAGATTGAAAGTGATTTACGTATTGGTTGGTATTTGGATGGAAATTTCAAACTCTACTTATTTTAAGAAAAAGTTATTTATATTTATTGTTTGTAATTTATTTTTAATTATACTATTATCTCATTTATTTCAATAGATTTTGATTATGTAGTAAATTTAAATTAAATATTCTGAAAATATGTAGTTTCCTTAATTATAGGATATATAGATTGGTATATCAATAACTTTCATTTGATTGACTCATATTTATAGTATAGTTGCTTTATATAGATGAATGACATTTTGGTCTTAATTTATTTACCATTTTGGAAACCTGCTATTTATTTATAATTTTAGAAAACCCGGCTATTGTTTAACATACTACCAGTAAACTTGTATATATTGAAAAATTTCCTATTCTAAAATTGAAATTAGCAATTCAAATTTTTGGATTTGTAAATGAAAATTGATAAAGGTGTCCCCTAAAGAATTCCATGCTCTTTAACTCCTATATCCATTTTTAACTCTCCAATTTCATAGTTATTGTTGCTCCAATTAAAAGTTATTATGGTAACTTTATTATTTTTTTTAAAAGACCCAACATGTTTACTATCGTTGATTATATTTGATATTTTGATATGTATCTCAAAATTTTCAACTTTGAATTGCATAACTTTTGGGTTTATACAATAAAATTTTCAAGTTTAAAAATAATATTGATAAACTCTTAATTAAATTTATCAATTCAAATTATCAGATTTAAGATTAATAGCGATACTTGTAATTGATATTGAACATGGTTTTTAATTTACTCATGGCTTCTATTTTAAGTATTCTTTTATTTTCTTATAACTCAATCTTCTATAATATTGAACTGAGAAATATGAGAGTATTTTCCTTTAAAAGTTCTGTAACTCACGTTTAAAAACATTGAATTAAAAGGGAACAGAGAGTGTTTTGAGAATTATATTTAAATTGTTTACAAAAAAAATGAATTATCTGCACTTTTAGTAGGAATAAAGATTTAAAGTTTAATTTGACAAAAAAAAGATTTTTTTAAAGTAGACAAAAGAAAAAAAAAGATTTAAAATTTAAATTGAAACATAATAAAAGTTCATAGTTTAAAGTTTAATTTTGTGATATTTAGGAGAGTAAAACGGTAGTTTTTACTTTTTTATTCACAGCAGGCCGCCCTAATAAACTTATATATGGATATGATTTTTTTTGTTAAAGTAGACCCCTACACTAATCATTTTACAGAAATATACTCTTACACTTATTTTTGTTTACTCTGATCTCTGACTGACCTTCCACCCAAATTATGAAGTTACATGTTTATCCTTCACCTCATTTCTCCTTCTT
Organism: Datisca glomerata; assembly: GCA_003255025.1. Lineage (NCBI taxonomy): Eukaryota > Viridiplantae > Streptophyta > Magnoliopsida > Cucurbitales > Datiscaceae > Datisca > Datisca glomerata. The sequence goes on from QANY01012259.1 coordinate 314,770, forward strand.
CGTTTTTCATTTTTTTTCCACTTCTTCTTGATTTTCTTCTTCGTCTTCTTCATTCTTCTTGCAAGAGTAACATATTTATTTATTTTCTTCTTCCTGCCCATGAATTTTTTGAAAATATTTATTTATTTTCTTTTTTTTGGAACATTTTTGAAGTTCATTTATTTTCTTTTTTCTGGAAAGCTTGAATTTTGGACCAAATTTGATGGGTTTTGTTAATTTTGTGTAGTCTACACGATAGTTGCACGACGTGTGTGTACCCCCATCGTGTAGTCTACACGATAGCTACACAACATCAGTGTACCCCCATCATGTAGCCATCGTGTAGTCAACATGATGAGTACACTAGCGTCGCGTAACCATCGCATAGACTACATGATGGGAAAACATGCATCTTCTATCAATAATACTTTTGAAATTGAAGAATAAAATATAGTCTCAAGTATTTAAAAAATTCATTAAAAATTTTTAATGCTTTGGGTCCGATAAATTTTCAGAGGGCGTAACTTTTGACTCGGGTTGAACCACGTGGCTCGTAAGATATCAAATCAAAGCTTACCCGTCAGAGTCCAGTTTCAGGTCTAAAAACACTGTTTGAGCACTTTTTGAGGCCTGAAAGTTATTTTGTTCATAAATTTAGGTACAAGGGCGTCGTGTAGCCATCATATAGTCTACACGATGGGGGTACACTAGCGTCGTGTCATGTAGGCATCCTGCAGTCTACACGATGGGGGTACACTAGCGTCGTGTCATGTATGCATCCTGCAGTCTACACGATGGGGGTACACTACGTCATGTAGACTACACGATGGGCACACAACACCAGTGTACCCCATCGTGTAGTCTACACGATGTCTACACGACGCAAGTGTACACATCATGTACGCTACAGGATGCGAGTGTACCCATCGTGTAGTCTACTTCCCAGTACTACTGAAAAATCTGAAGTAAATTATAAATAAATTGAAACATTTTTCTCCTATCCTCGGGTTTGAAACTACTAACTTCCTTTGCAATAAAATTGCATGTTAAGAATATGAGAAATTACCGACCAAAAAAATAAAACCACATGATTGACACTCTAAAAATGAAAACATCGAAGGATTAACAAAATAGAGAAACGCCGAAGAAGAACTAGAAGAAGAAACTGCTGCCCAGAAATGGGCAAAACCCATTTTCACATATGGTTTGTGGCTAGATCTGGTTCAGATCTGTAAAAATGGGAAAAACTCATTTTCAACTGGGGTCAGATCTGGTTTATCTTCTTCGGTCATCTTCTTTTCGGTTGCAGAGATTCAGTCATCATCTTTGCCTTCTTTGGCAATTACGCAGAGGTCGTCTTCTTCGGTTCATTCATATCTTCTTCGGGCAAAAACTCATTTTACAGAGAGAGAGAGAGAGAGAGCAAAAGCATAAAGAAAGAGAGAAAGAGAGAGCAGGGTAGATATTGGATAAGGTGAAGGGCAAATATGTAACTTCATAAATACATTTTGAGTGGAAGGTGGGTCAGCAACCAGGGTAAGCAAAAATTAGTGTAAGAGTCTATTTAATAATTAATATAGAGGTCTACTTTAACAAAACACTATATGCGTAATGGGATTCGAGAAATTATTGCATCCGCCCGCCATAACCTGGATTCTAGGTGTATCTTTGTATTTGCGTTGGAGAGCCAGTGAGCCACACGGTACCTTTACTCTAAAATCTCAATCCCCTTGTTATTTCCTCCCACCCCAACGGTGCTGACCACCACATTCATTCAAGTTCCAACCGTCTGATTCTCCCTCTACAAGGTTATCTCTCTCTCCCCCCCCTCCCCTCCCTCTCCCTCTCTCTCTCTCTCTTCATCCAATTTTCAAAAGGAGATCATATAATTGTTCCAAGTTCTAATGTTTACTACTTTATCATGCTACCTTTTTCACGATTACTTTTTCATGCAAGTTTTTACGGTGTATTCATATTTTTCCCCTAGAATGTATTTACCAGTTCTATGAACTTTATCGGGAACATTTTACAGTTGGTATAAATTTGTCTAGAATGGATGAATGGGGAAACTATAAGTTGAAGCCGGCCAGAAGGCTCAAGGTAATCTGATTCTGATAGTAGTTCCATTTTTTCTTGGTTAGAAGTTTCTTTTTCTTTTTCTTCTTCTTCTTTACTAAAAATGGGGGTTTTTTTACGTCAATCTTCTATTATCTTATCTATTTCACTGCGTTTTAAATTTTGAATTTGTATAGTTATCGTTTATTTTGCTAACAATTTTTTTTACGTTATAACTTTGATCCTCTGGTTATGAAGATACGTGGTTGTACAAAGGACCGGATTAGTCAATTGCCAGATGATGTTCTAGTTGCTCTTCTTTCTTATTTAACCATGAAAGAAGCAGCGAGAACTAGTGTGTTGTCTAAGAGATGGAGATATTTAGGGACTTACTTTCCTTATTTGGATTTGATGGCCAAAAGGCGTTGGACTTGTTGCAACTTAATAAAGACTGATATAAGTTCATATTCTGAGTCCCTCCCTTTGCGTATAGACCTTAAATACTAACCGTGCCTTGAAAGTCTCTACTTTCCCATCTACACCTCTTTTATTCTTGAAGATCCATTTACATCTAATGGGCCTAACATCTTTGGGTGGATCTACAAGTTCCTAGAAAGAATTAGAATACACAGATTTCATTTCTTGGTTCATGACATTTTTTCATTTCTCCTTTTCAGGATCATCCATTGCTTCTTCATAAGTAATAGATCGTCCTTATTAGTGTCTGACACTTGGACATGTGCCTCTAATTCGTAGTGAACTGGTTTTCTCACAACCCTCCCACTACGACGTTGCACCAGGGTTTCCTTTACAGGAATTGTGGTCTCTCTGGTTTGTCATTTATCAGTAAAAATTGAATGTGGTCTGATATCATCAATCACTAATTCCTCAAGAACTACTTTGCTACGAGGTTCGTAGTTTTGTATTTAGCCATGCTCAAGAAAGGTTGCATTTGTCGACACAAATACCTTTTGATCATTATGACTATAAAAGTACCCACCTCTAGTCTCTAGAGAATACCCAACGAATATGCATATCTCAGATCTTGAGTCTAACTTTCCGGTCTTGGGTCTAAGAACGTGAGTTGGACACCTCCATATATAAAAATGACGCAAACTAGGTTTGGAGCCATTCCATAACTCTAAAGGCGTCTTGCTTATAGACTTAGAGGACACTATATTCAAAATGCAAGTAGTCGTGTGTAGTGCATATCCCTAAAATGTATGTGATAATGATGAGTAGCTTAACATCGACCTAACCATATCTAATAAGGCTCGATTTCTCCTCTCTGCAACACTATTTTGCTGTGGTGTTCCAGGTACTGTGAGTTGGGATAGGATTTCACACTCCAACAAATAATCTTTGAATTCTAAATCCAAGTATTCACCACCTCGATCGGATCGAAGGATTTTCAATAATTTATCTAATTGCTTTTCATCTTCAGCCTTGAAGTCTTTAAACTTTCCAAAAATTTCGGACTTTCGATAAGTTAGGTAACAATAACCATATCTTGAGTAGTCGTTAATAAAAGTGACAAAATACTCATACCCAACTCTAGCTCGTACATTGATCGGTCCACAGACATCACTATGTACTAACTCAAGTGGTTCCTTGGCCCTTTGGCCCTTTCCTTTGAAAGGTCTCTTTGTCATTTTACTCTCTAGATAAGATTTACATACAGGAAGAGTTTCAACTTTTAGCTCTCCCAAAGCACCATGCTTTCGTTAACTTGTTTAACCTATCTAGATTAATATGTTACAACCTAAGATGTCATAAATATGTGTTATCATCATGAGAAACTCTTTGTCGTTTGTTATTTTTAGGTTTTGTTACTTTAAATAATTCAGAATTATTTAACATGTGTTCAGTCAGTTCAAGCATATATAATCTATTTATAATTTTAGCATGACAGATAATGAATCCATTCTTAGATATAATAAACTTTTTATTTATGAAAGAAATTTCGAATAACTGTTCTTGCAAAAATGAAAGGTCAAATTCCTCAAAAAACTAAGAATATAATAAACATCGTTCAAAACTAAGTAATTATATCCAAAAAGTAAACGGACTGTCCCTAATGCTTTAGCTGACACGAGAGCACCATTAGCCAGGTCCCTTGACGAATCAAGCATCTGCAAATAAGAACATACATGGTTAGCAGCCCCTGAATCAAGTATCGAGGATGACAAATCATATTCCACTAAACAAGCTTCAAGTACAAGTAAATCATATTTACCTTTCTTTTTCAGCTCAGAGAGATACTTGTTACAATTTCTCTTCCAATGACATTCAACCCCACAGTTGAAACGTTTTCCTTTGGGCTTGTTGTCTTTCTTATTGTTCTTGGATTTTGATGATGTCTTGTATTTCTTTACTATTTTGTTCTTACTCTTATTTTTACCATTGTTCTTCTTCATTTTCTTATTCTTAACAATATTGGGAAGAAGGCTTTTGCTCGACAACATTTTTCTCGCCCTCTTTGATCATTCAAAGGTTAAGTGACTCAAAAGTTTGTTGTTTATTCAACAATTAAGTCATGTTGAATTGCAACTTGTTCACAACATAGTTGGTCGTGAACGCAGAAAAAGCTAGTGTGAGCGATTCTAGTATGATGTTAACTTGTGTCCATTCATCAATTGTCACCCCATGTACTTCTGGCTCGTGCTTTATGTTGATCATGTTCAAAACATGTTCTCGAACATAATTACCCTTCATCATCTTAGTTGTCATATAGCTCCTAATGGCCTCATGACGACTTTAATCGGACTGTTGCCCAAACATTGCTTATAAAGATTCCATAATCTCATAAGCAGTCTCCATGCTTTCATGCTTGATTCTTTGAACATCATTCATGCTCACAAGCATGTAGTACTTCGCCTTATTTTTGTTATGATCCAATCATCATATTTGTCCCTAACATTCTTAGGGGAATTAGTAGCGGGCTCCTCAAGACATTCCTCAATAAGAACAAACTTATTGTTCTCACAAATCAATAATAAGTTCATATTTGATTTCCAACGTATGAAATTATCACCATTGAATTTCTTAAGAGCGAGTAAAGCAGTAACAGGATCGCCTATGGTAGACATAATATTGATAACTAAAATTTAAAACATACACGATTCAATATAATTGATAAATATCTAGAATTTGAAAAGTAAACGTGATGCATGAATGCAATCATAATAAACACAAAAATTTAACATTTACTAATCACGTTAAAATAACCCAACGATTAACCTCAGACTATCTATGAGACATTTTCATCCTTATTAATTAAAACTTAAAATATCTTATATTTTCTCTTTTAACAATAAGATATCGCTTGTTCGGTCAAGTCACAACTATGCACATGAAAGCTTAATTGTGACTTTGTGAGCATCATTTCAGATTTCATGACTTCATTTAGAATATGCCGTCTTAGGATCGGTCAAAACTAACTACATCACTTTCTCCTATCTTCTTAAGAAGTCCAACCTTGGTATTGACAAAGTCATCTCGAGGCCCTCACTACACTTCACAGTGTTGTATTAATGATGGAGACTATAGGTTACATTGACACGTCAACCTTCTCTCACTCACTATTTTAGGATAATGTGTTTCTATTTTAAATTTTCAATTAATTACTAGTTAAAATAATATTCCTATGAATATTTTCTTATCAGTTAACCCAATCTCACGCTAATAAGTGTTTTAGTCACATTCTCCCTCCCGGACTTCAACTAATCATTCTTTAAATTATGTTTTAGTTAGTTTATTATTAAAGATTTTACGTATTACCCATTTACACTTTGATTTAGTCATTTTTTAATTTATTAAGATCCTTACTTTTAGTCTTTTTTTTTTATTTATTAAGTTCCTTAATAACTTATAAAAGTGATTACCTTTTAGTTAATCACTTTAGAAGGGATGTGGATTGTCTGTCGTTCCTAGAATGTCAGACGCAACAGTTCACCAAATCCCCACCCTACAATCTATTAAATAGAAATCTAGGGTCCAAAACATGCCACCTCAACCATCAACAAGAGACCACAAATCTACTTTTGACTAATTTCCCGCCCAAACTGCAGCTATACACCCTCAGTTTTCATGGAAATTGATAGGGGAATGCCAAAACAGAGGAGTTTGGTGGAAATTAGCTCAACATGATTTTCTTGTTATTGAGTGAAGTAGCATGATTTGGACCCTGAATTGCTATTGTATAAAATGTGAGGTGGGAATTTCATCATTGATTACTGCATCTTAAATTTGTTGAGCTTCATATGCAAAGATGAAAATTCGATCTTAGTTCAATGACCCAACAGTATTAATGAAGTGGGGAGTTCTCAGTTGCCTTTGAAAATTCCTATTGGCGAAAAAATTGTTACCGAATTGAACCAAAAATGGTTGGTTCAGTCAGTTATATAATGTACCTCGGTTCAGTTCAAACAAAAATGTTGAACAGTAATTTTGGTTCGGTTTAAAAAATTGTGTTTTCGAACCGAACCGAATATACTATGCAAAACGACGTCGTTTTATACCCTAGCACAGTCTCTCTCATATACTATTTAATACAATGTCGTTTTGACTCTCTAACCCCATATATAAGCTGAAAATTTAGGACTTAGGCATTTTCACTTCTTCGACAAAATCGTAGGTTACTATCTCTCTCTCCATTTTGTCAATAAAATTGCAGCTCCTTCTTCAACAAAACACAAAATCGCAGCTCATTCTTCGACAAAATTGCATGTCCTTCTTCAACAAAACACAAAATTGCACTTCCTTCTTCAATAAATTGCAGGCTGCCCAGTTTCCTTCTCTCGAAAAGATGAGGATGACAACCACTCCTACTCTGAGTTCTTGCCCTTCTGATATGATTCTTCTCGATAAGACGAAGGCGACAACACTCTTATCTCTTCTCCATGTTTCTTCGCAAGTTCTTAGATCTATTTAGTATTAAATCATCTCTTAATTCTTAGATCTGGAATCGTCTATTAGATTTGGAATCATCTCTTATATTTAGATCTGGAATCGTCTCTTAGTTCCTAGATGTGAAATCGTCTCTTAGTTATTAGATCTGTTAGTATGTTTTTTAGATATGTTACTGCTCTTCGATTTTGATATGTGGACTATTTTTGGTGATTCAAAATAAATTTGTCTCTTATGTTTAGATCTGGAATCGTCTCTTAGTTCATAGATCTGTTAGTATGTTTTTTTAGATTTGTTACTGCTCTTCGATTTCAGATATGTGGACAGTTTTCTGGTGATTTGAAACGATTTATGCATGTGTTTCACAGTTTTAGATATGTTTCTCTGTTACTGCTCTTCGTGATTTCTCTACATGTTCTTCACCATTGTTCTGAGTTTGATCTGTAATTGCACTTCACCGAACAGTGAAGCCGAACCGAACTCAACCATAAGTCACAGTTCGATTCAGTTTGGTTCATATGAATTTTAGTGTTCGGTTTGGTTCGACATGTGGCCGAACCGAACCATTAACACCTCTACAAATTACACTTAACGAACCGGCTAAGAACTGGACTGAAAACATTCAACATAATTTCTTGTTACTGAGTGATGTGGCAGGATTTAGACCATAAATTGCTATTGTAAAAATTAGGACAAACTATAGTTTTGCCCCTGCAGTTTGGGGTAGTTTTTATTTTAGACACTATACTTTAAAAATTTACAAATTAGACTCTACAATTACATTTTGCATTCACATTAGACCTTCCATAGCACATCTGCTTAAAAATAATAACGGTATGTCATGGTATACCTACGTGATATTATGTGACAAGTAGTTTAATGTCACATCAATTTTTAGTTTACCAAGCCGCAACATGGGATGAAATCCCCAAAATACCATTAATCCCCCCCCCCCACTTATTTCTTCTTCCTCCTCCCTCGTTCATGAAATCTACTATTTTTTTAGAGTTCTTCTTCCTCTTCCGCTCCATTTTTGCAGAGTTCTTCTTCCTCTTTGTTCGCTAGCAGACCCAAGTTCTTCTTTCTCCCTATTTGAAGGTTCTGTCTTGTTAAAGTTTTCATCTTTTTTCAATTTCTTTTGAAATTGGCACAAGATTTTCTCACATGAGATTCATGTGATATCTTTTTTCAATTTCTTTTGAAATCTTCTTTTGCAAGATGAATTTTGTCCTATTTGTTTTAGTGATTAGTGATTTCTGAATTTGAGAAATTAGGGTAAATGAATTTGGATGTCGTTGAGATTTAGGGTAAATTTTTTAGTTCGAGATTAGGGTAAATGTTTGCTAATTGCTCATACTATTTATTTTAGTTGGGGTTAAAATGTACTAGATTATTGGTATGGCTTCTTCAACCTCAATGACATCCGTTTCACATGGACGTCGATGACTCAGGGAGGAAATTTTTTGGAGTTGCTTCTTAGATCAGAATATCATAGACACAAACAAACTCAGGGAGGAAATTTTTTGGTTGTTATGCATACTTAGTGAGCCTATGCTATAATATTTCTACGATTTTATTGAACGTTTGAAATATCTATCTAATATTGTATTATTTTACTATTAGGGTGGAGATGATCCAGGTTGTGGATATTTTGCTTGATGCAAAGATGATTTACCAAATTGAAATGAAAAGATTAAGCTTTTGAAGAAAATTCTAAAATTGTTGAATGAATAATATCAGTCCAAAATGAAGAGAATGTGGTTGTTTCTAGTATTATCATGGTTTATAATTATGTTTATGTTATCAATAGGATGCCCCAAATAAGATGTTAGTAGTGGTTTATGTAAATTAGGCTAAAACTTATTTGTTTATCTAGGTGTGTTCATGACATTATGTAGTAGTCAACTTATTTGGTACTCTTTTGGTGTAACTTATGACATAATATGGATTAACTATGAATGAGCATTTCTACTTATTTGGTACTTCAATTATGAATGATAAAGATCATCAATTAAACATAAGGTGATTGATTATGAATGAGAATTTTAGTATAGCTGCATGAGTGCCAAAGAACCTTCATACAAGCTACAAAAGAAATAATTCAAAGTAGGAGTATAGCTGCAGTTTTTGTGAAACTCATGTAAGGTCACTGGTTCAATCTGATTTCTTATTGTCCATCACAAGGTGAACTTTCAATTTTAATCATCCATCATCATGTTTCCACTATCTATTACATCCAAAAATACATCCAAACTTAAGCTAAAATAATATCCAAAATAATAGGTTCTAATTATCGAAAAATCATCCATCAAAATACATCTAAAACATCCAAAAAAGAGTTTACAAAACCATCCAGAAGCGCCTATATAAACATATTAGCATCCCACAAAAGAATCATAGCACATATTAACATGTCCAAATCGCCCAGATTAACATCCCAGCACCCATATCAACATAGAAGCCTAATCCATCACAAAATAACAACACTATGACATATTAAAACACTAAAACAATATCGAGTAGCATAAACAGAATCACAAACACTATCCAGTTTACATTACAAAAGCATAAAACAAAATCATAAAATAGAAAGCAGTACCTTTACGCCTTCCTCGACCTCTCCTAATAGTAGTAGCAGAACAGCTTACTTGAGTTCCAGCAACATTGCTTCTTCAGATGGAATCTGAAAAGATAAAGTATTGTGAAAATCAAATATATATTGAAATGAACATAAACAAAACATATTACATGTAAAGTAAAAGCTTACTCTGAATACCATGAACCTCTTTGCACCCCTATTGGTACCAATAGAAGTGTTCTTCATTCTTGGGCCGTCATTTTTCTTTGCAGCAACTGGAGCCCCCTTACATGTCCTCTTATTATGCCCAATTGTGTGACACTTGCTACAGGTTAGTGTCTCATTCTTTCTCTTCAACGCTATTGGATTTGTTGGCTCATCATTGTCTCTTCTTCTTTGTTTCTTTGGCCACCCAGGTGGCATTTTGAACTTTGGAGGCAACGCCATATTTTCATCATTGATGACTTTAGGCCAAAGGTTTGGCCCATTAAATGGCTGTATAAAATGAGAATAAGTGGCCAACATTATATCTTTGTGATAGAACTTATCAACATATGATTGTATCATTGGTACATCTCGTATTAATATATGATAACACCATAGATAGTAATCTTAGGATTCTAAGTTTCTGACTATATAATCCTATAATTTCATTACACATAAGTAACAAGGTCCATATATGAAACTCGAGGGTTATGAAATGATGACTTATCCATAATCTTCAACAATTACTCTATTACCAGAAGTCATAATATGCAATAGTATAACTGTAAATTTTCTTTCACATTAAACAATAAATATGATCATAATGTAGAAAATATCTAAAAACTTCAATCGAAGCATTCATCAGTTTAGGAGCAACCTTTTTCTTTATAGGAAAGTTTAGAAACAACTATATAACACCTTAGAGACCAACACCTTGAAAAAATGCCTCTACAGCTTAAACATGCAACTAATAGTCAACAACAGGCCAAAAAAAATAGTTAGTGCAAATGTAACATCAACTCATTTAATTATTGATACTAAGAAGAGACTAACACTACTATCACTATGTTAAGATAAGATTCTTTTAGAACTCTATAACTAATTGTAGTTACTTCAGTCTTCATGAAGTACAGCTGCAAAAAGAAAAAAACTCAAAGTTGAAGATTAGGAGCATTAAAGGGAAGGTGACCTTTGTTAAGGGAGCATAGGACCTTACACATAAATTAGAGAACATAACTCGATTTGGTAACTCGAGCACACTCGAAGAACAAAACTCGATTTGGTAACTCGAACCCTAATTTTCTAAATACTCGAAGAACAAAACAGACTAGAAATCGAATACCAGACTTAAAAAAATATCTCCTCCAAACAGAGAGCTCCAGCCTCCTTAGAGTCCTTCAATCACCTACAGTAAATTGAGCAAAATTTTGAAGACTGCAATTTGGTAGGTTAATTTCGAGCACAACGAATGATTTGGGGGCAATTTCGCGAACCCTAATCAGCAAAGGGAGGAAGACTGCATTTTGGGTGGGGTGGTAAATTTTTTAAGGTGAAATTTTTGAATTTTGCTAGTTGGGTTAATTTCACTCTATGTTAATTTTAGGTTGTGTTAATTTTAACATCACGTCATTTTGCTATGTGGCAGTTGGGTAAATTAAAAAGTTGATGTGACGTTAAACTACTTGTCACGTAGATAGACCGTGACATACCGTTATTATTTTTAATCGCAGGTGCTACAGAAGGTCTAACGTGAATGCAAAATATAATTGTAAGTCTACTTTATAAATTTTTGAAGTGTAAGGTCTAAAATAAATATTACCCTAAACTGCATGAGGTAAAACTGTAGTTTACCCTAAAGATTATGATGTGAAAATTCCATGGACTGCTGTGTCTGCCGTTCTTAAAAACGCAGACAATCCCTATCCAAACAACATGAACATGCCACGCTATATCTACAGCATCTCTCTCACCTATTTGAGTTGATTGTTTTGTAACGTTTATTCAGTTTTTGCTTATTCTTGGTGTAATCATAACCAGATCAAACCGTTGAGAATTGAGATAGAAGATGATATATGGAGTCAAGAGTCAAATCTCATACATCGATTCATGCCTCAAATTACTTGCAAGAAGACTCCGATAGACACCTTAAAAGTCTCAAGGCTCCAAAGGAAGCTACCTTTCGATACAGTCAATCAAATTCTTGATCCAAACAGACAATTACCACCTTGTAAATCCATTCCCTGGTCGGATTCTTGGGGAAACGCTTGTTGGAGCAATTCTGGTCCGAAATGAAGCAAATTCAAGAGGGGATGTTTCGGAGGACTAATTTGGAAACATATGTGGGGTATTATCTTTTAGCACACAAGCGGGGATGCCAATACAAAAGTAATGTAGTCTATCAAAAAAGCTCTGGAGATCTTCAACATGATAAATACTGCTGGAGCAGTACATGTCAATAACCCAGAAAATAGTTTATTCCAAAATTACTCAGTACAAACCGAAATATCAATTTACACGACATGGAAGGACATACATAAAATGCAAGAAGAAAGTCAATTGTTCTTAAACCAGAAATTTTTTAACACAACGTGTCTGTACTGACTTTGTACCGTGTTATTGGAGTATGAGTCAGAATTGATTCAATGCAAAAAGTGTCAGACCAAGAATGGCGACACCATAGTTGAGCTGGGCACAATTGGAAGAACTCTTCCCCACAAACTCCCCCGACTTGGGCACGGTGCTGATGTGGCCAATGTGGGTGAAGTTGGATCATCAGAAGAACTCAGAGGGCGTTCAGTACTTGGAGAAGGGAAAAAAGAGGACCTATTGGGCACAAAAAAAGAAGGTAAAACAGACGGAGAAGCAAAGATTGTAGGCATAATAATATCTTCAGAAGAGCTCAGAGTAACCAAATTAGCAAACAATATGGCAATGAATGAAACAACCGAGAAGCTGATGATGATATCCATCGACAGAACATTTGTATTGTGAATTTTCAAGTTAAATGTAGAGGTGGATCATATAGAGATGAAATTGATGAGTGATGAGCTGTGATTGTTCATTTGGGTAACATCACGAGAAAGGCAGTGTGGGAGTGATTGTCCTTTATTGATTTAGGTATCTCAAAACTTTTGTTTTTTCTTTTCTATATAAGGGAATACTTTTCTACCATTGGCCTAAATGAAACTGAGCTGTAAAGGACTTTCCCGTGCTTCCCAAGATTAAGGGAAAAATGTATTAATATGGATAAAATTTGTATTAGTATTAGTAAGATGGAAAGAGATGTTGATAATCCAAAAATTCTCTAGAGTCCTAAGTGTACTATTTTATTGAATAAATTGGTTTTATATAGACTTCCTCAATTGCATGGGTTTAATTAAAGAATAACCAAATAATAAAAATATCAGATGAGGTCAGGACTAGGATAACACTCATTCTTAGGATCCCCTTTTTTCTTTATCTTATATCTGACACACTTAGCCGCCCATCAATCGCTACCACATGACAGTATCATGTGGTTTTGAGCCAATTAATCAAAAACACTGGGTGATTTACCAATCAATCTTGTCTGATGTGTAACTATCAATCACGACCATTTGATTGTCAGTCTGAACCCATTTTTTCATTCTGATGTTCTACCATGTCTAGGAGGATTTGACTCCTCATTCTCAAGATGTCGGTTCCCGTCCTTGAAGTGATGATCTCCCGTTCTCAAGATGCCAGTTCCCGTTCTGGAGGTGATGGTATCCCGTTCTCAAGATGTCGGTTCCCGTTCTGAAGGCGATGATATCTCATTCTGTGAATGTCTAGCGGGTTCAGTCAGTCATCTGTTTCTGCTTTTTTGACGCTTTTCATAAGTCCTGAGTGAGTCCCTTTTGTCCTTGGGAGGGGCAATCCATAATTCCTACTCTTAGAAAGAACTAAGGGAGTAAGTCTTTGGGAGAGACAATTCATAAGTCATTTTCTCAGAAGGAACTAAGGACGTAAGTCATTGAGAGGGGAAATTCATAAGTTCTACAATCAGAATGAACTAAGTGCATAAGTCTTTGGGAGGGGAAATTCATAAGTCCTACTCTCAGAAGGAACTAAGGGCGTAATTTCTTGGGAGGGGTAATTCATAAGTCCTATGCTTAGAAGGAACTAAGGGCGTAAGTTTTTGGGAGAGTCAATTCATAAGTCATACTCTCAGAAGGAACTAAAGACATAAGTCCTTGGGAGGGACAACACATAAGTCCTACTCTTAAAATGAATTGAAACACAAGATGCGATGGTCAAAGGGCAAGAACAAAAGAAAGAGAATGGACAATTAAAAAAAAGAGTTGAGGAAAAAACTTCATAATAGAAAATAAAAAAAGTTGAGTAAAAAACTTTAGAGCAGAAATGAAAGGATGAGCTGAGTAAAGAAAGGTGAAAAATAAGATTTGAGTAAAGAAAGACAGAAAAGAAAAGAAGTTGAGAAAAGAACTTCAGAACAGAAAAGAAAAGAAGTTGAGGAAAGAACTTCAGAACAGAAAAAAAAAAGTTGCGGAAAAAACTTTAGAGCAAAAAAAGAAAAGAAGTTGAGGAAAGAACTTCAGAACAGGAAAGAAAAGAAGTTGAGAAAAAAACTTCAGAGTAGAAAAAAAAAGAAGTTGAGGAAAGAACTTTTGAGCTGAGTAAAGAAAAATCGAGTAAATAAAAGTGAAAAGAAAGGTTGAGCTGAGTAAAGAAAGGCGAAAAATAAGAGTTGAGGAAAGGAAGACAGAAAAGAAAGGCGAGTAAGGAAAAGTCAAGCAAAGGAAGGCCAAGTAAAGGAAGGTCATGGCTTCAACATTTTAAAACGGGAAGGCCTGGAGTAAAGGAAAGATAAGCGAGAAAAGGAAGGAAAAAGTTAAAAGAAGAAAAGGGAAACTAAAAAGGAGAATGGAGAAATGTGAAATAAAAAAAGTGCAAAGCGGAGGAAAGGAAAGGAAATGGAAAAACTATCGATCAATAGGTAGTAAATCAAAACGGAGTCTTAGTTTCACAGAAGGAGCCTAAGTGCTTAGGAGTGTCTACAGACAATGTTCAAAGAAGGAAATGAAAATGGGACCATGGTTTTTTATTTAAACCTAAGCCCTCCTCTCAAAAGAAAATGAAGGGTTCGTAAGTCTCTCTTAAAGCGGAAACGAGACCATGGTTTTTTATTTAAACCTAAGTCACCCTCTCAAAAGAAAATAGGCAGTTCGTAAGTCCATCATAAAGCAGAAACGAGGACATGGTTTTTTATTTAAACCTAAGTCATTCTCTAAAAAAATGGGCAGTTCGTATGTCCCTCTTAAAGCGAAAATAAGACCATGGATTTTATTTAAACCTAAGTCCTCCTCTCAAAAGAAAATGGGCAATTCGTAAGTCTCACTTAAAGCGAAACAGGGCCATGGTTTTTTATTTAAACTTAAGTCATTCTCTCAAAAGAAAATGACAGTTCGTAATTCCTTCTCTCAAGATGAAGATGCGGCCATGGTTCTTTATTTGAACCTAACTCCTTAAGGAAGCATGTATATGATAAAGAAATTAAAATCTTATCCTGGGGAACAAATTTCATAAAAGAACATAGTTTTTCTCAAGAAAACTGGGGCCAACAGTTTCCCAAGTATTTAAGAACAAATTTCATTGAAAGTTTGAAGTCGGCACAGTACCGTATTTTGATCTCCAAATTTTGCTAAGTTTTTGAATGAAGTACAAAGAGAAAATATGAAATGAGAGAAGGAAAAAGAAAATAAGGAAACAGTAAAAACTCTACCAACAAATGCGGAATATCAAACTCAAATTCATGTGATGCAATTATGAAATAGTATGCTCATTCCTTACTCATCTCAATAAATTATTATGTTTATTGTTCTTATACAACATTCTTGTTACAGATCTTAACATACGAGAGAAGGATAATGAAAAATGAAAAAATGGGAAAAGCTCTGTCAATGAGTCCATACTGAAAGGAATAAAAAGACGTAACAACAAATGAAGAAGAAGTAATCATCATCGATAGTAAACTGATAAAAAAATTGCTCGACAACTACAAATCATTTATGAACGGGAACATAAAAACAAAAATGGCGGAATGAAAAGGAGAAACCACCACTGATAACGGACAATCGAAACGTTACATGGAAAAACAACGTTGCATGTTTTCAAAAAGCATGTAAGAACAGAAATGGGCAGACATAACATCAGAATGAGAAAAGATATATCATTACACCTCAACGAAAAAAATTTCTTGAGTGTAATGGGAGTCAATGAACAAACAAAATTTCACATGACATGTGGCAAGATCTAGATTAAAGACTCCATCAAGGAGAAGATAGAGCGAGAACCGTAGGATCAACTAGGCAGTTATAAAGAACATACCAATCAGACAAAAGTACATGGATTTTCGACGTCGCAATCCAAAGAGAAGCTAATCAAGACCATTGGATTGATCAGACGGTCAAGATTTACTTAGTTGTTATTGTTGATAAGCTAGATCTCAGAAAATATTTTGTTGATCTTATTTTCAAATAGAATTAGATAAACTGTATCAGATTCTGTGTAACTGATTGAAGGCCTATAAATAGAGGCATATGTAACAACATACAAAAAAGAACAACATAGAGTTAAGAGACATAGACCTTCACGAAATATAAGAGAGTATCATAGTTTTTCTTGTGATTTTTCTTTCTTTTAAAGATTTTTCACGTAAATCATGGTGTCTCTATTCTCTCATTCTCTCTAAATTATTATCTTAATCATTCTTTCATAAAGGGTTCCCCATACTGAAAAACATCCCTTACACCCCTTATTGCACTTCGACGATGTTCGTCGATGTGTAATGAATGTTTTCTACACGCACCCCGATTTTGGAGAAACGGCTATTCTTGATCTACTTTCATCAATTCAGGATCATCTTTTATTCTGCAAAACATTAAGTGTTGTGCAAGAAAGGTCATAAATATTTTCAAATAATGAGATAATGTACCATAATTGCCTCATTTCTAGGGTTGCTGACATGTTCCTCGGGAACTTCATTGTTCTTAATTTTGTTTTACCCTATCTTGACACGCGTGCGTGTGGGCTTTATTTTACGACTCTCTCATCATGCTCATTTATGACTCGTTATGTTCCTTTTATCCACTTGTCATGTCATCACTGGCCAGCTCATTTTAGGTAGACTAACAATAATTATTTGATTTTGTTCACTATGTGTCCGTCGTTTTGCCTTTCCCCTTTTCAAAATCGGTGTCTCTTCATCTTCCTATCAGTAAACGCATTTGAACTTTCTTTTGGCGTCCGTAGCCTATATCACCTAGGTTCCCCCATTTCTTTTTTTCTTATGCTTATTCATATCCTCTGTAAGTTCTCCTTTTTTCCCTACACATCTTCGTGGTCTCTTCTCTTTTTATCTTTTTTGTTCTGCATTCCTTCTTTTTGATAGTGATGGAGGAGTACCCATTCAAGGTGACTGTTCCTTTAGTTAGGAATAAAAATGAATTTGATCGCTTTCTTTCTCTCCATATGGACTCCTTCCCCTCAGACGTAGCATGCGGTTTTCAGAAGGAATCCCTAAATATTTTCCCTGCAATCCTCCTTATCAAATGTCTTTAGCCCCAGTGTATATAGTATTAGGTTTGAAGCTTCCCTTCTCCCCTATTTTCTAGGAAATCTTCAGTATTTTCAATCTTGCCCCTTTCCCAATATACCCCCAGTACATATAGGATTCTTTTAGGGATTGATGCCCTCGATAAGAGAATAACCTAAATATAGGGGTGGATGAAGTCTGCGTTGTGTACATAGTGAAAACGCACGGACTGTCCTATCATCTGTCTCCCCACGCGAGTGAGAAGCGGAGAGGATTAGTTACTGATCTTCCCAGCGGGGATAAAGGCTGGGAGGAGGGTACACTCCTCGTAGGTGGAAAATGCTGGTTTTCGCGGCGCGTGCGCGGTGGAAGCGTGAAGGCGCCTGGCCTTTAAAAATTAAACTTTTAATAAAAATAAAATCTTTTAATAAAATAAAACTTGCGCAACGCCACGATAACCAAATAAAAACTTTTATTAAAAAATCTTTTTCAACCAGTCAGGAATCCATTATATATTTATCGGTTAAATCTACAACATATAAGGTTATAAATCATATACCTACTGTAGTCTATATCAAGTATCCTTGCAAAAACTATTCGATCCTTCATTTTCACAAAATCGTTTCAACGATCAGTGGACTCTGAAATCCACACCAAGATCTTCCAAGTCAATCCTCAATGCACTAGGACGTGTGTGGGCACGTAGAATATTACAAGACAATTTTTCTGTCTTCAGATGTTCTCAGCACATGAGATCTAGAGATTTACTGAGAAAAACTTTAGTGAGACGATTCTGCAAAAGAACGTGATGATTATTCTTTTACATATTTGATTAATGTTTAATCACAAAAGAAAATATCTCTGACACCAATCGTGTTCTAAGTTCAACTCTTGATTGACGAACTGATGATCTGATCAACTGATTTTTTCCTCTTTTTTCAACAACCTATGCCATTAAAATAATATATGTATATATTCTAGATAATGGCGTATTTGATTTTTAGGTGTAAACTGAAATAATATTTAATTATGAAATTCATTTACAGTGGGATCCACTGTAATTGTTCACAATTACAATGTCACATGGAACTACGATGTGCCGTGAGCCAGCACAGTCCCTCACGGCACCACACTGGCACTACAATGTTGCACACTCACTACCGTAGTGCCATGTGACACCACAGTAGTCCATGTCAATTTCTGACACCTTATCAGTGATTGACAGGTAGAAATTACTGTGAATTAAATATTTATTTTAATCAGATAATTATCTAGATATCAGTTAATTCAAAATTAACATATCTGATTATCCATATAAACTAATTTAGCTGTTATTTCACTAATAACAAATTTAGTTGATTTAAATTATTATCTAATAATAATTTAATTATCTAATTTCATAAATTAGATATTCTGTCTCACTTATCGACAATTAAAAAATTGATAATTATATATATATATAATTTCTGAAAATTATATTTAAATATATAAATAATTTAATTAATTAGTTAATCAAACATTATTATCCCATAATTATGTATGTGCCTCAAAATAAAAATTCATTTTACAAGTCAGTCCTGAAATACTCACACCCTAGACAACGTAGTATAGAGGTGATTTGAGGATCATGAACCTATAATCCTAAGCTCCAATAAATTATATTATTAATTAAAATATTTATTTAAATAATCTTATTTATTAATTACATTATTACTCCACTATAAATATGAAAGTGCACTATTAGAGATTATAGAATGTATTTAGTGAGTATTCTCATGTAGTCCACTGACATAATCATTTCATGTAGTTATGTCCTCCAATTATTGGTTCGTAAATTAGAACTAATCAAAATTATCATTCTACCCTTTTAATTACATCTTGATCCTTAAGTACTGTTAGCCCACTAGTGGATTGCTAATTTATGATCTTATTATAAATTTGAGCTCAATAACCATTCAGTTCCAAAATTAACACTTAAGGGAACCAATATACGATCTGTTAGGAAAGCTTAGATTCTAAATCATGTAAGATCATGTCTCTAGTCATCCACATCACTGAATCTCCAAAACAAAAGTCACTGGTCTCATTAACAAACAGATCTTAACAAGTGAATCAAAAGATCTAGTAGACATGCATATGAGTTCATAACTACTCAGGATTCAAACTTATCTACATGTGATCATCGAATTGATGTGTATTACATCTTTATGATAAACGACACGTTAATAAAGATATTAATTCATATCGGTCCTGTCATATATAATCTTATTATATAAAGTACATTCACTAAGATATCTATCAACATCAATGATCCGGATCTAAATCACACGCATTCATAATGCCTAGTGAACCATACTAATAACCATTCATTAAAGATTCCATACTTTAATATGTTGTTGATAATTTTATCCATTATCTATGACCTTAATCCTCTCGTACTAATATAAGATCATAGTCTCATTAATGATTATGAAATTTTCAGATATTTATATAAATTATTTAACAATAATTTAAAAGAACAATTATAAGAAAAATGTAATCATCTTTAAATTTCATATCAAAATGTCAATATACATGCTTTGAGGGCAAAACTCCCAACAATCTACCACTTGCCCTAAAGCAAATGTGGCATCTTTCTTAATCTCACGTTATGCATATGACCCTCAAATAATTTCACAGGAAGTGTATTTGTAAAAGTATCAGCCATGTTCTATTCCGATGCTATCTTCATACAGTCACATCCCATCGATGCATGATCTTTCTTATAAGATGATATTTCCTCTCTATATGCTTGCCCCTCTTGTGACTCCTCTGTTCTTTAGAATTTTCTATCGCCCTACTGTTATCATAGTACAGGCTTAGTGGCTTGTCCATATCTAAAATTACTTCCAGATCAGAATAGAACTTTGTGAGCCATACCGCCTCTTTCGCAGCTTCACAAACCGCTAAATATTCGGCTTCTATAGTGGAATTTGAAATGCTAGATTGTTTAATACTTCTCCAGACTACAGCTCCTCCACCTAGGGTGAATACTGATCCAAATGTTGACTTTTGACTGTCACTGTCTAATTGAAAATCAAAATCATTATATCTAGTGGGGTTCAGGTCTCCACCTGAATAAACAAGCATATATTTCTCGTTCTCCTAGACACTTGAGAATGTGCTTTATTGCAATCTAGTGTTCTAAACCTATTTTCGATTGATAATGACTGACAATTTCCACTGCATAACAGATGTTCGGTCTCGTACACAACATGACATACATGAGACTTCCAACTACTGAAGCATAGCGAACATTTCTCATATCCTCTTCCTCCTGAGGTGTCTTAGGACATTGTTCCTTGGAGAGGACAATTCCATGTCTGGTCGGGTGTTGGCCTTTTTTGGAATTCTTCATAGATAATCTCTCCAGCACCTTATCAATATAAGATGCCTGAGAAAGTGTCAAGAACTTTTTCTTTATATCCCTTAGGATTTGGATGCCTAGAACATAGCTCGCTTCTCCTAAATCTTTCATTTGAAATTTCTTGGCAAACCACTTCTTTACCTTTGACAACGTTTCTACATCATTCTCAATGAGTAGAATATCATCAACATAAAGAACTAAGAAAACCACTATCTTATCTTTGATGTATTTACAAACACAAGCTTCGTCAATATTTTTCTCGAAGCCATAATACTTTATAATCTCATCAAAGGTAAGATTCCAAGATCTAGATGTTTGCTTTAATCTATAAATGGTTTTAAGCAACTTGCATACTTTCAGATCTTACCCTTTTTATACGAACCATTCTAGTTGCATCATATAGATGCTTTCTTCAGGAGAGTCGTTCGAAAAAACTGTCTTGACATCAATTTTTCATATCTTATAGTCAAAACTAGCGGCTATGGAATAGAAGGATGCGGATAGATTTTAGCATGGTTACGGGGGATAATGTCTCTTCATAATCGACTCCCTCCCTTTGTGTATAGTCGTTAGCTACTAAATGTGCCTTGAATGTCTCTACTTTCCCATTTAAACCTCTATTATTCTTGAATATTCATATACATCTAATGGATCAGACATCTTTAAGTGGATCTACAAGTTCTCAGACAGAATTAGAATACATAGATTCTATTTTCTGGTTCATGGCATCTTGGCATTTCTCTTTTTCAGCATCATCCATTGCTATTTCATAAGATAATGGATCATCCTTATTAGTGTCTGACACTAGGACATGTGCCTCTAGTTTGTAGTGAAGTGGTTGTCTCACAACCCTCCCACTACAACGTTACACAAGGGTTTCCTTTGTAGGAACTATGGTTTCTCTGGTTTGTCGTTTATCAGTAAAAATTGAAGGTGATCTGATCTCATCAGTTGCTAATTCCCCAAGAACTACTTTGCTACGAGGTTTGTAGTGCCAACGAATATGCATACCTTAGACCTTGAGTCTAACTTTTCAGTTTTGGGTTTAAGAACGTGAGCTGGACACCCCCATATACGGAAATGACGTAAACTAGGTTTGGAGTCATTCCATGCATAACTCTAAAGATGTCTTGCTTATAGACTTAGGGGGCACTACATTCAAAATGTAAGTTGTCTTGTATAGTGCATATCCCAAAAAAATAAGTGACAATGATGAGTAGTTTAACATCGACCTAATTATATCTAATAAGGTTTGGTTTTTCCTCTCTGCAAGACCATTTTGCTATGGTGTTCCAGGTGCTGTGAGTTGGTATAAGATTCCACGCTTCATCAAATAATCTTTGAATTCTAAATCTAAGTGTTCACCACCTCAATCGGATCGAATGGTTTTCAATGATTTACCTAATTACTTTTCAGCTTCAGCCTTGAAGTTTTTAAACTTTCCAAAAGTTTCACACTTTCGATGTATTAGGTAACTATAACCATATCTTGAGTAGCCGTTAATGAAAGTGACAAAATACTCATACCCACCTCTAGCTTGTACATTGATCGGTTCACATACATCACTATGTATAAACTCAAGTGGTTCCTTGGCTCTTTAGCCCTTTCTTGTGAAATGTCTCTTGGTCATTTTACCCTCTAGACTAGATTCACAAACATGACGAGTTCCAACTTTTAGCTCTCTCAAAGCACCATGCTTTGTTAACCAATATACGATCTATTAGGAAAGCTTAGTATGATCATGTCCCTAGCCATCCAAATCAATGAATCTCTAAAACAAAAGTCACTAATCTGATCAACAAACAGAACTTAACAAGTGATTCAAAAGATCTAGTAGATATGTATAGGAATTCATGACTACTCAGGATTCAGACTGATCTATATATGGTAATCGAATTGATGTGTATTAAATTTTTATGATAAACGACACATTAATAAATATATTAATTCACATCGATCTTGTCATATATAATCTTATTATATAAAAGACCTTCACTAAGATATCTATCTACATCAATAATCTGGATCTAGATCACACGTATTTATAATGCTTAGTGAACCGTACTAGCAACCAT
This sequence comes from Datisca glomerata, assembly GCA_003255025.1. Classification (NCBI taxonomy): domain Eukaryota; kingdom Viridiplantae; phylum Streptophyta; class Magnoliopsida; order Cucurbitales; family Datiscaceae; genus Datisca; species Datisca glomerata. The sequence continues at coordinate 337,329 of QANY01012259.1, forward strand.
TCATTAAAGATTATATACTTTAATATGTTGCTCACAATTTTATTCATTATCTATGATCTTAATCGTCTCGTACTAATGCAAGATCATAGTCTTATTAATAAATATGAATTTTTTAGATATTTGTATAAATTATTCAACAATAATTTAAAAGAACAATTATAAGAAAAATGTAATACTCTTTAAATTTCATATCAAAATATCAATACACATGCTTTGAGGGCATAACCTCTAACAATCTCTCACTTGCCCTGAATAAAATGTGGCATCTCTCTTAATCTCATGTTACACACGTGACCCTCAAATGACTTCCTAGGAAGTATCTTTGTAAAAGGATCAACTAGGTTCTGTTCCGATGATATCTTCATAACAGTCACATCCTATCGGTGCACGATCTCTCTTACCAGATTATATTTCCTATCTATGTGTTTGCCCCACTAGTGACTCCTCAGTTCCTTGAAATTTGCTACCGCCCCACTATTATCACAGTACATGATCAATGGCTTGACAATATTTGGAACTACTTCCAGATCAGAATAGAACTTTCTGAGCCATATCGCCTCTTTCGCAGCTTCACAAGCCGTTATATATTCAGCTTTCATAGTGTAATCTGCAATGCTGGATTGTTTAATACTTCTCTAGACTACAACTCCTCCACCTAGGATGAATACTGATCTAGATGTCAACTTTTGACTGTCTCTGTCTGATCGAAAATCAGAATCAGTATATCCAGTCGGGTTCAGGTCTCCACGTGAATGAAAAAGCATATAGTTTCTCATTCCCCTAAGATACTTAAGAATATGCTTTACTGCACTCCAGTGTTCCAAATCTAAATTCGATTGATAACGACTGACAATTTTCAATGCATAATAGATGTTCGATCTCATACACAACACGACATATATGAGACTTCCAACTACTAAAACATAGGGAACTTTTCTCACATCCTCTTCCTGTTGAGGTGTCTTATGATATTGTTCCTTGAAAATGACAATTCCATGTTTGGTCGGTTGTTAACCATTCTTGGAATTCTCCATAGAGAATCTCTCTAGCACCTTATCAATATAAGATGCCTGAGAAAGTGCCAAGAACTTGTTCTTTCTATCCCTTAGGATTTGGATGCCTAGGAAAATAGCTCACTTCTCCTAAATCTTTTATTTAAAATTTCTCAGCTAACCACTTCTTTACCTTTGACAAAGTTTCTACATCATTCGTAATGAGTATAATATCATCAACATAAAGAACTAAAAAAATCATTATCTTATCATTGATATTTTTATAAACACATGCTTCGTCAACACTTTGCTGGAAGCCATAAGACTTTATAATCTCATTAAAAGTAAGATTCCAAGATCTAGATGTATGCTTTAATCCTTAAATAGATTTAAGCAACTTGCATATTTTCTGATCTTGTTCCTTTTGTACGAACCTTTCTGATTTCATCATATAGATGCTTTCTTCAAGAGAGTCATTCAGAAAAGCCGACTTGATGTCCATTTACCCTATCTCATAGTCAAAACTAGCGGCTATGGACAAAAGGATGCGAATGGATTTTAGCATGGCCACATGGGAGAATGTCTATTTATAATCCACTCCCTCCCTTTATGTATGGACCTTGGCTACTAACCAAGACTTGAAAGTCTCTACTTTCCCATTTGCACCTCTTTTATTTTTGAAAATCCATTTACATCCAATGGGTCTCACATCTTAAGATGGATCTACAAGTTCTCTAACAGAATTAGAATACATAGATTCTATTTCTTGGTTCATGGCATCTTGTCATTTCTCATTTTCAGGATCATCCATGGCTTTTTTATAAGATAATAGATCGTCCTTATTAGTGTTTGACACTAGGACATGTGCCTCTAAATCGTACGAATTGTTTTTCTCATAACTCTTCCACTACGACGTTGCACCAGGGTTTCCTTTGCAAGAACTGTGATTTCTCTAGTTTGTCGTTTATCAGTAAAAATTGAAGGTGGAATGATCTCATCAGTCGCTAATTCCTCGAGAACTATTTTGCTATGAGGTTTGTAGTTTTGTATTTAGTCATGCTCAAGAAATGTTGCATTTGTCGACACAAACACCTTTTGATCATTGTGACTATAAAAGTACTCACATCTAGTCTCTAGAGAATAACCAACGAATATACACACCTCAGACCTTGAGTGTAACTTTCCAGTTTGGGTCTAAGAACATGATCTGGACACCTCCATATATGAAAATGACGCAAATTAGGTTTGGAGTCATTCCATAACTCTAAAGGCGTCTTGCTTACAGATTTAGAGGACACTACATTCAAAATGCAAGTAGTCGTGTGTAGTGCATATCCCTAAAATGTAAGTGACAATAATGAGTAGCTTAACATCGACCTAACCATATCTAATAAGGTTAAATTTCTCCTCTTTGCAACACCATTTTATTGTGGTGCTCCAGGTGTTGTGAGTTGGGATAGGATTTCACACTCCAGCAAATAATCCTTGAATTCAAAATCCAAGTATTCACCACCTCGATCGGATCGAAGAGTTTTCAATGATTTACCTAATTGTTTTTCAGCTCCAGCCTTGAAGTCTATAAACTTTCTAAAAGTTTTAGACTTTCGATGCATTAGGTAATTATAACCATATCTTAAGTAATCGTTAATAAAAGAAAAAATACTCATACCCACCTCTAGCTCATACATTGATCGGTCCACAAACATCACTATGTACTAAATCAAGTGGTTCCTTGGCTCTTTGGCCCTTTCCTGTGAAAAGGTCTCCTGGTCATTTTACCCTTTAAACATGATTCACAGACAGAAAGAGTTCCAAATTTTAGCTCTCTCAATGCACCATGTTTTGTTAACATGTTCAATCTATCTAGATTAATATGTCCCAACCTAAGATGTCATAAATATTTGTTATCATCATGAGAAACACTTTGTCGTTGTTATTTTTAGGTTCTGCTACTTTAAAAAATTCAGAATTATTTAACGTGCATTTATTCCGTTTAAGCATATACAATCCGTTTATAATTTTAGCATGATAGATATCAAATCCATTCTAAGAAATAATAAACTCTTTATTAGTGAAAGAAATTTCGAATATTTGTTCTTGCAAAAATGAAAGAGAAATCAAATTCATCGAAATATATGGAAACATCATTTAAAAACTAAGTAATTATATCCAAAAAGTAGACAGACTGTCCCTAATGCTTTAGCTGGCACGAGCGCACCACTGCCAACTCTCAAAACGACATTGCCATTAGCCAGCTCCCTTGACAAATCAAGCATCTGCAAAGAAGAGCATACATGGTTAGTGGCTCCTGAATCAAGTATCCAGGATGGCAAATCATATTCCACTAAACAAGTTTCATTTACAAGTAAATTATATTTACCTTTTTTTTCCAGCTCAGAGAGATACTTGTTACAATTTCTTTTCCAATGACCTTCAACCTTACATTGGAAACATTTTCCTTTAGGCTTGCTGTCTTTCTTGTTGTTCTTGGCTTTCGGCCATGTCTTGGCTTTCTTTTCTCTTTTGTTCTGACTCGTATTCTTATCATTTTTCTTCTTCCTTTTCATGTTCTTAACAATATTGAAGAAAGCTTTTGCTCGATAACATTTTCCTCACCCTCTTTGGTCATTCAAAGGTTAAGAAACTCAAAAGTTTACAATTCATTCAACAATTGGGTCATGTTGAATTGAAACTTGTTCATAACATAGTTGGTCGTGAACACATAAAAAGATGGTGTGACTGACTCTAGTATGATGCTAACTTGTGCCACTCATCAATAGTCTCCCCATGTACTTATTCCTCGTGCATTATGTTGATCATGTTCAAAATATGTTCTCGAACAGAAGTAACCTTCATCATCTTAGTTGTCATATAACTCCTAGTGGTCTCATGACGACTTTGATAGGACTGGTTCCCAAATATTACCTGTAAAGATTCCATAATCCCATAGGCAGTCTCCATGTTTGCATGCTTGGTTCTCAGAACATCATTCATGCTCACAAGCATGTAGCACTTCACCTTGTTGTTTGATATGATCCAAGCATCATATTCGTCTCTAACATTCTTAGGGGCGTTAGTAGCGGGCTCCTCAGGACATTCCCCAATAAGAACAAACTTATGGTTATTTCAAATCAACAATAAGTTCATATTTGATTTCCAACATACAAAATTATCACCATTTAATTTTTCAAGAGCAAGTAAAGTAGTAACAGGGTTGTCCATGGTAGACATAATATTGATAATTGAAATTTGAAACATACATAATTCAATATAATTGATAAATATCTAGAATTCGATAAGTAAACGTGATGCATGAATACAATCATAATAAACACATAAATTTAGCATTTACTAATCATGATAAAACAACCCAACGATTAATGTGTCACCTTAGGGTCAATCAGATTAACCTTAGACTGTCTATGAGACATTCTCATTCTTATTAATTAAAACTTAAAATATCTCATATTTTCTCTTTTAACAATAAGGTATCGCTTGTTCAGTCAAGTCACAACTATGTACATAAAAACTTAATTGTGACTTTGTGAGTGTAATCCATCATTTTAGATTTCATAAATTCATTTAGAATATGCCGCCTTAGGGTCGGTCAAAATTAAACTACATCACTTCCTCCTATCTTCTTAAGAAGTCCAACCTTGGTATTGGTACAACTCGAAACCTTCCTTAGGGGGATGAAAACAAAGCCATCTCGAGGCTCTTACTACACTTCATAGTGTTGTACTAATGATGGAGCCCATAGGTTACATTGACATGTCAACCTTCTCTCACTCACTATTTTAGGATAATGTGTTTCTATTTTAACTAATCAATTAATTCTAAATTAATTATTAGTTAAAATAATAATCCTATGAATATTTTATTATCAGTTAATCCAATCTCATTGGTCTAAGTTCGTTTAACTTTCTGAAGCGCATAAATCATAATTAGGTGAACTTAGATTAACTAATTAATTATACTCATCAAACTTTAATAAAATTATTTTACTAAAGTCGGTTAACCTAAAGGTTACTATAGTCTTTAGTGTCATTTGATTACCAAGTTTTAACTAGTTAAAACCTAACAGTTTACATGCAATTGATTTCATAAAGTAATACACATAAACATATTAGCACAATCTTAATAAATCATGTTTTTACAAATGAGATGCATGAGTAAATAAAGCTGTGTGAGATTTTCATGTATGGCATGTTATTGATTATTCCATGGACATGTTATCAAACATAATAATTAAACAATTATTTAAAAATTAAATAAAATATTAATGAGCCGAGTGACTATTGGGTATTTCTAAATTGGAACCTTTGAAATAAAGAAATAAAATTATAAAGTGGACTTCAAGAAAACATATTTTCCAAATATTTCATTCTCTTCTTTATGTCCATCTTCATAATTTTCAAGGTTTGAACAAAATATTTTTTAATTAGAAAAACTATTTTTCTTAATTAAAATAATTTCTATAATTATTCAATTTAATATAATGGATTTTGACTTAGTCAAATAAGCATTTTATTTGATTTGGTCAAACTTGGGTCAAACCCAATCAACCTATTAATTTTTAATTTTCATAAAATCAAAAATTAATAATTAATTTTAAAATTATATTAATTTCAAAATTTAAATGGATTATTAAAAGAGTTTGAGTTTTAATTAAACACTTAGGTGATAGAGTTGGTTGTATGGTTTGTTGAAATTTTTTCTAAAATGTGACAACAGTTGTCATCGATGATAGGAATCTCTGATCACCGACCCTTACCACTGTTGCCCGTCTCATTGCCGGCAGCCGCCTGTCGCGCCAGACATCCACTGTTCACCGTTGGCGCTGTTCACCTCCGCTGGAACAGTAAATTTCTGACGCGAACAATGTTTTTGGGGATGAATACTGTTTTGGGGATGAACAGTGTTTTAGTGTGAACAGTAAATTTTTGTCGTTCGTCTAGAATTAGGTGTTAATGAAACCTTTTACATGGATCCTTTCACAAAATTCTCAACTAATCAGAATGGTTCGTTATTAGAACATGGTATTTAATTCACCAAATACATCATTATTGTATACTCTTTCATATATATGGCACAACCCAATCCTTGTTTTCAAGTTTCTAATCTCCTTCCTTTTGAATCGAAATATTGAAATAAAACTATTGAAATAATAATAAATTCACTCTTGACAGTGATATATGTTGTATATGTAAATCCTAGATGTGAAAATACGCGGAATTCACCCATGAAAAGAAAAGGTATGATATCTTTTCCTTCTCTCATTTAGAATAATTACAATAATATTCAAAAAAAATTTACAAAAATTTCTACGCCTCAATTCGGCTTACACAAGATCTAAGAAAAATTAAAGCAAAACCTAACCCAAAAATCACCATATAATTAAGATCATTATTTTTCATACATTCAGAAAACATAACCATGTATCATCATACATATATCATTTATATGGATAATGCAGAAAAACTCACACATCATTTAACATATAAATATATAAAGACCGCTCTGATACCATTTGCTTATCATCGTGGCGCGTGCACTGCAAGAGCGTGAAGGCGCGTGGCCTTTTAAATAATTAAAATTTTAATAAAAATCAAATATTTTAATAAAACAAAACTTACGCAACGCCACAATGACCAAATGATATGAACCTCACCGTCGCTTTGTGATGAAACCCGATAACAATGATGGTTCAAGAATCCAAAGATCGATTTTAAAGAAGAGGAAACCATTACCCGTTTTTCATGACACAAGAGAACCTAGGTATAAGACCTAAGACCCAAATTGATGCTTCAAAAAAACCAAAGGTATGTTTTAGATGCCACACTCAAGAAAAAGAAGGAAAAGTGATTGATAAGTTTAGGTTTTAGACGGCACAAGAATATTCTTGATAAGTCTGAAAAGTTTCAAGAAGATCCATAGAAAGAACTCTCACAAAAAAATTATATTGATCAAAATTGTTTAATACATTGTGAAACCATGCTTAAATAGAAAAACTAGAAACTTAAAGAGTCCTAAAGTGTTAAAATAACCTAAACTAAATTTAAAAGATAAAGAAATATAAATTACAATTAATAAGAAACTAATAATCCACCCAAAAGATTCCTATTGGTTGTCCACTTGTAGGTTGAGATTGTCAAGGTGTCATGTTTTAATAGACTGTTATTGGCTATCCACTTCTAGGTTAGGATTGCCAAGTTTTCTTGCTTCCTTGTCATCATTTAAAATGTCATGTCATGCTCCATGTGGACTGCCATATTGAGTGCCACATCATGCTCCATGTGTAATGTTATGTAGGATGTCACGTCATCTCCATGAAGGCTGCCATGTTAAATGCCACGTCATGCTCCATGTCGGCTGCCATGTTGGTTGCCATGCCATGGTCCATGTAGGATGTCCTGTTATACGGCACGTCATGCTCCATGTAGGCTTTCATACTCCATGTAATACTCCAGTCATGCTCCACGTCTTGATCCACATCATACTCCCATTGAGTGCTTCATCCATATTCTTTTCTCTAGCTCTAGTGATTTGGCCTCTTGGTACTTGAAATGGATCCACCTTTGAGGTTGTGCGACCAGATACTCATCACCAAATAAAAACTTTTATTGAAAACTCTTTTTCAATCAGTCAGAATCCATTATATATTTATAAATTAAATTTACAACATAAAATTTTAGGAATCATATACATTTTGTAGTCTATATCAAGTGTCATTACAAAAATCGATCAATGCTTCGTTCTCACGAAATCGTTCCAACGATCATTAGGCTCTGAGATTCACACCAAGATCTTCAAAGTCAATCCTCAATGCACTAGGATGTGTGTGGGCACGTAGAATATTATAAGATACTTTTTCTGTCTCTAGATGTTCTCATCACATGAGATCTAGAGATTTACTGAGAATGACTTTAATGAGACGATTCTCTAAAAGAATGTGATGATTATTCTCTTAGAGATTTGATTAACGTTTAATCACAGAAGAAAATTCCTCTGCCACGAATCGTGTTCTCAATTCAACTATTGATTGAGAAACTGATGATCTGATCAACTCATTCTCTCATCTTGTTTTTAACAACTCAAGCCATTAGAATAATATATGTATATATTCTAGATAATAGTGTATCATATTTTGAGAGATAAACTGAAATAATATTTAATTATAAAATTACCAATAGTAGTGAGACTCATTACAATTGTGCACAACTGTAGTACCGCATGATACTACAGCGTTGTACACTCACTACTGTAGTGTCACGTGACACCATAGTAGTCCATGTCAATTTCTGATACCATATCAGTGATAAACACATGATAATTACTAAGAGTAAAATATTTATTTTAATCAGATAATTTTTTTAGATATCAACTAATTCAAAATTAACATATCTGATTATTCCTATCAATTAACATATCTGATTATCCCTATCAATTAACTTATCTGTTATTATACAAACAACAGATTTAGTTGATTTAAATTATTATCTAATAATAATTTAATTATCTAATTTTATAAATTAGATATTATGTCTCACTTATCAATAAATATATATATATATATAATTTTTGAAAATTATATTTAAATATATAAATAATTTGATTAATTAATTTGTAATTAATTAATCACACATAATAATCTCATGGTTATGTACTTGCACCAAAATAAAAATTTCTTTTGCAAGTTAGTCATTTTCTCATGTCCAGAAATACTCACACCCTAGACACTATAATACTGAGCTGACTTGAGGACCATAGATCTATAATCCTAAACTCCAATAAACCAAATTATTTAATTAAACTCTTTAATTAAATAATCTTCTTTATAAATTTCATTATTACTACACTATAAATATGGAATTGCACTCTTAGAGATTATAAAATATATTTACATAATATTCTCACGTAGTCCACTGACATTATCATTTCATGTAGTTTTATCCTCCAATTATTGGTTCGTAAATTAGAACTGGTCAAAATTACCGTTTTACTCTTCTAATTACCTCTTGATCCTCAAATACCATTAATCTACTAGTGACTGACTAATTTATAATCTTATTATTAATTTGAGCTCAATAATCATTCAGTTCCAGAATAAATACTTAAAGGAACCAATATATGATCCGTTAGGAAAGCTTAGATTCTAAATTTTGTAAGATAATGTCTCCAACCATCCATATCACTGAATCTCCAAAACAAAAGTCACTAGTCTGATTAACAGGCATTAACGAGTGAATCAAAAAATCCAATAGACATGCATAGGAGTTCATGACTACTCAGGATTCAGACTGATCTACATTTGATTATCGAATTGATGTGTATTAAATCTTTATGAAAAATGACACGTTAATAAAGATATTAATTCATATCAATCCCGTCATATATAGTCTTATTATATAAATACTCTCACTAAGATTTCTATCCACATCAATAATTCAGATCTAGATCACACACATTCATAATACTTAGTGAACCGTACTAGCAACCATTCATTAAAGATTTCATACTTTAATATGTTGCTGACAATTTTATTCATTATCTATGATATTAATGCTCTCGTACTAATACAAAATCATAGTCTCGTTAATAAATATAAATTTCCAGATATTGATACAAATTATTCAGCAATAAATTAAAAGGACAATTATAAGAAAAATGTAATCCTCTTTAAATTTCATATCAAAATATCAATACACATGCGTTGAGAGCATAACCCCCAACAGTTATTTGCTACACTCATTCGCATAAACAGTAGCCATAGTCTGTTAGACCTTTCCCAAGCATCATAAAATGTCTTATCCTCATCGCTACTAGTATTGATAATAGCAGTAGGTTTGTCAAGTTGAAGTGACAAATCTAAATCCAAAATATTTAAGTGAAGTTGGACTTGTTCACATCAATCAAAAAAATTAAGTTCATTAAATATTGGTACAGACGAAACATGCATGTTAGCCATTGTAATTTTCAACGGAGAGAAATTTTTAACATAAAGCACATGAAAACTACTTTAATAATACGACAATCATGGGCATATAGGATTTCTCAAAATTCCGCAATTACAGAAGGCAAACAAAATGTTATGGGAAGTTTTTATATGGGCAATGCACAAGCCGATTCTCCCACTATTGTGCCCCATGATTTGTTCCACTATCCCACGTTAGAATTTATTGACAAATAATTACCAACACAGTAATGAGAATCAAAACTAAGCAACACAGTAACTAACGGAATAATGAGCATAATCCAAAACTAAGTAGCACAGTAACAAGATGGATAAAGAAAACTTGTTTTATTGCTATATACATGAGTACAGAACAAAATTCGGTACAAGAAATAGCATTAACAAAAAATTTTAACAGTAAAAATTCGGTCCAAATTGTTTTTAGTGCTATAACCTCTTCGTTTAGTGCGATGACAATTCGGTACATAAAACTTAACAATTCGGCTTCATAACTTGAATAGTAGAAACGGTTTGAAAATTACACAATCTATCGTGTGGAAATTTCATAAACATTTATGTAATTTTCTAATCATACTTTATGGTTTGATAATTGAAGAAGATAAACAATACTTTAATGAAAAATCATGAGATAAACTTAAGGCTCTGATATCACATGTAAATTTTTTTCTTGTTTATCATGCGACTAATCAGTTATGCATAATATACTTTGTTTAGATTTTTAGAATTTCATGATTTTCACATACACATTTCATAGTTATAAAGAACATATATCGTCAACTATTGTAAAACATCTTTACTTCTTGTTGAATTCTTTGATGTAGAATTGATTTCTCCTCTTTATCCTTTAGATTTTTAAACACATTTAGTGATGGTGCAAATAAATCTTAATTAGAATTGATTTTCTCTTATTAGATAATGATTACTTACTTTAAAATAATCACTTCTCACATAATCAACCAATAAAATTTAATTTAATTATTTCTATTAAATTATATTAATTAATTAATATTTATATATGGTCAAATAAGTTTTACAATCTGCACTTCTAGTAGGAGTAAAGATTTAAAGTTTAATTTGACAAAAAAAAGATTTTTTAAAGTAGATTAAAGGTTTTCACTTTTCTATTCACAGCGCGCCGTCCTACTAAACTTATATATATGGGTAATGGGACTGAAGGAGTACTCGGTATTTGCGTTGGAAAGCTAGTGAGCCACACGATAGTCGGTACCTTTACTTTAAAATCACAATCCACTTGTTATTTCCTCCCACCCCAGCGGCACTGACCACTACATTCATTCAAGTTCCAACCGTCTGATTCTCCCTCTACAAGGTTCTCTCTCTCTCTCTCCTTTCTCTCTCTCTCTCTCTCTCTCTCTCTCTCTCTCCCCATCCAATTTTCAAAAGGCGATCGCATAATTGTTCCAAGTTCTAATTTTTACTACTTTATCATGCTTCCTTTATCACGATTACTTTTTCATGCAAGTTTTTGCGGTGAATTTATATTTTTCCCCCAGAATGTATTTGCTAGTTCTATGAACTTTATCGGGAACATTTTACAGTTGGTATAAATTTATCTGGAATGGCTGAATGGGGGAACTATAAGTTGAAGCCGACCAGAAGACTCAAGGTAATCTGATTCTGATAGCAGTTCCAGTTTTTCTTGGTTAGAAGTTTCTTTTTTTTTTCCTTCTTCTTCTACTAAATCTGGGGGGGGGGGG